>JANXJC010000026.1:2239223-2274345 GCA_027564655.1 Leptodon cayanensis | reverse complement strand
CCCCCGCCACCTCGTCCAAGCTCTACCAGCAATTTGAAGCCACTGGTTTGGAGAGAGAGAGAGACAAAGAAAGAATGAACCCTGTGAAATGTATTCTGTGGGAAAAAATATCCGATGCAAATAGAAATGAGTTTCAATGTGTATATACCAGAGCACTAGCATTCAGCTGGCTGAGAAATCTGCTAGTGAAATACCAACCTTTTGATAGGATTTAATTTTTTCTTTGGTTCAGCAGATTCCTTTTTCATTACTATAAGAAATATCATAGACCGTGCAAAGCTCTGGATAAAGTATACTAACAGCTTCAGCTGAAAAAACTATTCATGAGTACGATACACAGGATGAAGCAAAAGGTCTTTTGCTACAATAATTATTACCCTTGGTCCTCGCTGGTCTTCCAGGAGATGAACCTGACACATGGTAAGCTTTACAGCAAGAAATCTATTGACTTTGAAGTGCTGGAATGTTGCGAGTGGAGAACAGAAGAAAACAAAACAAAGCAAAGCAAAGCGAGCTTACTCCATTGACTCTAAAGGCAAACACAATCGAAATCACAAAACTCCAGCAGCTGTCTGTTGTTTCAGGATCTGTTTCCTGCATTATGCCCATAACATTTTGCAGGAAATACATTTCAACATCCTCAAAGATTAAACTTTAATATCACACTCAAGAATGGAATTGTAAAGGCTTTGAGCTAAAGTGGGAGAATTGAATCTTAAAAGGAAAAAATTCGTCTGTGATTACAAGCAAGCGAGCAAGCTCTAAAAAGCAGAAACTGAATTCATTTTCTCCTTGCAATTTCTATACTGCCTGTGCAATGCACGAGGTTTTACCTTAGCCAGTACATAAAGTGAGATTAAAGGGAAGATACATATAAATGAAGAGGTTTTATCTTAATATCCATTTTCAAGCACAGCTCAGTAGAGCAGTACAAATAGTGGTGACCCACGGTGCAATTAGAGACGTAATCATCCAAGTGGCAGCTGTTAAGACGTGAGATACACGAGATCTTGCGTGTACCTTTCTGTGAGGTCTGGAGGAGTGATCTGGGCCCTGAGAGAAGGCGGTGCACACTCACCTAACCACAAAAACAAGCTCTTTAGTTTGGTGAAAACAAAAGAGCGTCAATCACAGATGGTTTTGCAGATGTCTCCAATAATGTCAGCTTTGCAAATTTATCACACATGAGCAGAAAATTAGCTATGGTATTGATGCAAAAATTAGGTAGTTGTGCTCCAGTGGCATACAATAAAAGCAAATCTCTTTCTTCCTATCTTTCATGATGTTCATAAACTGGTGATTTAGAGCTTCTATTTAAAGACACGTAGCAGATCCAGTAAAGACATGAGCATAACCTGAGGGACTTTGTCTTCTTTCCTCCCTAATTGGGTTTTGTTTTGGTTTTTTGCCCCAGTCCAAAATTAGATTCTTAAGTCTTCAAAGCAGGGACCCTGAACTCAATTATCCTCTCATTTTCTTCAGTCAAAGTCACTGGAGTTTCACTAACAGTAAACTTGCAAAAGTGGGTGAAGAATCAGACTTGCCTGAATGTACGTCCCCGAAGAAATCCAAATTATACAGGCGTGTGATGCAGTCTCCTGAGAAAGTTCACTGTGTACTACGTGGGTTGCTCCACCTTCCCCATTGTCATTTCTTTCATTATCACATGACTACAAAAATGCTGCCCTTGCTATTCCTGCACCAGAAGAGGGAAGTGCTTCCTTAGCTCTCCTAAGGTTGCTTCCACTTCCCAAGCTGCAATTGCAGTATGACATATTGTTTTACTATGGTCAGTTATAATTTTGGCAAAGGTATTTCTCATTCCAAACATGTTGGCCTCCTCCATATCCTACAACTACAAAACGACTTAGATCCCCAAGTTCAAAAAGAAGATTTTTTTAAAAATCCCATGCTTGAAATCCTCCTCCCAGGAGGATCAGATTGACCCATGTGTCGAAAAAGGCTGAGACTACATGGCTGTAAATCCCAACAAGGCTGAGACTACATGGCTGTAAATCCCAAGCAGAGGGAAGACCTCCCCAGAGGTGCACCATAAGGTACCTGACCAACCGTATCAAGAAGGGCTGAGCCTGCAGCCCTCCTTTCTGCATTTTTTTCTTGTTAGTTTACAGCTGCTCCTATGTCCAAGTCCTTACGCTAATGCTTATGACTCTTCCTCTTTAGCATATGCTCTTCCCCAGGCACTATGTGGAGGACTCGCCACCTTGCTGCCATTTCTGGATGCAGCCACGGTGGTCACTGGGATTTGGAAAGTTTTCTCAATCCCCAAGGATGGTTCTAGGAATTAGGAAGAGTATTCTGCCCTGATGAGGACAAAAATTGTGGGATAAAAAGGGCAGCAGAAACCTCTCTCCAAGCCATTTTCAGGTCAGTGTGACAATGTGCGTGTCAGACACAATGGAACGGCAAGACAAGTGAGTATCAAAGGTGCTTCTGAAAATCTGAGGAAAAACCAACTGTTTCACTAGGTCAAAGGGCATACAGGGGAAGGGAATACCTATTTAGCTTGCTTTACCTTTTCTCCTTGTAAAATTTCCTTTACGTGTACATGCATAGAGGTATGCAGATACTGATACAGAAACAAACCCCTAACTGATCCCTAAATATCACTTGATCATTTTGATGTTCTGTTCATAAATGGCATAGGTTACCTTTATAATTACCTTTATAATTACCTTTTATTACTTTTATAACTTATTAGCCATTTTATACATTGAACCTTAACACAGTATGTGATGTAACGCTTTGTAGTGAGTTCATTTATTTAAAAGGTGCTGCAGTATTTTAAATAGAAGTTGTTTTCACATAAGTTGTCTTAAAATAAGGACTATTTCTGTCTAACAATAATAACAAGCAGGTACAAGCACTGTCAGCCTGAAACATAGTGTATCAAAAATACTTAAAATGAAATTTTACCTCTACCTGACAGTCCTCCTGCCATATTTATGGATTTTATTGTTGCAATAAAATTTGAGGGGGAGTGGGGAGTTGATTGATTTTCTTTGTTCCACCTATTAACTCTACACTGGCTTTTGAATGATATATTCAGACAGGGGAAATAATTAAACCAAAAATGCTCTTAACAACATGAGTAAAATAAGCCGAATGTCATATTTTGAGTCTCCTTCAGTTACAGCAAATCATAATGGTAAAATTGGAACAGTTTCAAAGAGGGCTGTTTTGGCTTGTTTGCTTTTATTAGGCTGGAAATGTCCCTGTAACATTCTAATCTAAAACTGAATTATGCACATTCTCTCATGTCTTGAAAGAATGAGATGAATTTTAAGGAACCAGTTAATGTCAAACACACTTATTCTGCCTTTCTCTTGAAAAAGTAGTAGGGCTGACAGGTTGCTTTGTTTTTTACTTCAGTGTTATTGTGAGTTTATGGGTAAAAACTAGATCTGTAACACTGCTTCATTATAGATTTTTTTCTTGTTATTTGCCTGTACTTTGAAAGAACAGAGAAAATACCGCTTTATTCCAAGTGCATGAATCATACCTGTATAATATTGTCTGATTGGTGGTCCAGAGAACATTTTGTTATGCTAAAGTTCCTCTGCTGAAATCTTCCACCAGCGGGTCAGGAGACCGTTGATTAGGGTATGCTGCAATTTGAAGCATTGACTGTTCCACTTAGATAGTTGATATCAATAAATTTATTTCACCTAAGGTTTTAGACTGGTTTATTTGGCAAAACATTGGCTTTGTCTTTACCTAAAATTCTTTGAAAATGTCTTTTTTTTCAAAGTCCGAAGTCCCAGGTGCTGACTGGAGGTTGGTTAGGTCCACCCCAGGAGCAGAAGACTTTCTTCAAGCGCTGAATACACACACCACTCCTGAGAACTTATGGTGGGTTGTCCCTGGCCAACAGCCAAACACCCACACAGCCGCTCACTCACCCCCCTCTCCCGCGGGACATGGAGAAAACAGAAGGAAGGCAAGAAGACTTGTGGGTTGAGAGAAAAGTCTAATACGGAAAGCAAAAGCTGCCCATACAAGCAAAGCAAAAAAAGAATTTATTCACTGTTTCCCATCAGCAGGCAGATGTCCAGTCACTTCCACAAAAGCAGGGCTTCATCACATGTAATGGTTCCTTGGGAAGACAAACGCCAAATCCAAACCAAAGCATCACAGGGGTTCCTGTGAAGCAAATTGACTCCATCCCAGTCAGACTCAGTGGAGGGTTTCAGCTTGTAGAATTGCTTCTCACTTGTCACTCAGTGTTTGAACTTGGACGAGTCACTTCCCAGTGCCTCAGTTTACTTGGGCTTAATGTAGGAGGAAAAATTCTCCTTCAAGACATCAGGAATTGCTATTCAGAAAGTGCTTTCTAAGCCACGGATAAAAAGAGTAATAGAAGTGTTAAATAACATAGTATTATTTTTAACCTTTGAATTTCCATTCTGTCCTCTCCAGATGTGTTCAGGAATTTGGCTTACATTTATGCAGATTGAATTTTATGGTTTCATCAAATTTAGCCCTCCTTCACTAGTCCTTTCATTTTACTTTTTCTGCGTACCTCAGGTTTGGTGAAACCATGCACCCAGCAGACTTTGGCGATATTTAAAAAGCAATTAAATTTTTTATTCCTGTTAACTTTTAGGACTGATGTTGTTTGATTTGTTCACGTTAGCATGTTAAAGTAAAGCCCTGACTACACTTTTTTTAGGTATGAGTTTGTATGAAAAATAATAGCTACAAAATTAAGCTTTGGAGTAACAGTGACCTACAAAAAAAGAAAAAAACAACAGAGAGAGGTCAGACCTGCTCTAGGGATGAATAGTGCTTGTTTAAAGTTACCAACAGAGGTTCCAGAGATAAAAAGAGGACTGGATTTCATAGCAACTCATTAGATACTGCCTACTATGTGTACAGAAAGGATGGCAATGGCCTCAGGTACTGTAAATTAGGTCAATGCAAAATTAAGAAAATGAACCAAGTTCAAAAGGATGAGGGAGAGTGATAAAACTATGCTGGATTCTAATGGGATGTGCTAATCAAAGACAAGCAAGCCGCATATAGATCCCAGCCCATTTCTTCTTATTCATACGACTAATAGGGCATTACCGGGGAATACTTCTAGGAGTAAAGCAAGGATGGAGCTGAAGTTGGAGTGGCCTCAGCTTGGACACTCAACCCGGTAGCTAGCCTAGCCCCAGCGAAGATCCACTTGAACTCTTCACCACCACGACTGAAGGGTTCCCTCCCTCAGTAGGGTGCTCCGCTGTCGAAATCCCCGAGCGGAGGAGAGCGACCAAAGTCCTGCTTCTCTCAGACCCGGGTCTCGTCGTTTTCTGCTTTGATACACGGGAGCGAAACATGAAATGCACACAGCGTTTCAGGAGTGAGCGCTGGCCCACAGGCTGCATACGCTTCGCACCACGCTGCTGGCCAGCCTTGCTCGGCGGAGGGCTTGGTCCTGGCTTCCCAAACCCTCCGGACTCAGGGTTTTCGCGTTGGCGAGCACCTCCCGGCTCTGTCCCGGCGGCGGGGCTGCCCTGCGGTGAAGCGGTGCCGGGGCTCCGGGTGGTGCAAGACACCGGGAGGAGGAGGACGTTCCCGTGCGGGGTTGTCCTTACAGATGTCTGGTCGCTTGTTAGCTGAGATTTACACCCTCTGAACTAACCTGAGTTAGTCCTCGCCCCTCTCTGCAGGCGCTTTCTATCAAAATGTAACGATCAATAGCATAGACGTAAAAGTCACCGTAAAAAATGAAAAAGTTTAATAGGAGATTACCCAGTAGGTTTTTTTGTGTTGTTATTTACTGTTTAAAGACCAAACGTAGAGCCTTTTCACTAGCTAATAACCAGCTGACATCAAATGTAGATTCGACTTTTCACCCCTTTCTCTCCTATGTGATGCAACAATGACTCAGCCTGCATGGGAAGGGCAGTTTTGTAAAAACACGTTTTTGATCATTTCTAGTCCTGAGCCTTTTTAAAGGGTATGAGTTTCAGTACATTGCTATTACCCACTAATTTCATGGTCCATGGCTGAACATAAGGCTGTAATTCAATTGTGGTTTTTTTCTGATATTATAAACAGCAAGAGTAATGCTGATTTACATTCTCAGTGTTCACTGAGGACTACGTATTGTTATTTATAATATAGGCAAGGGATTTTGCAGACACCTAGTCATTAAGTTATTTAAAGTCTGTCATGCTGGGAAAGAAGCCTTAATCCATAGAATGTAGAAAGGAAGGGATTACAGTGCTGAAGATCTCAAAAGGAAGAGATTACCGAGGAAGAAAAATTAACACAGTGTGTTCACTTCCTGAGGAACAATCACTTGTAGGCAAGTAACAAACAGCATGCAGCATACCCACACATAGAATCAATTTTTTAACCAAAAAAATATTATGTGGCTAATCAAACACTAGCAAGTCATTGCATTATAAGATATTTCTAACAGAATACATTTTCCATATAGCAATAAATGGAAATTAATTGACAAAGCAATTAGGATCTCTTCTATCTACTTATGCTTGTTCTGGCAGATATCTATTTCATGTTATGTTCAGATGAACAAGAAAGTACAGTCATAATTGCGGTAGGAAAAGCTTTTGAAAGATGTGAAATCAATAGCTGTCCTGAAATTGGTACCAGAAGAGAAATATTTTGCAGAGTGATTAAACTTACAATTCACTGGGAGCCACGCAGTGTCATAGCACTTGATCTTACACGAAGCTGAACAATTTCCCTCTGCTCCAGCAGACCGCTCATGCGTGGATGACAGATAAAGTCCCACGGACAACACTGGCACTACCCATGTGCTTACATTTAAACTGGTCCTTAAACGCTTCAGGTTTTGAACCAGGATACACAGCAAGATACAAGAACGAGCCTTTAATAAAGACTGATTAACAATCTAGAGCTGAATTCTGCAGTCCTCAAGGTCAGAAAAAGTTCTGCTCATTCACAGTCTGTGACTCATGCTGCTTAAGGCACCTGGGTTGCATATTTAAATTATGATTATCTCACAGTCTCTACACAGGCAAAAAGTCCTTTGGTCTGTCTATTGAAGCAGATGTATTAATTCTACAGACCAGATTCTGGGCTCTTGATAATAGCTTAATCCTCTTCCTTTACTTGTTAGCCATACTCTGTACCTCAAGCCCTTAGGTTGATGATGTTTATCACTGAAAAGGAGCTTTTTTGCAGCAGCATCCATGTGCTCTGGGTGAGTAAGGGAGGACAGGAGGAACCTGAGGTGCTCAGGCATGGGGCTTATATCTCTATTTTATCACTAGCTTATATCTCAGAGACTCCCACTGTGTTGGCTGCTTTAAAGGCAGCAAAGGCAGGAATAAGTCAGAAAAATTGTGACAGGGCTGGTAGATTTACTGTCTGTCTATTACAGGGTTTGCTGCCTGTCGGAAAGCAGGGATTCAGGGATGTGGGAGTCTGCTCCCACCGATGTGGGGCAGCCCCTCTGCCCTTTTCCAGACGCAGAGGTAAGGCTCTTTCACACCTTCCCGCTCTCACAAGGGAAGTTCAGGTGCACCAACTTCTTCTGCGGGTGGCTGAAAATGGATGGAGAGATCAAGGTGTTCCCTCTGTGATGGTGTCCCCACTGCACCGCTAAGGGAAGTTAATTTTATTAATGCCTACCCACTGACTTCATGAAAACTAGAGCTCGTTCAGCTAAATTAGTATCTCTTTATAATAGGGAAGGCTGGTCAATAAAGATAAAAGCATTCATCTAACATCAATAGAGGAGAAAATATTTGACTTGATGTTATACATTTTGATGAAGAAACTAGAACAACGGAAAAATTTCACATGGTAAATGGATTAAAAACTGGCGAGCTGATAGACCTTAAAAGATAACTGTAAATGAATAATCTTCAAGTGTGTGTGCTTCTCAGGATCTCTCCAGGGAGCAGGGTTTCGTTCTGAGGTGTGTAACACTATTCTCAATGACCTGGAAGGAAACATAACATCATTGCAGATAAGATTTGCAGATCACAGTGTTAAGGATGGGGAAGAGGGAACAAGCTCTGTCACTGATAAAGAGAATAGCGTCAAGCACTGCTTAGACAGGGAAAATGCAAAGCAAGAGGGATAAATATAAACTCATATCCAAGAATACAAAATGCAGATTATACATACAGGTGGGGGGAGTGTAACCTAGATAGCAGTCTGAAAAGAGTTTGAGGATTACACTGGACAATCTGAATATAAAAACCTAGGACGACGCTGTCCAAAAAGCTAAAACAATCCCAGGATACATAAACAAAGGAAATTTCCACTATGAGGATAGAAAATTATGTTTTCCTATGCGGTGGGAATATGCTTCCTCCTCTAGGTGCCCAGAAGATTGTTGAAAAATTAGAGTTCAGGGAGGAGCCATGATAAAGACTGAAGGGTTGGAAGCTCTGCTTTATAACTCATTCTATTTTGCTTATCAAAGAGAAGGTTCAAAAATCAGTTTATGAGAATCTATGTGGGGAAGAAAACAAGAACGAAAGACTCTGACTCACAGACAAGCTACAAATTTTTAACTGTTAAAGCCTGTGCTGAATTCCAAATAGCTGGAAGCATTTAAACTTAAACTGGCTTCTTTTGCTGCAAAAGTCAGTTTTGTGTTTTTTACTTGAATGCACAATAACACAGGAAGGGACAACTTTGCCCAAGCTACATGAAAGGTCAGAATATGTGATCTTAATGGCTCCTTCTAGCCTTCTAGTCTTTGAGTGTATATTCTACAAAATGTTTTACCTCTACAATCTCCTAATTCAGATCCAGTGTTCTGAGATTTTGTTCTTCTTCCCTCTGACCTGGGAATTTCATTATCCAGGAAAAAACAAGTTTAGTAAATTGAACTAAATTTCATCTGCTGGGAAAATTTGGCTTCCAAAACAACAGCACATGTAAAATATACTGGACATTTTACACCATTTTTGTCTCCTGACTACTTTGCTCATTCACAGTCCTGTATGTGCAACAAAGCTATAAGGATTAAGGGTATAAGAATAATTACATTTTCCATTTGACTGCCAAACTAAACCATTGAAAAAATCCACTCACCAAAATAAAAACAAGAAAGCCGAACGTATTAAATTTAGAGTAGAATAATTCATTCTCAAGTATTTGACACAGAAAAAAAGAGACAGAGGGTCTAGAGTAAAACAGGGGGGCACTGAGGAGGGGCAGAATGAGGATGTCTCTGGGTATTTCATTCTTGATGTCAACAAGTGTGCTTACCTCTCACAGCTCCCACTGGACCAACATATTCTGCTTTGGGGTGTCTGAAAAGCATCCTGCCGAAGCCATCCTTAGCTAGGAACACCTAGATACTCACGCAGCTTTAGTGACAGACTAAGAGAAAGTACATTCCCTGGAGGAGCTGTAAAATGAATGAAAGGGGCATCTGCCTCTGTAGGCACTCTTTTGAGGGATGGCCAAGTGGGGGCACATGGCTAAGGAGTGCAAGCCTTTTAAAGGCAGAAGTCCACTCTTGTGAGGTAAGCAGGAATCCAGAACAGCCAGAATGAGTCTGGGAACATGGGAACATGGGAGATGTCAGAACATCTCACTGGCTCTCCTGAGACAGTAACCTCTGACAACATCCATAGTCAGAAACAAAATACAACGCGGACCACCAGACCACTGTGTAGCTACAAGGCCAGGTGGCACAGCCAGCCCACATCCATATTGCCCATGGTATTTCCCACTACAGCAAATTATACTGGAGAGCTAATTGAAGCACTCCAAAACAGAGCCAGGGAGCGAGCAGATGAGCAGGGCACAAGTGCCTGAGCTCACACCCTGGCCATACATGGCCATAATCCACATATACCGTTCTGCCAATGTCCCCATCACTAGGCTTCATGTTGTCATTGGTTCAGCACACATTTAAAAATGTCTGAAAGTAACTCAGAATACCTTAAAACATCGTAGCTAGGATATTGTAAATGCGAAAGAAAGAAGGGACTTTCATCCACCTTCATTGGGCTGTGTGAATTCTCTTCTCAGAGAATAGAAAGGGATGACTTTTACCTTGACAACATTGCCAACCCAACCCACTGTGTCTTTGCTTCTATTTAGTGTCTAAAACGAAGGGATTTTGGAAGCGCATGCAAAGATACTTTAGAAAATGTAAGAATGAACTGTTTTGACATTTCTAGCATTATTGCCACTTTCACTGGGACCAAAACTTAGCAAATCCAGGGTGAATTTATCACGTGATTGCAGCTGTTCCAACACTGTTGTTTTTTTGGTTTGGTTTGTTTGGTTTTTTTTTTTCCTAAGATTCACTGCAAAAAAAGAAAACCTGGCTGACATCTAGTCATCTCATTAGCAGTGCCTCATGGTTCACCTGCAGCCAGTGTGCTGATGCCCATTCGACAAGAGCGCAGGCGTGAAGGAAAGGGGCTGAAGAACACCCAGGTCTTGCCCCAGCATGGAGTCAGTGCGGACCCAAGATGTTCATTTGCATCCAGGAGCTCAGGACCTCTCCCAGTCCGTTCACTTGGTATCCTGCAGCACGGGGCCATGAGATGATGGGAGTGTTCGGGGTCTGGAGCACAGCGTCCCCCTTCTAGGAGTTTAGATGTCCTCAAGGCCAGATCACGGATGACAGCCGCTGTGCAGCAAGAGCTGGAAAAACCTCAGAGGAGGGTCGCTTTCCTTCTTTTGGGAGCTGCTTTGGAGCTGAAGTTCTTGTGCTTGGTCCCCACCTGAGCTGCGCTTCGGCTGCATTGCTGCCGTGACCGCGGCCCATCCTGCGCCTCCGTGCTTTTGACCCTGATCCTGAACCTCCGCATCATTGACTTTCTGGCTTCGCCTTGGACTTGCCTCATCCCTGTGGATTTGCTGGGTGAACGCTGGTCTGTGTCTGATGCCGGTTGCTATCACTGGCCTGCTCTGCACTTCTGGCTCGGGTGCAGGGGGCCATGGATGGTGATAGTGCTGCCTCTGCCTGCCTCGCTGTGAATCTCTTCTCCCACCTCCCCTTCCCCTGTAGAGAGGTTGGCCCTTGCCTCTCCCTGGCAGGCAGTGTCCTTGGCAGAGATTTTCAGCCTGTCTTTGATTTCCTATTCACCAGCTCAAATGCAGCTCATCTCAAAATGCCTGGAAGTCCCTAGTTGAGTTCAATTGCCTTCAGAAAATGAGTTGGCTTCCTGAAGATGGCTGGCCACATCTCAGTCGACATCTCATCTAATCAGAGTTAGCGCTGGTATTCTCAGAACCAAAACGCAAGCATGGCTGATGATATGAAATCAATGGAATTACACCTGCCTATGTGGAAACAGACCCTCTGACCTCGAGTTCTTAACTTCATAGATCTGACGTGAGGTACAAAGGCTCAACAGTGGAAACTCATCTACTCATTGCATCGTGCCTCTTACGGGGGCAAAGGGAAGACTACAGTCTTTCTGCCTCTCAGTCTGTCACTACTTGTCACGCAAGGAATTACTCTTAAAAGAAAACAGAGGAAAGAATGAATTAATGAATAAATACATCAGTGGAAGTATTTGACAAAGTTAACACAGAGATATAGTTCATGTAATACATAGCAGAACATCGAAGGGTTTCTCAGGAAGAGAGGTGCTGTTACACAGATGTCTTGTTTGTGTGAAGTTCCATTATATTCTATAAGTACAAATTTAAGAGTAACCTTAGGTAGGAATATTTAAAGGTCCGGAGGGTTGAATTTACTGTCCAGTGTCCTTGTCTTGTTTTTAATCCTTGGTGAACGTAAAACCGTTTACTGCTTATACTCTTCTCCCAGGACAGGAAATTAAAGAACTGCCCAAGTCTCTAGTCATCTCTTGGGCAGGACAGGAGATGACTGCTGACACTCCTAGCTTTAACTATAAGGGCTCTGAAGCAGAAAACACTCTTTGTGCTCTTTGTCAAGCACCTGGTAATCTGAGGTCCTACAGCATTGTCATGTAGATTAATCATAATATTAAATTAACACAACTGCCTCTTCACCCATCCAAAATTAAATCTCTATCCACCTCCACAACAGGCACAGAACGCAAAATTTTGCTATAAATTTTCTCTTTTGATAAATGGAATCTTTTTCAGCAAGCTGAAGTTAATCATAAGAAAGAATTATATGTAAATTGAAATATCTTTACAGCAACATAAAAGGAAGACAGGCACGTTTAGAAATTAATCTAGTACTTATAATGTAAGTAAAGAGGAAAGTGAATCTAAATTTATTTTTCTTTTCAAAGGTAAGACCTTCAATGCAGAAATCAAAAATCTGCCCCCATGATAACTTTTCTGAAGCAATGAAATGTAGGTACGAGAATGTTAGATT
This sequence comes from Leptodon cayanensis, assembly GCA_027564655.1. NCBI lineage: Eukaryota > Metazoa > Chordata > Aves > Accipitriformes > Accipitridae > Leptodon > Leptodon cayanensis. The sequence continues at coordinate 2,262,044 of JANXJC010000026.1, read as the reverse complement.
AGCAAATTGTACCAATATACCAGGATCACAACTTTTGTTAGATTTCCTACGGACTGTGATTTTCCTCAGGAAATCCAGATAATTATGAATTTTAGAAGCCTTGCAGAGTTCCAGCTTAGCTCTAGTGGTCCAGTACAGCCGTATATATGAGCCAAAACCTCACATACACAGCAAGGAGGTACAGAGAAAGGCTAAACTCAGAGGAACTCTGAAGTTTACAAATTCGCCCAAGCTACTTGTGCCAGTGCTGAGCTAGATCAGCGACAGCAGGGGTGAAGGACTTCTTCAGGCAGTAGAGGCTCTGAGCAGCCCCTTCTGGTGCTCAGCAGGGCATCTCCCAAAGGGGCTGGTGCAGCCGCTGCGCGCTGTTGGGCAGACGGGGGGGACACAGCGTAGGCGATGCACTGACCTCCTTCTGGAGGCACGATCAGCATCGCCCTCAAACAGTCTTCAAGAAAAATGGACCTGCAGAGCTGCGTTACACAGGGCTGGGTGTGATAAAAGGCGCTACAGAGTCCTACAGCTGGCTCAGGAGGACTTGCACGGGAATGAAATTTGCCCGCAGGGCAGGTGATTTAAAGTGATCTAAACTGGGAACGTGTTGTTGGGGTCATGGGAATTTGAGAGGTGTATCCTCATTCTCCATGTTGGATGTACTCTAATATTTTACTATCAACATATATGTATGTGTACTTGAAGTGAGATAAAAAAACTGAAATCAGATGAAGCTGCTGAGAACAGTATAAGCAAAATTTATGCCAGTTACTGTGATTTGAGTCTTTGCACAATTTCAAAGCAAGTGATCAAGTACAACCTTATCCAGGAAAGTACGTTATATGTACATTTAGGTTCCATTGGTGTCAGCAGCTGTTAAGCAAGCATTTAAAACCTAATACATGGTCAAGAGCTTTACTGAATACGCATTGCGAAATTGAGGCTTTAGTTACAATAAAAACCTTAGAAAGCCCAACTGTGAATTGGCGTATATGTGGACAAATCTCCAGTGGGAGATAAATTCTTATCGCCTTCTCATGTTAAATAGCAACTTATTCTACCCACTGACTAATTCAAGTGAGTATCAAAAATTGGTCCAAATGGCCTAACATACCCATACACCAAACCAGAATTTCCCAGGAAACATTTTGTAAGACCCCAAATCTTAAGGTTTAAAGCAAATTTTGAATATGAGAAGATAATAAACACATTTTAGAAGGGATCTTAGATCTACAGTTGTCAGTCCTTAGTTGCATGAAAAATACAGAAAGCTTTTACATTTTTAACAAAACCTGATTGTTGCAAAATTTCTTCCAAGCAAAATACCCTCACTTTTATTCTAATAAAACAAGGCATTTTCCATTGCCTGAATTCAAACTAAACTTAAGCACATTGTTTTTAAAATCAAGCCTGTCATTAAATAAAGGGTATATTTATTAAATGTGGGTGTTAGATAATCAGAATTGTAGAATGGGTACAAGCTGTGCTTTTTCATCTTAGACATTTACACCAACTGATTTCAGTTTTCCAGCAAGTGGGGAAAGACTTCAGTGAAAAAATTGTTTGGTGTAAAACTTGCACTTTAAAGCATTTTTTAATTCAAGACTTTTTATATTTGCCATAGAGGAGGCAACACTTAAATGAAAACAGCAGAACTATCAACATGAATAAATTGTTAATGGCTGCTTTCCTTTAAAAAAAAAAAAACAAAAACAAAAAACCACAACCCTTTTGTTATGTCATAATAATGATTACTTTCAAGGGCTGTCGTTTGACAGTCCCACACAGTGTAGGAGGGGTGAATGAAAGCTGCTTCTTCTGCCTTCAGGCTGAAGCACACAGCAGACTTCCACAAAAAGGAAAAGCTGAGAGGATGCTATCTAGCATTATCTCAGTCATCACCTAATGATGCTCTGAGGTGTTCTTAGATTTGCTTTCAATTTTCAGGGGTTTTTAACAAAAGTAAACCTCTATTGCCTTCTAACCCTAGTGAGTCATATTTTGTGCTTTTAACTACTATTTGCTTCGTTTTGACCTGCATTTCAATAAACATGAGGCTTGAATGATTATGTTGTTCAGGCAAAGATAAAAAAAATCTGCTATTAGCCTCAACTTCTCCTCCCCTGCAGACAGCCTACACAAACCCATGGACACTATTATCACAGATAGTATGTAAATCTCAGTTACATTCTTGAGGCCTGACTGCCACTGCCACTGACTTACGGCAATTTACACAGCTGACTCTCTGATCCCTCGCTGACAGGCTAATGGAGTCCATGAAACCCTGTGCAGTGGTTCAGTTGTACTGAATTGCACTGAAAATACAATATGTGGATAGATTTAAGTGTCAGTGTCCAGTCTTTCAGCAACAGCTTGTGCACACGTTTAATTTTATACACATACGCAAAGCTATGGTTTAAATTGGAGGAAAACTAAGTGCCTTAATTTGTTCTCTTGCCATTTATACTGATAGTATTTCTGCTAACTGATCCACTCCATTACTTCTTTATGCTCTGAAAACATTATCTGTTACTCTTTGTAAAAGCTTCAGTTTACACTTACACAAAGCACAGGTCTGACCCAGCTCCCACAAAAGTCGCCATATCTGCATTACCATTGCTGTTCTAGGTGAGTACTGAGATTTTACCCGTTGGATTCACACAGGTTGAATGTCAGCACACCCAGCTGTGTTCACACTGCAGCCCTAATAGCGCTTTTATACCCGCCCTGTCACATCCACGCTCCAGCTTACTTACTGTCTTCCCCGCTGCCCATGTGAAGTACCTTGCCCTCTATCAGCGGTGCCAGACTTTGGGATTCCTACAGATTCCTACGGCGCTTTTTTCTAACCATGAAAGGAGAAGGGTAAGTCAGGCACCTGAGTAAGAACTTTAGCCTCTCCTTCTTGCAGCTCAGCATTTTACAGATGGCAACAGTTCTCAGCCTTCTACCTGACCAGCAGCCCAGAATACCCTTATCTTGGAGCTTTTTGATATTCTGAAGCATGGGACACCATTTCATTGCAGGGATACTGGCAGGATGCATCCACCCTGCAATACCTCTAGGTTAGAAGAACTCTATGTTGGGACCGTATCAGGTTGGAAACATGACATTAACTGCAATGGACTGAAAAGCCTTTGTATGCACAGGGCCACTCTCACGCTGTGAAAGGCTGATTTTGTTTCTACTTCAACGGCGTGGTTCCTCTTGGCAATGGAGGTTGCTCTCACAGGAAGATGCAGGGTGGAAGGAGGACATTGGATTGCCTGGTCAAGAAATGGGTGGCGAGACACTGTGGAAACAGACAAAGTGAGAATCCTGGATAAGCACTTTGGAAGAGCAAGGCTATCCATTACCAGCACTGTCATGAAGATAACCCTACTCAGTATCATCTACACTCAGCACAGGATGCAGTACGACAGACGTCACTGCTGGCTATAGACATAACGACTTCCCAAAATGAGTGGGGAGTCCACAGACAAGATGCACAGCTTGTTGTGCCTCTGGGCTCACACGACTATTCGAATTAGAAAGAGTATCACTCATCTTTCCAGTGAATCATGGTGTTCCCACAGAAATATTAGACTTAGCAGCCAAGTCTACGATAGCCATGTAGTCCAAAGTTTATATAAAACAGTACAGCCTACATGGAACAGGGAGTGGATATACTCTTACCTGTGAGGTGGTGCCCAAGGGACATAAAATCATTTCAACCATTCCTACAGTCCTGCTCCATCCCTGCCAGGATCTCTGCAGAACACAGATGGCGGAGGCTGCTGGGAGAGACGGGATGCCTAAAGAGATGTGGTCTTCTGTGTCTCTGATTTTCTAGTCCCTGAACCTCTACCTCTGCTTTGGACAGCCAAACTTGGTAAAGTCTGGAGTTGCTACGCAGACCCACAGCTGCTGTCCTGCCACACTAGTGTCCCAATTTTGATGACATTACTACCAAGTCACAAACACAGGGGAAAAAGTAGCTCTATTCAGACATTTTTAGATTGACAGCTGCTAGTCATCATCAATGACTCTAATGACTTGGAGTCATCGAGAATTGCTGTTTGAAACAGGTATGTATAAAACTACAGGTTGTAATCCCGACCGTAATATAGGAGAACTAGAAAAATTTCAAATAAAGGAAACTTGGATGACCGCACGACTGAAATGGACGTCAAACAAAATAGACTAGGACCATCCAAAGTGGAAAAGACAAGAACGAGGCAGGACATAATATTAAAAATGTTAAAGGAACACAACATGAAACTATCAATATAAAATAATAGTTGTAAATATATAATTTTAAAATAGTGCAGAAATGATGAATAAGGAATGATTATTCACCATTTCTCACAATAACAGAACCACTCAACACCAAATGAAACTGTCAGGTAACAGGTTGAAAACAAGACAGAGAAATTAAGCTCTTCAGTTTTACTACAATGTCAAATCTGCCTCTTGACACTTCAAAACTGAGAGGCGACGCATAAGAAAATCAGCCTTAACAGCTACATATTGTCACAGGAATGGGCAACTGAAAATGACCTTAAGAAGGAACGTGTGAGGCATCTTTACTGTCTTTTGTAAGGTGTGGCATGAAAACCAGGCGAGGTATTTTTCACCGTTATTTAACAGAAGGTATCTTCACCCTTTGAGAATCAGTATTTTCTCTTCTGCATGTGCTGCTAGTCATCTCAACTAAGTCACTATTCCCCAAACAACTACTTCATTAAATAATATTGATAATACCTCCAAAATGAGCTGAAAAAGTCACCCTCTGGCATAGACACAAGCTGTGCGCCAGCTGCTGTAAAGGCACATGCAATAGAGAAGGAAGACTTTCCTCCTGCTCCCAGCACTCCCAGCAAGCAGTGGACGTCCTGTTCAGCTTGCCGAAGCCCCAGCGGGCACGGGAGGGACGGAGCCTCTGTCACAGAGGGCTCGAGCTTCACCAACTGGCAAAAGTTACTGAAAGCGGAGAGTAGGAGAGATTTAAGACAAAAAAAATAGTGATGTTACCTGGTAAAGCTCTGGAGTATCATTTTGACAACAAAGGCCAGAGAACTTGAATTATTTTGAACGGGGACAGCATAGGGTTTTTTTATACACAGAGTGATATAACACTATGAAACGTCATATCCTTATTATTATTAATCCGGTATTTACGTTGGCACAAATTGGTTATACCAAAATCATCAGAAAAATGCAATATAAAAATGATACTTACATTCTTATTACTCTTCAGTATGTCATAACAGAAAAGTAATTTCAGGGACTACATAATAAGGAAATGATATCAAAGTATACAATAAAATAATCTTTTACACCTTGGAGACTGTAAATAGTTCTCAAAATAAAGCTGCCAAGCTTTTGGATGTCAGTGAAAAATCTGTAATAGCTCAAGCTGAGTGAAGTATTCCAACTGCATTAGACTGGTAGAACTTTGCATCTTGATGTCAGAAGTCCTTTCAGCACAGTCAGTATGGGAAATAACCCCCCTCCCTTCCCCTAACTACAGAAATGAGCCTTTGAGGGAGGCACAGGTACTAAGTGAAAAAAACAAGAGAGATTGTTCTAAATATTGTAAAGATGGAAGGAAAAGGCATAGACTGTACTCAGAAAGGAGGAATAGGATATCAAGTTCAGTATCTGGAATGAAGGTAACTACAGCGTGACAATGGCAGAGTTTGTTGAGTTAAAAACAAGTGGAAAGTGAAGTGGTAAATGCCAAAAATTATAATACGTATGCCAATAAATGTAAAGAAGCTGCTATGGAGTGAAAGCCTGCATTCAGGTAAAAGAGGATATAGCAGTAAGACATTGTCAGCAGGAGAGAGAAGATCAAGCTTCTTCACTTTGGCTGGGTTTGATACATTTTTCCTCCTTCACTGGCAGGTAGGATGAGTCTTGTTATTATACAGAGGTGAAGACACTGAAGGTAAAAGTGTGCCCTGCTTCACAATCAATAAAGTTCTGATTTCAGTAGAATGAGATTTTACCCAAGGTCCTCAAAATGTGTGAGAAGATCTCAAACCAGGGGCTGTTTCTTGTTTTTTCTTTAAACCCATGATGCTGCAGCTAAATTTAAGTTTAGTAGACAAAACACGGGGCAGTTTCGTTTAAGCTGGATTGTAATGCAAGACATGGAAGCTCTGTAAGCATTATAACCATTGCATGTTCTGTCTCTGCCCTAGGTAAAAACACAGAGTGGCCCTTTTTCCCCTTGGATTACAGAGGATAAAACTAGCTGAATACCACATCTTGCATCTGCTATCATGAAATATGTGACATGTTGCTTGCAGAACTTTGTTTATGGGAAACCAAATAAATGCAGTATGAAATGGATCTTTTCAGAGTCAGGCTATTCTTTCACCTGTAATGACTTCAAGATCCTTTAAAGATCTTGAAAGAGAATTGACGACTGCTTCCTGCCGTGGGTTTGGATTTTTTGGGTTTGATTTGTTTGGGGTTTTTTTTTACCCACACTGAAGGACTTAGAGGAAGCAAGTTGCTTGATCTTAACATCCTCATGACTACTCTCACAGATAGCTCTCAGATATAAGACTTGTATTGTGAACAAGGGAGTGCTTGTTACTTCTAAAACTTCAGATTATTCTTCATTTCTCATGGAGAGACATCAAGCTTTTGCTAGCATAAAATACTAGATACTGCATGTAGGGGTTAAATACATTGGTTTTCCCAGTAACCTTTAACTTGACCTTTGGTAATTAGCCACTCGTTTTTCACAACCCAGAGAAATTGAGACTATTATCTAAAAAAAGAAAGTTAGAGACCTAAGAAAATTTTTCAGAGACCTTACTTCAGAATTCAGTTTGGAAATAGCTAGCTAGTATGGAATTTTCCTTTTCATATAATAACCTTAATGTGCAACTCCTACAATTAAAAAAAAAATGGTTTAGTAAAGATCAATAATAGTTTTTCTATGTAGGATTTAATGTTAGTGAATATTGCTGCATCTTGAGACTGCGGGATCAAGGCCACTGGCAAATCTGTGGCAGACTTGCACTGACATTCCTGGTGGGATTCAATAAGAAAAGCTGACCACTAAGACAGTCTGAAGTCCATGAAGCAAAAGGTATTTTTTCAGTCTTCAGAGGCCTTTAAAATAAGCCCCAAAGATATATAGCATTTCTTTTTAATTAAAAAACTGGGATATCACCCTGAGACTGCAAGGCTAGTACCTAAGCCAAAGCAAACTGATTTGACTTCATTGATGCTGAAGTTGTTTCTGTCAAAAACACAACTCTGTATTCACACTTTCCATAATACATGATGTCACCGGAACCGAGTTAAGCATTTTAATTTCTGATGTTGATGAAAGCTTAGCTCGTTGTTCTTCTTTTCTCTCCCGTTTATGTATACATATTTACTAATTTCTATATAAAGAATCCTATGTATAAAATAAGTGAAGAAAATTTGGGACAGGAGGAGGGGAAGGTTTCCTGTAAGGATTTTTTTTTTTCCCCAATTAAAAAGAGAAGGACTTTAAATGTCAATGTAAAACCAGTCTGGGGCAGGCAGAAGGAGGCAAAAGACTGAGAAAGGAATGATGTTTTACTCCTGAAAGGGCAGTCAGACAATAGTGAGAGAAAAAGAAAAGGTGACACATCACCATCATTGTCACGTCTCCCACTATTTTTAAGTTTTACGGATTTTTTAAGTGCAAAAAAAGCAGGAATAATCCAAGGTTTTCTTGGACTTTATTCAAAACATCAGTAAGTGCAAGTCCATTAAAACTGCCATACCTGAAATATCATGAATGTAATTCAAACTGTTCCAAGGCTGCTGCAAAACCATTTAAACACACTTAAGCAAATTATACTTCAAAACCATTATTGGTGCTCCCTAGCAACAGTATTAATTGACTAACATAAACTAAACTCACTGCAAAATCTTAAGAAACCAGGCTGTTATTTAAGTACAACAGAAATTTCAGCTGAAACTCTAGAAAAGCATGCCAGTCAATAATACAATAGAACACCTTGTTTCATTGAAGTCACTAATACTGGGCAGCATATAACAAAAAATACATACCATAGAATCATAGAATATCTCAAGTTGGGAGCTACATGGATCATCAAGTCCAACTCTCATATGTATATATATATAAAAATCATCTGTACATTCAGTAAATTAAAACGTGTGCTAATGCTGCAATGAATCAACTCACTTTCCATTTCAAATATACCTCAGACATTGGAATTTTACTGATTTATTCTGGTACATTTGATTCCCTTTGAGACTGCCTGGATTCAGCCTTCAGCTAGCAACACAACTGCTCAGATTTGGGTCATTATCAACATCCTTCCCCACTGGCATCTTCCTCCCACTACCCCCACAGCAGGGACAAGTAACAGACGTCTTTGAGAGCTGATGAAAGAGCCATCAAAGGTGCCACTTCAGGATTCGACCAGGTGTCCATTTTATTCAGATAATGGAGGAGATCACAGGCAGTTTGATGTAGGATGGATTTGCTGGAAAAGTGCTTAGAGATATAACAAAAGAACTAATTTCAAGATGTCTACTGAAGTGGTAAAAGTATTCATTTTGAAAAGGTTTATTTATTATGCTATTTATGTCTAGACTGAAACATTTAATACTCTAAAGCCCAATAATATAACTGGATTTTAACACTTTCCTTGTAATCCTTGTTTTTACCACAGTTTTTAATTGTGGAAGGAACTTCTTGGTTTTACCCTGTTGCCTTTTATTTTATTCACTAAAATGCTTTTTTTGTAGCCCACTTTTTTGGGCCCCCCATCCTATTGCAGCACTCCCAGAGCTGTGGCCAGAGCTGACTTCAGCAGCAGCTTATCCCCCAAGTGGTCTATCCGTCAAATCCATGTCTCTCCAATTTAGGACAAGGATGTCATGCGGGACAGCGTCAAATGCTTTGCACAAGTGCCGTTAGATGACGTCAGTTGCTCTTCCCTTATCCACCAACGCTGCAACCCCATCATAGAAGGCCACCAAATTTGTCGGGCATGATTTGTCCTCAGTGAAGCCATGTTGGCTGTCACTAACCACCTCCTTATTTCCCACGTGCCTTAGCATAGATTCCAGGAGGATCTGCTCCATGATCTTGCCAGGTACAGAGGTGAGACTGACTGGCCTGTTGTTCCCTGGGTTGTCCTTTTTTCCTTTTTTAAAAATGGGGGTTATGTTTCCCCTTTTCCAGTCAGTGGGAACTTCCCATGAGGAAGTTTTCATCAATGCATTCCAGGAGCGTCCTGGATTGCTTATGCACAATAATGTCCAATTGAACTTTTATTCCCGGTAATTGTGATTTGGTAACAATTGCAAAGTTTATATTAAAAGCATTCTGACTTGGACCTCCTGAAAAACTATGTATTTACTCTCAATGTTTATAGTGAATTGGCCTTAAAGTTAATTCAGAAAAAACTTATTTGTACAGAAAAGAAAAGTGGCAAAGGCTGGGGTTTCACCAGATATTTTCCTTCACATCCACGTTTTGACCTGTCTGACTATTCATTTAGAATTCCCAGGCCTTTTTATTATTTGTGTAATCCTGTATGGGAGCTGCTATCTACAGGTTTTGAATTTATTATCTTAGGCTGCACAAAAGGACCATAAGATAACCTCCTCCCCTACCATTCTGTTACGACTGATAGTGACTTTAAACATTCTAATAATGGAAAAGATCAGAGCTTGGCTGAGCCAGCTGCTAGCTTTTTTAAAGAGTATATACTAGTACTGCAACAACCCAGAGCTGGGAATGGAAGAAGAAAAGAGAATAGCTGGCAGGGAGGGGAGGGGTGAGAAAGCAGGGGAGAAGGCAGGCAGAAAATCCTTTTAATACAGTGCTACACTTTGGAAAATCAACCAAAGTCTGAAACGAAAAAAGGAAAATTCAAAGCGACTCTAAAATGTGAAGCTATTTCAAGCCAAACAGTGCCTTGGAAGGCATTCCAACATGACTCGTGCTGACAGTGACTAAGGCAGGACTAGCTGGAAGCTTCCCTGAAGCTACATTTGTCCTGTATCGTACGCTTCAAGGTCAGCTGCGAGTGTCACAAAGTGCATGTGTCTCCCTCAAACAATGCACCCTGTTTTATAACTTACTGCACACATTTTTTATTTATCTCTCTGCAAATGAGAGAGATGGTTATGGCAGAAGAAAACGGTTCACCAGCAGTGAAGGTCAGGAGCTGAACAGATTTGTTTAACAAACCGTCTCACTACCATCGTTTTAATCCTCTGAGAGAGGAACAGAGCAGAAGTGCTGTCCAAAATCAAACTACTTCATTATTAATTCGCCTTTTTCCCTCCCTATTAACGCATATACTATAACACCTTCCACCTCTAAGCAATGACCCTGGGCAAAGCCAGGAGAAACATCTACTTCTCTTACGGGGCCCTCCAACACGATGAGGCCATGCAGCCTCCAGCTGAAGGAATCAATGCAAGTTCCCCATCACCTTCACTTCTGCTGCCCAAAAAAATCCTACAGGGAAATGCAGGATGTACCCACGGTATTAAATCCATTTTCCATTTCAAACTCGGCAACTACCCACTGTGTTTACACGGGCATGTGTATACAGATGGATGCTCACCATCATCTCCCCAACTCTGGAGATGAGTAGCATGGCTTTAGTACGGTGCAGTCTCATCTGCAGATTTGGTGCAAGTGCAACTGGTTGTGCAACGCACAACGCCTGCTGATACCTACCCTGAGCAAAGCCTGTGTGCAACTCTTGGGATTTAACCAGGACTAAACGAAAAACATTTGGGCAGTAGGATTGCAGCGGTTGAATTTATTCTTCAGTCCACAGATCTATGTACATAAGAACCCACAAAGGATTGCACATCTACAATGCATACATACACACAACCTGAGAAATCAGTAAAATGCCTCAATTAAAGCATAGAGTAAAACTGACAAAAAAGTTTGAGAGGCGCTGTTATAAATAGCTAATAGTAAAATAACACACTGATTGGGTCTGTCTAGTGCAACTGCCAGTACATGTGAACTGAGAATATCTGAAGCTTTACACTAAACCACTTCATTGTGGTGAGTGTGGTAATGGAGGCCCAGCAGAAAATAAGACAGCAGAAGTCCCTCAGTGTTCATGGGTTTTCTTGGTGCGGTTATTCGGTGAGGGGCTTGGTTTGCAGACCCTAAGGGCTCCTGAGGAGGGCAAACCGAGCAGCGTCTGGGGGTAAGATTTCTGCTCCACTGATTTCTGGTGCTTTTCTGGTGAAGTCTTCCCAAGCAGCATGGCCTTTCCTTACTGCAGCTGGCTCCTCCATCTACCTGCAAGCTCTGCCTCAAGCTTGAAGACACTCCCCCGAGTGACTTTTCTCAGCTTCCCTGGTTTTCAGACTCTTTTAATAGTTCAGCCCTTTGTGATGAATCCCATGCATCATTGGAAAGAAAAACCAAAACACCCTTAATGACATTTTCCTTAGCTAATTTGTGGGGAGTAGGAATCCTTCACCACAGACCTTGGGAGGTGAAAAGTAAGCTCTTACCCTCAAGACATCCATCAGGACACACATAAGTATCAGACCTCCTATCCTGTGAGTATATTACTTTCATCTATCCTTCCCTGTTTCTTTTTTTGTCCATCCTGAGGGAGCCGGACCCCAACATTTCCTTGCAGCTCAGAGACAGGTAGGCACCTCAGGTTGGGAACATGTTGTGTCTCTTGCCACACTGAACTAGGCACTTAGGTGACGTGTGATGTCCAAAACCTCCTCCTCAGCTCATGCACCTGCTTTTTCATTGGGAGCGCTGGTGGCTTACTCATTAAAAAAACCACAAAGACAAATGCACCATACAAGAAAAAGACGGCGCTGTCACTGATACCCACCATGCTATACGATGCCCTAATATTAGACCGCTTCCTTCAGCAATGGGTAGACGTCAGACTCAGGAACTCTGAGAGCCACGTCCTCTGCCTGCTGAAAAAGCCATAGCCACCAACAGAGCGCATCTCCTCCTTCCTCGTGTTAGCGCTGGCACACAAGCTATCTTGCAGCACATCTGCAGAAAATCTTTCCAAAGTTAACGTAAAATATGGTTACCTTTACAGAATAAGCCATTTCTACTTTATCCCCAGGCACGTTGTAAAGTCTGTGCACCAAAGATCGTGTTACAGGCTAGAAAGGACTCAGAATCTGAAACCACGTATTTTTGTTCAAGAAGCCCAAGATGAACTCTTACAACCAGCCTTTTGTTTTTAGTAATGGATTGGCTTCAAAGCGTGAGTATTGTTATTTTTTCAATGTTTCTATTCCATTACTGCTTTTGATTTAGTTCTCTGATATCTAACTAGTCATCACACCTGATGGTGACTTCAAATATTTTCAAGAAGATGAATTTCACCTTATTATCTTTATTAACCAAACTTCTGATTACTACATTGGCAGCAGTCATGTAGGACTGATGAAAAAGTAAGAGGCGTAAATCTTTCTAAAACTAGTCCCAAGATGAAAAGTCTTTCCTGGGGACTGTTGGAAGCTGGTTTTTATGCCTTGTTAGAAAAGATGCAGTGGCCTTTTGACACAAAAAGAGTCTCATTAAAACTCAGACATCAGTGAACTCTCTTGATCAGAATCGATTTCTATTTCATTGTGTTGTGCTTAATTAAGGAAAAAGAAGCAGTATTGGAGTAAACTAGCCAAGGGTTACTCATTTAAGTACAATACTATCTGCTCAATCAAGAGACCTCATAGAACACTTTTTGTTCTGATTAAGATATATACCTGGTTAAAGGTTTCAAACCAATTCCCACTCAAATCAATGGGAGCTTTCTCTACCAACTTCAATGGGTGTTGATTAAGCCTGCAGAGAGGATGCTCTTTCATGTATGAAAGTGTTCCCAGATCACTCTGGGGTTTTTGAGGTAAATTACTGGTTCAAATAAGAGAAGGAGGAGCCTGAGATAAGACATGGCCTGAGAGATTCCGAGGTAGGAAATTTGCACAGAGGCAGAGGTCAGGAGTTATTTCTAAGAATTTCTACATAAGACCAATTTATTTAAGTCAGTGTACTTAGCTGTGACTTACAGGTGTACACATAACTGTCCACAGAATAACCAGAAGTTTGGCTCTTATTTGTGTTGGAGAGTGCATTTAAATAAATAAATAATGTGGGCTAATAAATAAGAGCAGAGCTCTGAAGGATTACAAAAGATTTTGTTTTTTTTTTTTTTTTCACAAGTGTTGGTGAAATGAAGTACCACTAGAGAACTATCATAATAAATTTCCCCAAAAGTCTTGTTAACTCCTGTAAGAATGCTTGAAAAATTGTTATTTTTAAGGAATATTTGAAGAGTTTTGGAAGGGACAATAAAACAATTTATCTGAACAGAACTACATTGACAGAGGCATTATTAGAAAAGAAAGAAAGTGCCAATAGCTCTTCGGTGTCACAGAGACTGCATGTGCAACACATTTACAGGTGTCACATAAAACTGGCATTGCTTTCACAACTAGGTAGCACTGTGGCCTTTTAAAACTATTGTTTTTCTGTATTAATTTCCCTATAAAATCTTTCAGTCAAATGGATGAAGAGGAATTCAAATAAAGACTCATTTCAAAAAATTAACAAACAGCTAACCCATATATATATTTAAAAGTAGTCAGAAAGCTAATCGTGTTAAGTATCATGCACCTAGAAACAAGATCCATCCATACATTGACAATTTTGACTGCAAGTAGTGTAAGATTAAAGACTGGGTCTAACTTTCAAAATTACTTTAACTTAAACAATTTAGCAGAACTGAGTCTTTATACTTAGTTGGTTTAATTCACTAATTTCTGGTGACTTAAGGATCTTGTCTGTAGATCCATCCCCTTCAACAAGATGCAACTCTTTCAATGTTTAAAAATTTCTTTTTTTTTTTTTAAAGAAGTATTTAAATTCTAAAGCAGTTAGAGGCCAAACTTTAGCATTTAAGAACCAAACTAGCTAGATTAAAATCTATATGAATTTACAGGAAGGTCAGAGGAGATGACAGGAGATGGAAGTTTCAACTACGGCTGGCTTAAATTACTAGACAACTGCATTATTTGGGCGGTAACTCGGGCATATTGCATACCCCATTCGAAAGCTGTAGTCAAAGAGCAAAATATGGACATACAACCAGCAATTATTCATAGCCAGGAAAATTTTAACTGTCAGTGCACTGTCAATGAGGGCAAAAAGGGAGCAGTGGAGAGGGCAGCTAGGAAACTTTTCAGGTATCATTAAAACCTGAGTTCTTATTGCCTTTTGCACGGCCGGGTAGGCACCTACTCCTGATTTCACAGCATTTGACAACTTGTGGAGTAGCAAGTGAGTGCTGGTGAAGTTGAAAACTGGAGGTTGTCTTGTAAATGAGCATAGCAGGAAACAGGAGAAAAATTGTAGTGAAAGCCATCTTTAAGAACTCAAGAATGAAACTTCTTGAAATCTTTAGTCTGTCATATTTGAGACCATTTATACAGCAAATAGACTGGAGGTGGAATTCCTGTGTCTGCACTGATTTGAGCAGGGCAGGTGGATTTTGGACCATTGAGGGGGAAATTAATGGATGCTTAAGTTTGCCAGTGTTGACAAATAGCTGGTTTGGTTTCTCAAAGGGATGTGGAAGAGAAATGGTCATCAGCAGCCTTCAGAAGTCTGAGTTATGAGCTATTACGTGCTATGAAATTTGACCCAATCTGACGCCTTAAGTCTGTGTCCTAACTCTAAATTCGCCATGCTGAATTCCTTCCCCTTACACTACTTCTGCAAAAGCCAGGAGCCTGTATTTCTACTACAAAGTCATTGTATGCGTGAACATGTGAGCTAGGTTGCAACCTACCAATGTGGAGCTTGAAGGTGATGGTAGTCAGCATGACCGTGATGGTATGTGATAGTCATCACCTTTAATTATGTCAGCTGAAGTGTTCCTAGAACTCACAGCTTCTGCCAAAACATCCTAATCACTGGGCTACACTCTCTTTGTCACTTGATTTCTCTGCCTGCATGAATACTACATTCTTACCTGCACTTTGACACAGCAGTAAGAGCTTAAGTAGATGTCATGATGTAGCCTTTTGCTCAGTTTTTTGGGTGTGTTCTTCAGAGGAAACAAGTTTGGGCTTGGATTTGTCAGCGTAAAAGATAACTGAACTGATGTTTCACATTTGGGGGGAGGCTTCTAGTACCACTAGGGTACTAGGAAACTCATAAAATTACAAGAAATGAGCTATTACTATATTTTTGTCGGGATGCTATACAGGCTGCCAGTACATCCACCAGTACACCTACACTATGTGCCTCTGACAAGCTTCTAGATCCCAAAAAGGGTTACAAGGAATGAGGAATCTAAATATGAGGACCAAGTAGATCTATACAGACGTGAAGAAAGGACACCTTAGGCAGTTTTCAGATTTGAAGTGAAGAACTACTGGCATTTAGAGACCTTTGGCGTAAAGCAGTTAAGGAGTGGGAGGATTTCAGGTTGCAATTTTGGACTTTTGATCTACAGTCCACCTAAATCCTATTCTGGATTTGGCCTGTAATTGCTAAATGCTGCATCCCTTTGCATATGTTCTTTCTCTAGCTGATCTTTTTTAATTCAGACTGTATCCATTTTTTGAGTGAGTATCAAATGGCACAATGTTAATGTATCCCACCATTGTGCATGTTCGTGCTTTTGAATGGAGAATTAATTTGAACACTGAATATCTTAAAGAATGCCAAGGAAGTCTTGCATAATGCCAGCTTCAAGAAAATTAGTGGGCTATGGTGAGAAGAAACATTCTTGGCATCTCACAGTTTTGATCCCCTTGGCTACGTCCTGTTTGCTTTTAACCGTTTCTTAGAAAATGTAAATCTTTCACTTGTCTGAGAAAATAAGCAGAAATTACTAGTAACCTTTAGTTAAATATAGCACATCTGAATTCCTACAATTTTCATAGTTAGTCTTACTACTTTTGTCCACCCAACATTCCTTTCAGAATGAATTCTAAAGTTGAAAGCATCATTCCCGTTATTGCATACATTATTAGAGTGCCTACGGGCATATCAGCCCAGCATTTTTAGAGTGCACAGTGCTGTACAAAGAGAAAACACAAATGCAATCCTGTTTCAAAAAGACTGCTATCTAGGTAAACAGAAAAAAACCAAATCCTACCACGTATTAATATAAATTCAGCACAAGAGCAGTTAGTAACTTTTTTCTTGTTCTTGAAAATTAAAGGAACAAACAACACACTCTTACATCTAGACCCACCTAGTTTGCCTCATGATAGGCTAAGCTGGAGATGCTTGAGTTAAAAGAGGAAAATAGATGCAACTGACCTTCTCTGAGCAAGAATAACTTCATCTCTGTTAGCTTCCCAAAATATCTGGCATCTCCTCAGGGGTCTGAGACAGCACCAGTTCCTCAATATTCCGTGTTCTTTGTATGAGGCCTGTGTGAAAACTCCTCTTCTGTATAAAGCATCACCATTAAGCAGATGGATGTTTGCCTGACTTAGGGCATGTCTACAGTGCTTGTTCAGCTCAAGGCTGTTGTAGTGAGCCTTCTGATTGTCAGCTGGTTTGGATATTTAGATACACATTTTAGGTGCAAGGCGGTAGGATCTGGATTCTTGCAGAAGCAGTGCTGTTTGCTGCTGCCTCCCCAGGGGAACTGGCATGGATGCTGTGGAGCAGCTTATTCTCTGCCCTTGTCCAAATCAAACGGGTGAATTTAAACCACCTGTGCATATAAATAATTATGCCTTAAGGTCCCCTGCTTGACTTTGCATTAGAAGAAATGATGTCAGTGGTCTCAACATGGGGATGATGAATAGCAGAAATACCTTTCAGCTGGTGGAAGTTGTGTGCTGAAACTGTTCTCTGCCTGTGGCTTTCAGCCCATCACCAGAGCATCCTCACATGCTGTGTTTGTTTGCCACAACCATATTCAGCAACTTCATATGCACCAGGTAATGTACCTTAATAATCAGGTTTTGGTAAAGCTTTGGAGACAAGGGTAAATACCCATCCAAGTTTAGCCAGCAAGAATTATACTTTGGCTTCATGGTCCTCAAATCCTACTCCCTCTGCTTAACTCATGGTGCAACAGATGGTGTACAGCAAACCCTTCACTGTACCTCTGGGTTTAGACAGAACCAATGGATCATGCTGCTCACAAGAAGTCTCCTTGTCCAGCTAGATGCACTACTGAACACAGAGCAAAATCCTTCTTTACAAGAGATGAAGGAGAAAGGGTCAGAGAAAGAGAAAGTGACCCTGACAGTACCCTCAGGGAAGGAAGAAAAGAGGAAACCCAGCATGGAAGGACCAAAGTGGAAATAGAGCTAATGAGTGGAAAGAAGCCTCCATTCTCACATTTTTCAAGGATCTAAATGGTTATTCTCCCTTCCCTAAGATTAATCTCTAAGGTTATTCTCCCACGTCAATCTAACAGCTCCTGATGTTCAGACTGAAAACCATTCCAGACTCAAGTGTTACCTAACATTTTGAGTCCTCTCTGACATATATCATATATACCATATGCATCATTCATCTTGATTTTGCCAGCAATTTATTTACTGTTCTTACCCCTTTCTTATTTGAACAGGACGTCACTGTTTTATTTGCCATCTGTGAGCTCCATATGGTCACAGCTAATGAAAGCAAGTAGTCTAAAAAAGATGACACCATTAAATAAACTTTGTTTGATTAAATACACAGTCTACTTCTTTCAGATTATTCTTGCCATTACTAAATGTCAAGATAGATAGTCTTCTTGCATTATCTGAAGACCACAGGGTTTGGAATAGCTGAAAAAAATGTTGGCTGTTCAAGTTATGACTCCAGTGAAATTTGTGAAAAACTCTCCAGAGTTAAAGTCCTGCTGTATCTTTTTTGCTCAGCTAAGACAAGTTCATATTAGCATCTTTCCCTGAATCTCCAGCTCCATCAGAAGCAAAAAAGGAAGCTGGTGGACCATAGAATTTTTTGTCTTCTAGCCTTAGACACTTGGACTCTCCAACCCATAGAGTCTATCTGATTCTGTGATCTCATTTATGAACCCACTCGTCTTGGTGGAACGAGCGGCGTGGGAATCCCCTGGTGTGCTCTCAGGCACCACAAACACTGCTGTGTTTCCGAGCTCTTTAGAGGAATGAGCAACAAAAAAATCAGCTCCATCTCCGTCTCACTTGTCTGTCTCGTCGACATCTCTTGCATTTAGTAGACAATAAAATATTCTTAGGCCTATATCTGTAGCAACGAGGCCTTTCAGACCCATGCACTCTGCCTTCCCCAGAGGAAGTTTTAGTGACCAGAATAGCATCTGCACGGTGTCCCGATGGAGCTCCCCGAGGAAGCTGCTTTTTCTGAAAACTCTTGAGACAAGAGGCCAGGATTTGCTCCTGATACATTTTTACACTTCAGGGATATAATTAAGTCTGGCTTACATCTGTGAAACCCCATTAAAGCTCTGGCAGCCAGAGTCAGGACCTTTTAAGCCAGTGGGTTTCCAAGTTTGATTTTTATAAATGAAGTTGAAATGGATGCCAGCTTTATGTGGCTACAGCACTCCTACTGTACACGTGAAGAGTGGTTTTAATGATTTGTTAAAATCCCTAAGGTGTTGGATGAGGTTTTAAATATTGTTTTAAAATACATTAAGTGAAAATAATTAAATAATGTATTGCTTTTACAATGAAACTAAAAAGGCTATGTAATTAGAATGAGGGGTAATATACAATATTTAATTGTGGTCCTGGTGTTCTTTATAATGAACTTTGAGTAATTAGTGGGATGATGACTGAGTACTTATTACTTAGTATGAGGTTTGTGTTCTATTACACAAAACATCAATCAGTGTTTCCCCATGACAGCTGTTATGGCAGTCTCTCTCTTTCTCTTTCCCTGTGACACTGTTTGCACATTTGTAGAGTTCCCCCAATTTTTGATTAAGCTTGTCACTATCTGCCTTGATTGTTTTGACAAGTGAGGTCAAACTCCATTGTGATCTATATAATGTAGCATGAATGACTACTAAAAAGGAGATTTATTTTTCCTTCTGAAAAAACTCCCTGTATTGAAAGGCATGCTGCAAAAATGGCAGGTTTAACAGATTTTTCAGAATAGCTGTGCATCTATGAAGTTTTTATACTATGCCTATTTATTACAGAACTTAAAAGGCCTTTTTGTGTCATGTGGGAAGCTTTTTTACAAACCTCTGTTGATGGGTTCTTCCCCTATTTTCCCCTGCTCTTCAAGCATTGAGGCCATGGGAAAACATCATTTGAGATTGTCTGGCCTGATCCTCTTAAGGGTTTTGAAATGCACAAGTTGAATGTTAGTTTGGTGTTTAATTAGGAGCCAATACTGAAGAAATGCTTTTCTCATCACATTTTTCTTAGCAAAGAGTCTGTTCCCCTTAACACCACCTGAAGTTTCTCCTATATCTATGATCAGTCTGAACTTTATTACAATGAGAACAGTGGATGGGTTACTTGACTGTCTGACAAGTATGGCCCTTCTTTTTCTGGCTGGGGAAAAGGTAAAGAAGTTTTTCATTTTCTTCTCGCTATATATTTCTCTATTAAGGCCATGTTAGGGAATAAACCAGAGCAGTTTTAGTGACCGTGGAATAACTGGCACTCTAACGGTAATGGAAAGGTACTAATTGCCTCTTCAAAGGTTGAGTACTACTCAGCATTTCCTGACTACATCCAAGACAGCTGTTCTTCATTCAACATCTGATATCATCCAGGCCTTGAGGACTGACATGGTGTTTAAGGTGAACATGAAAAATGACAGCATCTTCTCAGTAAAACTAACATGTAAGGTCATAGCACCTCCTTGCTAGCCAGCCACTCTAGGGCATCCAACAGATACTGCTGTCAATTTTCTGTCAGGGTGTTTAATGGCCAGGCTGAGATCAATAGGCATCCACGCACTAGTAAAGGACGAACCACATGTATATGATATGACAAAAAGAACCTTTATCAGCTGCAACAAGCGACGGCCTTCTGCGGTACCTTGTAAGATGCAAAGACACGTATTCAGCTTTAGTGACTGGATGTTATACTGTGAATTGAGGTAAAGAAAAGAGCTAGGTAATTGCTATCTGTACTGAACTGACCATGGCTGGGAACCTAAGTGACTGTGCTCACCATAACCAACAGCATAAAGGTCATTTTAAGATGCACAGCCCTAATATCATAGCAACATCTTTCTAACACCAAGAAGAACAACAGGAAAAGGGCCTTTTCTATCGATACAAACAGACTAAATACAGAAAACTGTTCTGCCATTTATCCTTTTCTTCCCTTCTGCGGAAGCAGCAGAAAAAGGCTGATTAACATAAGAACTGTAGTGTCTGTTAGATAACACGCTTGCTCTGAACTCTGCAACCTTTGCTTTTTTAATAATTTCTCTTTTCCTCTTTTTGTTTGTGTGTTTTTATTCCACATTCAAGGAACAGTGAAAGACAATCTCCTTGTACAAGAAGGCATTTTCATGAGACAAATGCGACATGTAAATTTTACCAGTTTGAAGCATAGAGTCAATCCTGAAAAGACGCTGATCTGCAGTTGCTAGCTTGTTTGAGCTGGGCAAATGAGTAGGGAACCTTCTCTGACAAGCACTGTTGCTTGTGCTCAGATTGACTTATACAGCCAATTTCATTGACTTCAAGCTAGCTTTGCAAGGTGCTGAGTGCTCTCAGTTCTTATTGATTTAAAATAGGTTTAATGCATATGGAATACAGGAAACTAATGAGATATAAGATGAAGGCAGAATAGACGCAGGAAGAACACTGAAGGTGAAATGTAAAAGGAAAGGATTAAAAAAGGGAAAAGGGAATAAGGCATAGGGAAATTTTAGTTTCACCTAACTTTGGTCACCGAAAAGCTAGATGCGTAACCTGTGTTAATTGTTCAGATTTTCTCCATAGTCATGAAAAGAAAGTGACACCCACACAGAGATATTAATTTCACAAATCTTGGAAAATTATTTTAGGAAGGAATGAATCACCCTTCAGGGCACCTGTGTCTCTCCACGGAGTTTAGAGGGAGTCTAGGGAATACTAGGGAAAATTTATCTGGGAGATAACTGCATTAATTTGAGAGAAAACAAATCAGCTATGGAGCAGAGCAAAGCATGCTACTATCCTAAAGATAAATCAATTATAAATTGGTCAGATTTGTTGATTTCTTTTAGGTGCTTTATTGAACTTTAAGGTATAAAAGACCTGAAAGGCTCATACAGTAACACTAAAAATTTTTGTCTCTAGCTCCATTCATTTTTAATCAAGTGAACCTAAGTGTTCTAAAGTACCTGAATGCCCATATACAGAAAATAAACCAGCTGTTGTGTGGTAGAAGCATCTTACATGCAGTGATAAGCATTTACATTATCACCACTTAATCCATGGTGGGTGCATCCCATAAGACTGGCAAGTCCTTCATTGTGGGCTATAACCATAAAAGAGCTGAAGCATCTAAACCAGGATTTTGATCGCCCATAATCTTACTTCACAATCTTTAAACCTCCATCCAAGTGTAGACATATTTTCTATTTGATTTCTAACAGCCTGCTCTGCAGGCAGTAATCTGCAGAATTATTCCCATCTGAAACATTAGGTGCATCACTCCTTACCAATAGATACCTATAAATAGATGCTATGAAGCTGTCTGACCACTTGCTAATTAGGTGCTCCAATGACTAACTTTCAAGCATCTGGACACCAGCCTGGTATCAAAGACTCAGAGGTGGAAGCTTAAGCAAAGGTGTCACAAAAATTCAGTGAGGAGCCACCTTTAACCAACCACTAGGAAAGGACACGAGTTGGAGAGTGGGAGAGAGCGTGGTTGGACAGGGTAATGGTTGTGGTGGCCAGAGGCGGCCAGGGGAAAGCAAAATATTCCCCCTGAGCTGGGGGATCATAAGAACACACTGGGAGGAAGTGCGGAAGTGGGCTTAGAAGCAGAAGCCAACCCTGCAACTCCCTTGGTCCAACCACCTGCGGTTCAGCTCTCTGGTCCTCACAGCAAGGGGTTGGCAATGAGGACAGCATGCCTGCCTTCAGGACTTCCTCCGACAGATCCTCTCTACTGGTAGCTAGCTCTACTGGTTGCGTAGCTAACACTGCTCCCTTCTTTTAAGGTGTGTTCAAGTGCCACCTAAGCATCTTGGCCACTGGTTGCTCCCAGCATCTGCTGAACTCTTGGCTGGCAGGGGGTGGGAGCCTCTTTCTGCTCCCTTGTCAGCCTGAGGAGTTTAAACCTTAGTGTCTCAGCCCCACTGGCCTAAAAAGATACTCATAGCTTGGATTGAGTGCAGGAATCCTCTTTCCCTCCTGTTGAAGTTACAATGTTGTCTGGGGAAAAAGAAATCAAGATTTCTGTAATTAGAAACAGAGAGAACAAATATAGTCACATGAAAAAGGATGGTTATCTGCCTGGGACCTTGTATTGGGTTTGTGTGGCAAGGTTTTGGTAGCAGAGGGGGGGTTACAGGGGTGGCTTCGGTGAGAAGCTGCTAGAAGCTTCCCCCATGTCCGACAGAGCCAAAGCCAGCCGGCTCCAAGACGGACCCGCCACCAGCCAAGGTCGAGCCCATCAACGATAGTGGTAGCACCTCTGCGATAACATATTTAAGAAGGAAAAAAAGTTGCGGGACAGACAGAAACGGCAGCCGGAGAGAGGAGTGAGAACATGTGAGAGAAACAGCCCTGCAGACCCCCAGGTCAGTGCAGAAGAAGGGGAGGAGGTGCTCCAGGCGCCGGAACAGAGATTCCCCTGCAGCCCGTGAGGAAGACCATGGTGAGGCAGGCTGTCCCCCTGCAGCCCAGGGAGGTCCACGGG
>JANXJC010000026.1:2191197-2238634 GCA_027564655.1 Leptodon cayanensis | reverse complement strand
GGGGGGGGCGGGGAGGAATGATAGAACAGCTTTGGTGGGCACCTGGTGTCCAGCCAGGGTCAACCCACCACTGAACTGTGGGCCTATTTTGGCAGAGAAAAAAAAAAATCCTATTTGCAATGTCTTGAAACAGCTTGTACCTGTCCCATACACTTCATTCCTGGGTGAACACCCTGGTTACTAGATGAGGAATCAAGAGTTTTCTTCTGCATTTTCTTTCTAAGCCTTGAATTTCTGAAATGAACTCTTAGCAGCCCGGTAATCCCTAACTAACTCTAGGAGAAGGGCTAAAATATATATGAATATTTTCTCAGACACAGCCTCTTTTGCAATCCAGAAACCTCACCCGTGAGTGGTTCAAGAACCTGATGTTTGTTCCAGATGTCCAGCGGTGTGGTGTTCCTGGTCTCCAGGAACAGCACAGCCCTCCAGCAGTGGCAGCGCACGTGTGCTCAGTGGGGAGCGCTGGACCTGGGTAACAGCTGAAAATGTCGGAGTGCACTCTGGGACGGTGCACAACATGGTAGATCCAATGCTTTCTGGAGGCGTTAGGTTTACAGCTCATGCATTGTAGATATTCTGGGCATGGGAAATAAGTGTGAGGCTGCCTGGAAAAATTTAGCTTACTGAGCACTTCCTAAATGTCACACATGCACTGTACTGATCCTTGATACACAGACATTACTCCATGTTAGAACACACTGTGAGAGGTTATTTTGGTTTCCCTTCCCAAGGTACAAAAGTCTCCCCATGCGGCAAACAGGCGTCTAGAACAGACCTCACTGTTCCAGGAGCAAGCCCTACCATGTAAAGCATTGCGCTACATAACCTGTATGCAGCTAAATCCTCTTCTAGATTTGGTCTCAACTGTCCATTCCTGTTCCCTAAATAGTGATCTACTCTACTTTGCATTTGCATTAATAGCTGTGCAGCAAGAATGTAAAATATTATTCTTATTTTATGACCTTTTGCATTAGTTTTAGCCTGACATGCACAGGAGATGAAGGCTCAGGCCACTGGTCATTGAGCCTCACTCTGTTTTTAGTTGCCCCTGAATAACAGCATTTGCTTAACTAGATTGGTTTGTCATAGTCAAGATTATTTTCCCAGGAAACAGAACTTTTCTATTCCACATGAGGTCCAGGAATAATACCTTGAAGCTGTGATCAGACTAAGTGCCGTGAATAACAATGGTAATAGCAGGAAAAGCAAAATTTCTCAGAAAGATAACCGAAAAGCAGTTCTTGTTACTCCTAGCCCCTTAAAGATATTATATCACCCTCCAACATTAATTTTTTTGGTTTTGAGAAGTTCATAACTTCAGAAGAAATCTTATTACATGTAATTTTCCCTCTTACTGGTTCAATAGCATCAAGGATGCTGACGCTTTCTCTGTCCTGACACATTTTCCATCTCCCTCTGTTAGAAATGCCAGTAAGATGAATTTAGCAATCTTTTCTGTACTTGCACAGAAGACAGCAACTTGAGGACAAGAGGGAATGAGCGGTGACTCTGCAGTCATGATGTCGGTGTACTTCCCTAAGCCAAATTTAGCCAAGCTGTTTCCTCATATCCACTATATTAACTTGTTAACTTTGAACAGGCCTCCAAAGCCTGTTTATCAGCCTGGTCTCTCACCTCATTTCAGACCCTCTTCAGAAGTCACTGAAATATTAAAGTATACTTTTTAAAATGAAGGAACTTAAAAAGGCCAATATGCAAAAATGCTGTGCCGCATCAGTCATCTCCACATGGACATCTTGTTTATTCCACAGCATCTAAAATGTCACGAGACATGTACGTTCAAGTTATCGTGATTGCTCACCACATGTCCAAGTTAGTTGTCTCAGATAGTTACCCTTCATAACAAGTAGAGGCAAACTGGCACCCTTGATGCGTCAGTTATTCAATCTGCTTTAGACACTTAATTAAGGGAAAATGAGCTTCTCTCAGTGGGTGCCTGCTTGTCTCCACTGATTGGAAAGGGAACCTCAGGTAGACAGGTCAGGCCTTCTGTATAACTTCTAGATGCCTGTCTTAGGACAAATCCCATCTCAAATCTTAGGTCAGTTCCTTTCATATTTAAGTTAAAACCTTCTTCAGGAGTAATGCAACAGAAATAATAGCATCTGGGTTACTTGACTGTCAGAACTGGGCAATGCACCTTATCCTGCCAGTTCTAGGCAGATTCTGCTCTTACATGCACTGGCCCAAATAGAAATATAATCGGTGAGAGCAGAACAAGTCTTCAAAAGTGTTTACATTTCTGACTAATGCAACCTGCACAGTGTAATACAGAGTTAATTGCAGAACAGTCCAGCTGTTTCATGGCTTCTTACTGAACAGCAATGAAATGAAACAGTTTGCAATAATTTACTAAAGGATAAAGTTGTTTCAAAAAGCCCTTTGGGGACTGAAAACAGATCCTCTTCTTTGTTTAATGTCTGGAGGGTACGAGCATTTTGGTAGCCACCTCACTGAGCCCATCAGGGGAAAATGCAGGCCCAGGTTGTGCTCTCAGTCAGAGAAGGGGCTTTCCATCCCAAGACCACCACAGATCAGGCAAAGCTCACTTGAGAAAGTGCTGGTATCTCTGACTTACTTCTTCTTGAGCTTTAAAACTCATCCACTTTACTATAATCAATTAGTTCCATTTCATTCACCGTATTATAAGCACAGAGAAAATATTAATGGGAGTGTGGAGTTAAGATCAGGCCATTTTTGTGTAAAATGCAAGGTCCTTGTCACAGTGGGATTATATCTTTATAAATGGCTTGTGTTCCTAAAGCAGATACTGAAAGGATTGGTATACTTTTGAAGTTAAAAACAATGAAGAAACAAAACCTAGCCAGAAGAAAAGATACCGTTGGTTTGAATCAAAGTAGCGAGAATCAGCTCTATCAAGGAAATTCTCATGCTGTAAAACAAATCAGGTAGAGGTTTGGGCTTGCACTTTTGTGCTGAACTGAGAACATTGCCATATGAAGGTCTGTGCAAAGCTAATTTAGAAAGTTTAGGAACTGACGGTCAGTTTGTAGAAAGTTCAGTTATACATAGACCAGAAAAGAAGGTCAACAGGTTCTGACCTGCTCTGTGCCTTCTTGGCCATATTTTCCCTCATTATAAGAAAAGTCATGTAATATTCCCCCAGCCTTTTGAATCAGGCATGATCTAAAGCTTAATAAATTGATTTGAGAAATTCATACTCATTTCAGTCAATTAGAGTCGATCTTTACCTGGCTTTTCCTGAGGCATCCTTCCCCGAGACTTACTTTCAAATATGCCATCTTGCTGGCCTGTGGTTCAAAAAGAAACCAGCACATTCAGAATTTCACCAAGCACTGACCAATTTGCTCTCAGAAATGAAAACGTGCTTTTTTTCCTGGCAAGGAATCTAGACATATAAAGATTCAGTTCAGCTCTTCCTGAGATTTGAGATATATACAGATGGATGCAAAGGGTAATGTTACAGCAGTGTAATTTCCCATCGGCTGAGCTGTGGTAGCTGCCAGCATGCATAGTCCTAGGCAATTACAACACTGAAATCAAACACTTTACCTTAAACTTCCATGAGAGTGTGGAAGATGATCTCCCTGCATCTCGAGACCTGGCATGTAAGGTGTTGCAGATGTGTTAGATTCAGTTCAGAAGGGTACATCCTCTTCTCCTCCTGAGTCTACCAAGTACCTGACCACAGCTGGAAATCTGGGCCAGGCACTTTCACTGCCACGTCTTTTATTTCTTCGGTTCATTAGTTTGTATAAAACTCCCAGGCAATACTAATTAGACTGCTAAAAAAAAGAAAGAGAAATTGTAAGGAAAGATTAGGAGGGTGCACTGCATCTTGTAACATCGTGATCAGTTAACTGTGAAATTACTGCTTATCACCACTATACATTTTCTATTACCCTATGGACATTTTCAAACTCGGTATGTTGCTGGCGGAAAAATAAACTTTTTAAAGCTGCAGGTTAAAGTCAAGGTTAAGCAAATGTGTATGCGTGTATTTCAAAGTGAAAACAAATAAACCAGAAGATTTTAGTTATATTTTTAAGGCTTAGGAAAAAGTATTTAAATTCAAGGCAATTATTTTTTTAAGATGAACATTTGAATAAACATAAATTTGCATTAGGAAATCCAGGCATTGTAAACTCTGCCCTACATGTATGTATTAAGAAGCTCTAAGAAGAGTGTCTTATCATCCCTAACAAACAATTCTCCCTGCACCATGTGCACCCTGGCCAGACTCCAAATCCTGTCCCAGAGAGTGTATTTTCCGGTGGATATAAAAGGATTATATTTCTCCTTTAAGGGATACATTCTGCACATGATTAATTACCACAGGGATATGATACTGATCTAGTCAGAAAACTGTATTTTAGAACCAAGACCAGGAAGTGGTAATTCACAAAAATTCCAGTAATTCATTAAAACGAAGATCCAGGGGTTGTTCCTGTATTTATTGCAACATCAATCACAATAAAACTGTGATGTTTGATAACGACGCAGATGACATACACACTTACACGGAAATAGTTTGTTGACTTCTGTACAGCACAACTGAGCCAATATTTTAGTACTGCCAAATGTCTTAAGAACAAGCAAACTAATGTTATTCTACAGTAAACATCTTAAAGAAATGAGGTAGCTAAATTTCAAAAACAAGTAACTATTCACTTTTAAAAAGACATTCTTCTTTAATAGCAGACACTGTAATAGCTCATTTAGTTTATATAGCTGTACTCTTAATTTTTGAAATATCTGTACAGTTATGCAAGATACAGGAACTATAAAGATGACGTGA
Organism: Leptodon cayanensis; assembly: GCA_027564655.1. Classification (NCBI taxonomy): domain Eukaryota; kingdom Metazoa; phylum Chordata; class Aves; order Accipitriformes; family Accipitridae; genus Leptodon; species Leptodon cayanensis. Next base: position 2,233,830 of record JANXJC010000026.1, on the reverse strand, counting down.
TGCTTTGTTATAGGAATTAGCATACAAATAATGAAAAATAAAAGATCAAACAACATCTCAAAATTTTCCCATAAAATATCTTCAAATTGTCTCAAAACCCAACAAATCTATTAAACTATATATCAGAGCCTAGGTCTTGTAATAGAAAGTAGCAGTCTACAGGCAAAAGGAAAGATATACAGTAATAGCACATCTAAGTAAAGAATATTAATTCAAGAATGGAATATTGTCCTAGTCTATCACTGATCTTCATTTTTGATCTGATTTAACTCCTACTGAAGTTGATGAGAAGATTTCCAATGACTTCAGTGGAAACTGGATCAGTAACTGTATCCTTTAGCAGATGCACCAACTAAAACAGAGTTATTGGCATAAACCAAAAGCCAACAGAATGTAAACCAGTGACCTCAGTCCCAGACAAAATGCTCAGAACCTCCCAATAATAGCTGTGACAGTTAATAGTATGTTTATTAGGCTATCCAGAGCATCAAAGTTTAATAGAGGTCTCTGCAAAATAGCCATGATGTGGCCATTCTCATATGTACACCATTTAATTACATCTTCTAACAGTACAGCATTCAGTATGACGTAAACTAATCAGCATTGTGTCACATAAGAAGCAACTTTAAAGTAATTAACATGGACACACAAACTTCGTATCCATTGATGACATGGCACTTTGAATCATCACTTGTGTTCTTGTAGCCTATAGAGTCTAACTAAACTACACTGGAGTTTAATCTACATGTATATACTAGAGTTTCAGTCATGTCTTTCCATAGGGTAATATATCACTTCTTGCAACTGAACTGAGCAATGGCATCCAGGTTCAGCAAAGTTGGACACTTTTGGAAGGGGAGATCCTAAAATGGAGATCCAGCAACCTGGACAGAGATGGGGGCTGTTGCCACTAAACTCTACCTGGACAAGAGGCTTTCCCCACAATGTTAAAAGCTGATTTACTTTTCATAAAAGGAACTGTGGTATGCAAGACGCCCCCAAAGATATCAGAGGACTGTAAGGTTCTAACCAAATACCAGAGCTTGGTATTTTTGGTCAGGATTTACAAGCTTGCTCTGCTAAGTCCCCTGACTGCCCCAGCAGGGTGACACAGACCCATGAGACAGGAGGCACAAATTGCTGCTGTACCCTGGTAGAGCTCAGGGGTATAAGTAGGGCTGTAGGGTTTTACCTTGTATTTTGCTGATCAGATGGGTTTTCTTCTGGGATCAGGAATAAGTGTGGAATAAGCAAACTTCAGTCACAGGCATGACCCACTGGGGATGGAGGAATGTTTCAAAGGGCCATGTGCTCTTTAGATGCAGATTTTAAATGGGAAAGAATATTCTTCTGAGAAAGGTAAATAATGAGAGGTACTTTATGTTGTGCAATGTAAAGGGTATGAGAGGACATAATCATTGTTAAAAGTGACCCCATTTTTATTTCTTTTGACATTTGTGCATGTTCAGTCAACCGAAAGGGCAGACAGAACAAGAGCACTGCAAGTCAGTGTCTAGTGGCAGTTACACAGCTACCGCTCCACTGAAGTCTTGCCAGCATGTATGAAGGGCTTAGGTTTTTGAATGGGATCATGTGGTTTTATTTACTTTAGCCTTTGCAGGACAGCAGTGGAATGGTTTTAGATCAACCACTGGCAGAAGAATTTAGCCACTAGCACCTTACCGCAAATCACTGTCCTGTTGTATTGGTGTCAAATAAGGAAAAGCAAAGGGTGCTAGGTAGAAATCTAGGAGCTTAGCTAATGCATCCCATATTGAATGGTTTTCTCGATAAACTATCAAGTGTATTTACTATGAACCATCAGCTTGGTTTTAGAAAAAATATTAACATAAACTTATGAGACATTGGGGGAAAATAGTATTGATAAATCTCTTCAAGTCACTAGTATAGTCCTGTTTTTAATGTGTTCACAAGACAACTGTGATTTTTTTAGTAATTGATACTTTTTGCAGATTCTAGAATAGCTTCTGAGGTGAAATATATTATGCATTTTTTGCAAATAGGTCACCCTATGTGTTTGCACTATCTATCTTTCTGTGGTGGAGTGCATGTTATTGTTCTTATAGCTTCTTTCAATTATTTAAGTGTTGTGGGAAACAATATTTAAAACAGTATATAGAAAAAATATTTCCAAAATGGCTTCAGGTACATCTCTGATGCAAATTTCTTCTGTATTATTTTGTGCAAGCAGTCGTTGTGCTTCCATTTTCTGCTTAAGTGCTCAATTACTGCATGTTTACAACTAAACCAATATAAAACCTTATAAATATCGGAACAGTAATTGTAGAATTTTATTTAAAAAAATACTGAAGATACTTTACTTATCACATTGAAAATAATGACATAATGACAGTTTCACACCTAGTCTAAAAAATGGATGATCTTGCATGCACTTAGAGTTGCTTCAAAATTTTAAAGGTGTAGCTGTAAGAGGTGAAAAAGAAAATGTGCATTCATAGGAAATTTAGACAATGGCTCCAGAAAAATACTCTCTACCCTCTCAGAAAGTGTCACGAGGCCAGAGTTACTCTTAAAATTTTAAAAGATAAAGCAAAGAATCTAAATGGAACAGGATAATTGGTCTCAGATGGAAAATGTGACACAGAAACTAGCACTAGTAAAAAACTGGAGAAAATTACTTTAACATTTTGAGCACATAGCTTGAAAACCTAAGTATAGTGGATAAACCCATATTGACTTTTGAATTTAATTATATCCAATACTTATAGGTAAATCCTGAGTTTCTCACTTAGGCAAATTCCTACTGTAAAGACTGGAACTTAGCCAGAAGAAGGACATGCTCAGAGCTGAACTGATTTCTTCTCTTTTGTGTGACAGTAATGCATTTGTGTAAATGAATTAATTTTCAGTTCATGGAGTTCTTTCCCAATTTTCCATCAGAGGAGAAGTGTTTGGATGTTTGTCCCCTCTCTCCTCCTCCCTGCCATATTTTTCCACTAAAAAACTCTAGGAAAATATCCGGATAATGCAAATGTAAAATAGTATTATTTACAATGTCTCCAAAATAAAAACTCAATGAAAAAAGAAAAAATTTGGTATCTGTTCTACTAGGCTTCAGTAGTACCAAGAATACATTGTGCAAGTCAAGTTCAGGCAGCCCAATACCTCCCAGAGCCAATCTAGGCCACATCTGTACTAGTAAATGTAACAGGCCAAGGCCTGCTCTCTGGATCTGACGTCAAGTGATGTGACAAGAGAATATTTTCATATCTTGTTTTGAAAGAGAGGAAATTGAGCAGCTGTTGAATGGAAATGCATTAGGTTGACTCATGGTTTTCATTTCTTAAAACAGTTATTCAGTTAATGTGTCATAGAATCAACATAGAATCATAAAATCATAACATCATAGAATCATAGGATGGTTTGGGTTGGAAAGGACCTTAAAGACCATCTAGTTCCAGCCCCCCTGCCATGGGCAGGGACACCTTCCACCAGACCAGGTTGCTCCAAGCCCCGTCCAACCTGGCCTTGAGCACTGCCAGGGATGGGGCAGCCACAGCTTCTCTGGGCAACCTGTGCCACTGCCTCACCACCCTCACAGTGAAGAATTTCCTCTTTACATCTAATCTAAATCTACCCTCTTTCAGTTTAAAACAATTTCCCTTTGTCCTGTCACTACATTCCCTGATAAAGTGTCCCTCCCCATCTTTCTTGTAGGCCCCCTTTAAGTACTGGAAGGACATGATAAGGTCTCTCCTGAGCCTCCTCTTTCTCCAGCCTAAACAACCCCAACTCTCTCAGCCTGTCCTCACAGGAGAGGTGCTCCAGCCCCCTGATCATCTTCATGGCCCTCCTATGGACTCGCTCCAGCAGGTCCATGTCATTCTTATGTTGCAGGTCCCATAGCTGGACACAGTACTGCAGATGGGATCTCACCAGAGTGGAGTAGAGGGGGAGAGTCACCTCCCTCGACCTGCTGGTCATGCTTCTTTTGATGTAGCCCAGGATACAGTTGGCTTTCTGGGCTGCAAGCGCATGTTGCTGGGTCATGTTGAGCTTTTCGTCATCCAACACCCCCAAGTCTTTCTCTGCAGGGCTGCTCTCAAACCATTCTTTGCCCAGCCCGTATTTGTGCTTGGGATTGCCCCGACCCATATGCAGGACCCTGCACTTGGCCTTGTTGAACTTCTTGAGGTTTACATGGGCCCACCTCTCAAGCCTCAAGCCTGTCTGGGTCCCTCGGGATGGCATCCCTTCCCTCCAGTGTGTTGACCGCACCACACATTTTGATACCGTCAGCAAACTTGCTGAGGGTGCACTCAATCCCACTGTCCGTGTCGCTGACAAAGATGTTAAACAGCGCCGGTCCCAATACCGAACCCTGAGGAACGCCACTCGTCACTGGTCTCCACCAGGACATTGAGCCATTGACCACAACTTTCCGAGTATGACCATCCAGCCAACTCCTTATCCCCCAAGTGGTCCATCCGTCAAATCCATGTCTCTCCAATTTAGGACAAGGATGTCATGCGGGACAGCGTCAAATGCTTTACACAAGTGCAGTTAGATGACGTCAGTTGCTCTTCCCTTATCCACCAACACTGCAACCCCATCATAGAAGACCACCAAATGTGTCAGGCACGATTTGTCCTTAGTGAAGCCATGTTGGCTGTCACTAACCACCTCCTTATTTCCCACGTGCCTTAGCATAGTTTCCAGGGGGATCTGCTCCATGATCTTGCCAGGTACAGAGGTGAGACTGACTGGCCTGTTGTTCCCCGGGTTGTCCTTTTTTCCTTTTTTAAAAATGGGGGTTATGTTTCCCCTTTTCCAGTCAGTGGGAACTTCCCTGGAGTGCCATGATGTCTCAAATATGATGGATAGTAGCTTAGTCATTTCATCCGCTAGTTCTCTCAGGACCTGTGGATGCATCTCATCAGGTCCTATGGACTTGTGCACCTTCAGCTTCCTTAGACAGTCTTGAACCTGATCTCCTCCTCCTTGGGCAGTGTGGCTGGACTACTTGCTGGTGAAGACTGAGGCTAAAAAGTCGTTGAGCTCCTCAGCCTTCTCCATGTCCCAGGTAACCAGGTCTCCCGTTCCCTTTTGGAGAGGACCCACATTTCCTCTAGTCTTCCTTTTATCACCAGCATACCTACAGAAGTTTTTCTTGTTGCCTTTGACGTCCCTGGCCAGATTAAATTCTATCAGGGCTTTAGCTTTCCCAACCTGAGCCCTGGCTGCTCGGACAATTTCTCTGTATTGCTCCCAGGCTACCCGTCCTTGCTTCCACCCTCCGAAGGCATAGGCCCACTTCTCAAGCCTATCAAGGTCCCTCTGGATGCCACCCCTTCCCTCTAGAGTATCAGCCACACCACTCACGTTGGTGTCATCTAGAAACTTTTTGAGGGTGCACTCAATCCCATTGTCCATGTCCCAAATAAAGATGTTAAATAATACTGGTCCCAATATAGACTCCAATATATACACCACTGGTCACTGGTGTATTTTCCAGTTCTACCAAATCTTCTCTGAGCTGTGAGTAGCAGAACTGCAAATGGAATGGAAAACACTGAATGTAATAAGCCTATGCAGCAGGATCGCTACGTTTTGGGGTTTGTTTTTTTTTTTTTTTTCCCAGTATTTTCCTAATAACATTCTATTTGTTTTTGAATGCTGCTAAGCATTGAGCTAACATTTCATACAGCTATCATAACTCCAAGTTATCTTTCCTGAGTAGTAGTTGATCAAGATATCAACACCTGAGATCTTAATTTAGGAATATCATATTTTGCTTGTTTATACTGGATGTTATTAATCACTTTATTACACTGTAATTCGCTGTCTTCACTTTCTTCTGCAACTTTTGTTAATCAGTTCTCCTCTTGATATGCCTGTTTAAAACTTACTAATATCAGAAAACTGTCACTTCACTATTTTCTCTTGTTTCCAGATCATTTGTGAATACATTGAACAGTTGAGGTGGGGATCTCCATTTCCAGTCGGGAATGATAGCTCAGGATCAGCTTGTACTGGGAAAACTAACCATTTATAACGGCTCTGGTTTTCTGTATTTAACCATGTTAGAACTTTCTCTCTTAATTCATGTGAGTTATTTCTGTAACAGTGCTTGGTGAGTACTTGACAAAGGAAATCCATGTAGTCTGTGATCCTTTTTGTTAACAGAACTCTTAGGACGTCATCTTATTTCTGGCTTAAGTGCTTTCTTGGTCTTTCTAACATCTCTTCGTAAGTAATACGCATTTTCCCTGAACATCCTATATGTTGCCTAATTATTTAATGCATTTTACATGTAATGTAAAAACATTTTACCCTGTGGTTCTCCCCTGTATCTACTTCTTAACAAGAAACAACTTTTCGTCATGCTTGTGTTGTCTTCTTTCTGACATTAAATAGTATGGTAGCAGATTGGGGGTCAGGGGAGTTGCTATGACTGCAAAAACGCTGGACCTAAGTACTTTATAAAGAGCTTTCTAGTAAAAAAATTTGGTTGCTGCTCAGGAACAAGCCACAAGTTGCATCTCTTCCTACATGCTCCCTGACTAGTTGCTCTACAGAGCAGCCAGTCACGTCTAAAAATTTAGTCTCAGCATCATCCCCTGTTGTGACATGTGTCCTTTGAACAGGAGCATAGCCAAACCTCCTCTGTTATTCTTCTGTTTCTTGGCCTTTTGGTTTGATGATTGCTCTGAGCAGGTCACGAAAATCATTGTCGTCCTAGCTAGATATTACTAGATGATTCCTATTTTAAACAGCCAGCAGAGTTTCAATGTTACCTGAGAGACTGAGCTTACTTATTTGATTTGACTGTTTCCTTAAGATATGGTATCAACTACATTACAGTCTATACTGTATTTACCATATAGTTTATGCTTTTCTATTACTGTGTCCCTCTACTTACCTTCCTCCCATTGAGTTTTTTGCATGTTTATAGAGAAATATGCTAGTTTGAAACAAGGCATTCCAGTTTTCCTCTTCTTATTTCCTAGCTTTTCATAATTTCTATGCAAAGTTCTTATTTTTCAGTACCCTATTAAACTGGGAATTCATTTATTGAGATTGTCCTTCATCATCTACTATTTTCATTTTGCCATTTTCTGTCCTCTCCTTTACCTGGGGATACACAATTCATCACCTTGAATTGTATTGTCCTTCTGCATCTGCTGGCTTCCTGTCCCCCCCCAAGTCAATTTGTTTACTTTCTGGGTTTTTTTCACCTTTACCTTGTTCCATTTTAAGTTTAAGAAAGGAAGAAAGGAAGAAAGAGAAAGAAAGAAAGAAGGAAATATAGAAAGAAAAAGAAAACTATCTGTCCTGGAAATACTATTTCTGTTCCAGAAGTTTTTCACAATTCCTAAAGAATCGAAAAGCCTCCTCCCTCCTCCAGTGTTTAACCTGAAAGTCTCAGCAGTGAGGCTCTCCCTTTCCCTTCCTTCCTTCTCAACACTGCGAGGGCTACTAGCCCAGAGCTGGGATTGCTCAGCGGTGTCTCTAAGGATGCTGTGGAAAAAACCCTGTGCCTCCCTGGGGGACCCAGCTCTGGGCCCCACAACCTGCCCAGGGGATTTTCTCAGCAGGGGTTTTGGTAATGTGACAGGAGAAAATCAGAAAAAGCTAATACAGCTGTAGACTATAAGAGTTTGATGACACAGAGTAATCCTGGGGAGAACAACAAGTTTCTCAGTCCTTTAGGTAAACTGGTGCCAAGCGTGCAGAGGGGCTTTTCTGTGATACATGATGGGAGTTGAATGTGCTACTAAGACAGATGGCTTTTGCAAAGTGGGTCTCCCCAAAGTGCATACAGTCAGAAGGTGGAATAAACCCAGAGCAGTCCCTCAATGTAAGTGAAAAACTGAAGGTTGAGTACTGCATGACAAACATCAGTGAAATAGGGTGTTTTCCAACAGCAGGTCCGGGTGGAATTTTAACTACAAATATTTTTGCAGTTCTGAAGGAGAAACACTTTCCAATTTAGCAAAGGATCTGAATGAAGGGAACAACTGTGGCAAAAACGGAGTGTGAACACAGTAGATTCTGCCAAAAGAGAAAACCTTGAGGGAAAAGGAGGATGAAGGTGAACTCTCGGAGTTTTTATTGGATTAGTTCCAGTATAGTGCTGCATGTTGAAATGAACAGCAGCGAGGGCTTGGAACAATTTCTGGTCAGGAATCTGGATTTGTTTTCTCAGTTCCACAATGCTACAGATTACACACGGCTTTTATGTCATGCTCATTAGCTGCACCTCACTAACTAGCCATTTGGGTTCTATAATAATTGCAAACTTCAGTGACTTAATTATTTTTAAACTCTTTTTAACTTAACTCTCTTTGACCAACTACATAAAATCTCTTCATTATTTGATTCACTCACAGGAGCCTGGAACCCTCAACAAGTTAACAAGAGTAAAAACTTCCTCAATTTATGACATTGCAACAACTGAGTCAGAACTAAATGTCAACAAATGAAAATGAAAGAGAGAAACAGAGACTCAGCTGTGGAGAAGGCTAGGAGAAATGTGTTGCTCCTCCTGTTTTCTATCCGCCACCTTCTGGAGGGTCTCATTGCTAGTGACAGACTGAGAAACCCATGTTCTTCTTTGGAATTATCATCATTTTCTCATCCCTGTGACAATTCCAGGTACCTGCAAATCACTGAAAAACAGAGTTAGCCTCAATGTAAGCCAGAACTAGAAATCCAATTCAGTGTTTTAAACCAATGAGGAAGCCTTGCCAGACGTCTTTAGCTCCAAACCTCATTTCTTTGTCAAGAGGAAAATCTAAGTCCAAAGAATTGTATAAGGAAAATAAAAAATAGTGCTGATCAGGGTGACAGCAAAGGTACATTTCCTTTAATAAAACAAATATAAAATTTGTAGCAGCTTACAAAAATATAAAATAGCAGTTGGTAAAAAAATAATTATAATGAGGGTCATCCTAATTGAATAGCTATATTAAGAAAGGAAAACCATGAGTCGACTTAATGCATTTCCATTCATCAGCTGCTCAATTTCCTCTGTCTCTCAAAACAGGATATGAAAATACTCTCTTGCTTTTACAGCTTTCATCACATAACAAATTGGAAAATATCTTTTATCTGAAATCTCAGTTTCTTTATCAAATTTCTAACTTAGCTATGATATCTCTTTTTATCATAAAAAAAAGGAAAACTAAGATTGGTGACTCTCTGCCTATGAAAGAGCTACCACAAAGGTTAAAAAGTTGAGGAAGCTTTGTAGGACTTGAATGAAAGCCTTCAAAGAAGGTTGCTTAGCTATAGCTACATTATTATTTTTCAAACAAGTACCCCTGCTTGAGCTCAGGACCCTACGGCTCTACCTTTGACACTGCTCCCTGTTCAATTACCTCATGAGGCCCCCTTTGAGTAAGGAAAACTCAAACCGCAGCTCAGCATCTTAAGGGAAGCTTAAAAAGCCTAAAGCCTAGTCCAGCACACAGTACCCCAAATATAGTTCTTCTTCAGCACTGAGTGCTGTGAGCCCAATCTGCAGTTAATCTAAGAACCCATAATGCACATAGGAAAGTATGGATTATGGGGTTCAGTGCAGTTACGCTCTAACTAAAAGGCAGTGCGGTAATCTCGGAGGAGATCTGCTGAAGATAATTTTTGGGAATGTGCTACTTCTGCTCCTTTATGACAGGTGCAGAAAGCCTGTAATGTTTCTTTTTATAAAAAATGCAAAGGATGGTGTTTGTAGAGGGGTTAATTATACTTGGATAAATATTTAGCTGTAACATGGAAAGCAGCTTAGCAAGCTATTTGGGATCTCCTCGAAACTAGGACGGTTTCCAGGCAGAACTTCTTCATCTTTATTTCATCCTACAGAACAGTTAGCGTGTTCCAGGAAAGGGAGCCGTCTCCTGACACCTCTGATAGGGGACAAACACTGCACACAGCAGGAAAATAGTGAATTGATTAGGCAGAAAAAGAATATGCTAATACAGGTGTATGCCCATGATTTGTGTAAGTGCGCTGCTGAATCATCTGGAGAATAATATTGCAATTATAGAACAAGTGGGACTGTAAAACCTAGTGGCTCCTGTGTAAGTTTCCATCCAAACTGCCTAATTTCAGTCATTAACAACTTTCCCGAGCTATCATCTATCAGGTTTTTCAGGTAGCTTTACTGTTCCACAGTAATTTGGTTTTTTAAAGCTTGAAGTTAAATAATCCAATTACTTTTGAGAACTGGAAAAGTAGAGGAATACTATCCCCATGGCAAATAATGATAACCATTCCTAATTTTGTAAAAGCTCTAATGTCAACACTGTTATCAGACCATGAATGATATCCCACATTTACATCTGGAGAAACACTGCTCCCTTTCTTGTAGAGGAGAGGAGAATCAGAACATACTAGGCCAACACTGTACATTTCGTGCACCTTGGGTAAAGGTGCACAACAGGGCTCCCATCTGCCCCCCTAAAATGAAGAAGCTTACAGCATTTACCAAATTACCAGGCATTTTTTTTTAATTCTTAGGAACTTCAAACTAGACTCTTTTTTCGTCATGAGCAGAGAGTTGAAGATCATATTTAAGTCCCCACCAAGGCCAGCTTTGCGAGACAGCTCCACCAACCCCAGCTCCCCAAACTTGGAGCTCTCGGAGCTGCTTCACCAGGAGACTCTTGCCCTTCACCCCCAGCAGAGCTGCGCGGCATTGCAGCCATCTGCCTGGCTGGGGGGCTCATGGATCCAGCCCCTGACTCGTGGCTTGACGTCCCAGCCCATCCTCGCTCCCAGGGAGGTGCTGGATACCTGGGGCTGCCCTTGGCTGCCCCCCCCAGTTGCCCTGCTCCCTGGCTGGGGATGGACCCAACTGCTGAGTCTCTGCCCTGGCTGCCTTGCTGTGAGTCTTGGCTTGCCTTACAAAGCACCCTGCCTTCCCTGCCTACTGACAAAGTTTTGGGTTTTTTGGGTTTTTTTTCTCCAAATTCAATATGTTGGAGCAAAAGCATTTGGAAAAGAAAAAAAGGCTGACGGCTCTACTTTAGCTGCCGCTTTCCACTCATGTCAAGTGGGGTGGGATGCAGTCCTGACAGTCAAGTAGCCACAGGTCAATGTCACTAAAAATGAGCAACTAACTGGGGCTAAAGTTAGGTTCTCTCCTCCTCTACACGAACCGGTGCCCTGACTCTGGAGGGAGCATATAAAGCTTAGCCTCCCTCACCTACAGTAAATCATTGGAAATAACCCCCAGAATGTGCTTTCCATTCCACCTAGCATTAATGATCTGTAAGTGAGGCATCTTGGACATCAAGATTGTCTAAATAGCTGACAGACCAGGACAAGCACTTACAGAATGCAATTTATCCCACCTACCTCGGAAAGCTGTCTCAGGGTAAGGCACACACCTTCTACTGGGCACGGAAGGAGCTCAGCTGGCTAGCTTAGGCTAAAAAAGAAATTGCAGTGATTTTTCACAAACTTCATTTTAGATATATACTTCCACACCAAAGGCTACTGTGGTAGAGCAGTCACCATTGCATTGGTTAATACATGAACTTTGAGGATCATTTATGGTGATTTATTTTGGGTAACGTTCTGGTCTGTGTGTTAGAGTGAGAGCCAGGGCAGCAGTCTGCAGCCAGGGGTTCTCAGTGGGATTTCACTATGAGGGATGGCAGCTCCTTGCAATTAATTGCGACAAATTAGTAGGGCAGTTTGCAATCTTGGAAAGGGTTTCTGTTGGTTTTTATTCCCATCCTGAAACTTCTACTGGTTTGAAAGGGATTTCTTGGATGGCCACCTGACTATCATGGATCTCCTAAGACCTGTATTGATTTTTAGCTTTTAGCCTAGAAACATGAGGCTGGGAGGGAATTCCTCAATTGTCAAGGACAACAGTTTGTTATTGCAGACAATCACTTCATGTAATAGGTCTTTGAAAACTCACCTATCTCTATCTTAAAAATCAGTCTTCTTTGTTCCTACTAAATGTCTGTGCAGAACCTCACTACACTCATTTTTACAAGCTTTTCCCTACTTTGCAGACTGAATGTGCTGATGGGAAGTGTGTGATTATCTGTTTTTTAATGCCAAAACTGTGTCATCCTCATGTTTCATTAGTAGACTCCTATAATTTCTGCCTACATCATTAATTAACTTTCAAAAAAGACCAAAAATCATCCTTTAGGGATACTGGTGGTAATTATTCCCTAGATTCAGGCTTCCTCTTTTGACACAACCAGTCTTCTCCTCCTTAATTTCCTTAGACTTTTATACCCCTCTCCTCTGGGTTTACTAAGTGTCTCCAATGGCACCATAGCATATACTTTAGTGAATGTCAGATACATTAGTTCCTTGTCTAGAAAAATAATTTTTCATTTCTAAGAGAAATATTGTGTTATTCTGGATTTATCTAGCATTGGTAAAAGCACATTATGTTCTTGTAGCATTTATTTCAATGCTATTAATTAATATTTTTTCCAACTTTATTCTAAAGCTTTGCTTACTACTGAAATAAATCTATTGTGGCTGATGTTGCTCCATATTTTTCTGTTTTGAAGTAGATAATTTTCCAGTCAAGAAGCACCACCCAGCACTGACAGAGTAATTTTTAAAATTCGGTGTCAAGATCTTTAATTTTATATGATAATTTTTTCCAGATTCTGGGATGGAGATTGTCTGATAGGAGCATATTGTATTTCATGAGTGAGGCTTCTAGTCTGCTTAAGGTAATTTCTCTTTTTTTTTTTTTTTTAACCACATGTCCATAATTTGCTCTGCCTTCACTTCCTCAGTCAATATCTTGGTACTTATTTAACTGAAGCATCTGGGGAAGATGGCAGAAAAGAAAAACTAACTCTTATTTAACCTCCATACCATGTTTACTGTATAGGATTTCCCCCCCCTCATTTCCCTTCTTAGAAACATAGCAAAAAATATACCAGGTCAGACAGGAGATCCACCTCCCTCCGTATCATCATTCCAAGAATAACCTGAGCATTTTCCATGGTAAAACTAATAACATGAAAGTATAGAAGCTACTATCAACCTTTCAGGAACTGGTACTGTGCTCTTCATTTCATTTAAATAACTCGAAAAAAAAATTTTTCTGTTTATTCTAACTCCAAATGTAAAACCTCACCTAGTTTGACCTTGGGCAAGCCTCAGTTGTCTCCTGCCTGAGCTTTAAGACGTTTGCTGTCTCATTCTGTCTCTTTTTCTACTCCTGATTATTCCTCATGCCTTTTCAGAGGCGACACTTGAGCCCGTTAGAACTAGAACCCTCACCTTCAGGTTTCTTCTTTACTTGAGATGCAAATTCTGAAGACCTTTTGCAACTTCGATTTAAGGAAATTCCAAACCAACAACATATTAGAGACCCTGTACTGTACCATCTAAAGCTTTAAAACTTGCTCCTTTGAGACTGAGACTCTTAGACAAAAAGCTAGTTTTACTCATACGTAAATTTACATAGAGCAAGGCCAACATTTTATTAGTCAGTCCAAGACTGTATTCTAGAATCAGTCTTCATATAACATTCTGATACACTTTAAAAACCTAGCCTTAAATAACACCATTTCTTACTCATGTAGTACTTATGCCAACAAATCTTTGAGCCAACATTTCTAGAAATACCTTGACCATACCATTCACCTTCATTCCCTCTGTTCTCCACTTTCTATGTGGCAAGTTAAAATCTTCTACCACTACACAATTCCCAACAGTATTTCTTTCTAGCAATATTTCAAAGATCTCTGTTCAGGTTCCTACCCAGCCTTGAATACCACATAACACCTCTAATTCTTAGAACATTTTTTACAATTCTTCCTCAAAGCAATTTTTTACTTAAGCAGATTCTGTTTTGTCTATACAATCATTTCCTACTTTATAACCATGTATGACATAATTAATATCTAGAGCTAAACCAGTAGCTTAATATTTATTTCTCTTTTTTTCTCTGAAGAATGTATAGCTTTTAACAAAGCAAATACAGTCATGATTGTTATTTTACCATGATTCTATTATCCCTATCACCTATCTGTCTCATCTTTACAATATTTCAAATTCTTCCTTTTTTTTTTTTTTTTTTTAAAGTAACACATTCCACAGTGGTGTAAAGATGATGTGTCTTGACCTTGTGCATTTTTTTAGCTGACAGAGGTGTGGTCTAAGAATCCCTGGTAGTAAAGTTAAGTCGTAAGGTTTTTAAAACTTGAAAATCTCATACAGTCTGAAGTGCTTGTTAAATCCATTTTTTAAGAAATCTGAAAGGACATGAATTATTCAATATATTTTTTTGGAAGATAATGTGAGGTTATAGATTATTCCACTTTAAAACTTTTTTTCCTGCATTATGTATAGTCTTACAAACACAGCCATTTGCACATACTTCAACAGCCAGTGTTTTCTCTTTGAAGATTTACTGACATTAAAAAAAAAGAAAAAATGAAATGAGAATTTTTTATTAAAAATATACATTTGTTTACATGATATGCATAATAAAAACATAAACCAAAATAATATTCAGATTATAATTAAGCACCATTGGAGGGTATCTGGAGATTCTGACACTACTAGTCACTCAGACCTGAGAGATCTAAATAGGAGCTTGATATATTCTGGAGGATGAGCACCTGCTAGCAGTTTCAGATACACCCCAAAATTCTCAGTGTATTCCTAAAATGGTTCTCTTTCAGGGTATTTGATGTACCTACAGCAATAAGGGACTACTTCTTTGTCTGACAAGATGTCATCATTCTGTGAAAGAAAGATGGTGTTCCTGAATTCATGGCTAGACGTTCAGAAACACGTTGTGTTTTCTGTACTATGCCAGTGCCCCATATTGATTTACTTAGTTCAAATCAGAATGAAGAATCTGTTTTAAATTGAAAGAAGTAATTAAATTACCTCCTAGGGTGTCCTCCTTAAAAGAGTTTAGTCCTGCAGTCGCACTGCCTGAGACTGTATATATTGGGTTCCCTTTATCGACTTCTCCCTTCACCGCCGTCCCCCTCCTATATTCTGCACTGAAAAAACCTGCTGCCTCTTCAGTTTGGTGAATCAGTCATGCCTAGAAATAATGCAGAAAAAGACAGTCCTGTGGTTAAGCTGTTGGAATGACATCTCCAGACTATCACAAAATACATATGTGACTGCATATATCATGCATAACTGTAGGTGTTTTGCACAGCCACATCTAACATCTGTTATCCCTTTCTGCTAAGCAATTAAGAGAGTCCATGGCAGGACTTCAGTCAGGTGCCTAAATTTAGGTGACCTGAATCTGAGAGATAGAGTCCGGTTCAGAAAAAAGCTGTAATGGGCATAAATACAAGTTCCTGAGGAGTATTAGTGGAGTCAATTGGTTTTAAGAACATAATTAAAATCAAATTTGTATGTGTTTTGTTTAATGGAGTTGAAATTCTCAAATTAAATATGCCTAAATGCGTTAACAGATGGGATCTTTTCCCTCTGTATACCTCAGTTTCTCATTTAGAAAGAAAAGCTACTCTTTTACATTCTTTTATTCAGTTTGTGACATCTCTAGAGCAGATAGTGTCTCTGGAAGTGGAATTGAAGAGGGCCACTGCTGCCTGTGCCTCTGTATTTCTTTGTAATGTTTTTCTTATAGTCATGCCTCCTGAAGTCATCTGAACACTCTGGAATCCAGGCTTTCATTTGAAAAATTGAAAGCTTCTGTGCTTAATAGATATGGAGAAAAGTTTGAATACATGTTCAAATTTATCTTGACAGTTTAGCAATCAGACAACAAAAAAAAGGAATGAAAATGTTTAAAGCATCATTACTTTTAAATTGATCTGATGATAATTGGAGCTTCATTTACAGGTTTTGAAATGTTGAAATAGGCAATTCTGATCTCAGTAGTGCAATGGGACAAAATATTCACTGGAATCAAACACTGCAAAAAATGCCTCATTAGCAAATGCACGCTTTAATTGCATGAGCTTATGTACAGACATTTCTGCCCTGACTTTATGTGGAAGTATGATTTGGTCGAGGTAGGAAGCTAGACTATTTGAGCTCTCCCCATCTTCCTCCTTAGTTGAAGCAATTGTCGAAGAGTAGCTAATGAGCAAGAAGGACCCTGAGAACATGGTGGGTTGTGGCATTCAAAATGAGCAAGAATGCTGACCTCAGACTGGAAACAAAACTTTTCAAATATTTCCAGATCTGGGCAGCCAACTGAAACTGAAAAGTCAGACATTTCAGGTACAGGATGCTTATTTCCTTTTCTTATTTTTCTTTCTTGTGTTATGAAGAAGCCTAACCCCAAGTTCAAGATTTGCTTATGTCTATTTCCCTGTTTTATGAGGAACCTAATCAACAAAACTACTGAGCAATTAGAAGAATCTTTTTAAAAATTTCCCACGTTTACACAAAGCCTGGACACAATTTTGGTAATTACTATTCGCCACACATAAAAATCCCCCAACACTCTTTCTCATCTGCTGAAGGTTTGGCTTGGTCCTTATTTCTTCCAGAAATTTCTTCCATTGCCCATTGCCAATTGTTTGTATTCTGTACAAATGTCTGGTCCCTACGACAGCTTCAAGTATTAAATAAACTATGTCTCAGCAGGTTAGCTACTTATAACTACAGACACTTGCAAACAGTAGCAGTAGGAGAGCAAAGTGAGATTATCATACGCGTTTGAGAACAGAAGAAGTCAAGAAAAACAAAAGTCTCCCAGAGAAATAAATACTAGAAAAAGAATCCAATTATAGAACAAGCACATCTTACGTTCTGTTTCTTCCTCTAAACAACAACGCTGCTGAAACAGGAATTTTATATTTAAAGACCAAGTGCTTTGCAATTATGCCAAATTGAAGCTTGAGCAAGACAAGGGTGTATTTCCTTTTAATGCATGTACTTCACATTAATACTAGTGAAGGTGAAGAAAAAGATCTTACCAAATACACGGAAAGCAAGGTATATCATCCTAATACCCACAATACAATAGTTTTCATCAGAGCCATTCATTTGGCCAGGCAGTTAGTGAGAAGTAGCATAATTCCTCATGCTTTATTTGCTTAGCTCATGTCTAGCTAGTGATTCAAAATTTGAGTCACTACCACCCAGGTAGCCAATCCATACGCCAGCCAAATTAGACCAAAGAGTATGAAAGGGAAGATGGTGAGCAGAAATCCTCCCCAGAGATGCTGACTCCTCTCCAGACAACTAACAAGGGAAATTTAGCAACTTGGTCAGAGTAGCTGCTGAAGTCTCAAAATAGATAGTTAGTTGGGATGTAGCCAAGCAAAAGAAAATAGTGACAATACAGCATGGTCGAAATACATTTCTCGTAAGAATCAAGTGTATTCCATACTGCATTTAATTTAGTTAATTATCTATCGATAGGAATATAGATAGGAATATTAATATCTATCTGAGAGGAATCATCCAAAGGTTCTTTTTTTTTTTTTTTTATGTCAGTCCTTTTTATGCTTGCAGCAGAGTGATTCCATTCCTTTTTAAAATATTTTGCTCTTTATCTGGCTTGTAGTCCAGAAAATGTTTACAACATTTTTTGCCAGTTCTAATCGCACATTAATATGTTGATTTGTGATTCTGTCATTTAAATATTTCTACAGCCATATTTCTTCCTCCTGAATGTTTGGGAGAAGTCTTAATTTGTAAAAATAAACCATACTTGAGCTCATACACATGCTTTTGATAAGAATCCTCACCAAGGCATTCCATCTTCCTGGGAATGCAAATATTTAAAGAAGACTGGAGGAGTGTTTTAAAAGAATTGGTTTTTTTCTCATACATAATAATCCAAGCCTAAACATAAGCAGCAGTGAGGTGGAGAAAGTTGGATGATCAAACATTCTTTGACTTAAACCAGTTACATTTCTCCCAAGTACGGTGCATGGAAAAAGTTATCAGTAATGTGAGCAGATACCAAGGCAGGAGGCACAGAAGTTGCTGTCTCTGTTGACCTCAGCATTTACCCAACATTCAGGGTCCTGCAGCTTATTTCTGTTACAAGGAGGAATGGGTGGAGCCAGGTACCTTTGATGCTGTCCTGTTTATTTACGAACAGTGGAGACTAAGTCTTTTTTGTCTCAAAACAGCAGGAATGAAAAAGCTAGAGGCAGTTTCCTTGCTTGTAGTTCCAACCCCCTTCTCAGCTCACCACAGTTTAATAAATCGCTTCCTTTCATAGCAGAAAACTGAGAAAAGGTAAGAGTACTTCTCTGTTTGTATCTTGGCCTCCTCGTTGTTTTATTTGTGGTGAACTGTGGCACTTTCAGTAATTCTCTTCAATTTATCACATCAGTCTGCCTTCACCTCCTTTGTTGTTATCTGACATTTGGGAAAATCCTGGAACCACAAGACCTAAGTCAGCATTAAGATGCTCACATTATTGCAAACCTAGGAAATGGTTTCTCAGAAAATTAAGGGAGGTAATTAAACATCCAAAGTTTGCTGGTAGCTAAATTGCAACATTTCTATTGGCAGTTTTTTCTTTGGGCCCATCTCCAATTGGAGAATAGCTGGTCAGCAACCAATTACTCTACTTAGCCTCAATGACAGACAGCAATCACATTCAACTAATTTTGGTGAATAAAACATGACCGTACCACTGGTTTATTTGCCATCCGGGGGCACTTTTTCACACCGAACCATGCCGTTTCCTCTATGCTAGTCAATATGTACAGCGATGCTGAATGTCAGACCCTTGAGCACGCTGCCCTGCTCCCGGGGATTTGTCTGCCTGGGCTCAGGGCCAACTCAGAGAAGGGCGCAGGTGCCTGGCCTGGAAGAGAGCTGTTGGTGAAAGCTCTGCTAAAAACCCTTAGCGGAGGCTCCCCCTGACCAGGTCTGCTAAGATGCCCCAGCGAAGAATCCTCCTCCTCCCCCAGGAGCTGGTTTTAAGCTGAGTCTTGCCATGGTGTTATGGCCGTGCCCGTGCCTTGCCACGTACCCGCTGATCCAGATGTGGACCCCGACCCACGGGCTGACCTGCGGGCTCAAGCCCAGTCCTGCCTCAGGCTAGGGACTTGCCTGGCACTGGCGGGCCAGTTGGCTGAACTGGTTACCACCGCCACCCTCCCCTGCTCAGGTGCGGTGGTCCCCTGTTGTCCTGCTGCCCCTCGGGATGTCCCTTCGCTCCCGGCCCCCAGGGAGCAGCCAGCCTGTGCGGAAGGCTCGGTCAAAGGCAACAAAACCAACACCCAGGGAAATAAGGAGCTTGCAGACACCTGCATTGTACAGGAAAGCACAAGTTAAAACAACCACCAGAAGAAATGATCTCTTTGATGGCAAAGTCTGGTAAGTAAACAAAAGACAGGAGTACCTGCCCTGAAAATTACGGGTGCTACCGCCTTTCTTTTCAAGTGTACCCAAGGGTGCTACGTGCTTTCCTCCCAACTAAGCCAAAAGACGCTCTGCAAACTTTGCCAATCGCGAAGCACATAATCAGGTGATGTATATCAGGATTTGACCTTGATTTATAGCACAATGTCAAAAAAATGTAAACATAATCTATGTTATAGCTATATACGGCATCTCCTTGTAATGGATGGCATATTCATTTTTAATGCCTTTTTTTTTTAAGATGCCTGGCTTAGTTCATTTAACAAGCTACAGATTTTAATGAAAAAAGTATTTGACTATCTCCAATAAGAATGATAATAATTAAAATTATTTCAGCTACATTATCGTTAGAGGCCCCAGGTTAAATGAATTCAGTTCAGCTTCTAACACAGTTACACATCATAAATCCTCTGTCATTTTCCTACCAAAAAGAAAAAAAAAAGTGGCTGTGCCTTATTCCAATAATGCTTCTTGAAAGCTTCAGCTTATGGGGAAACACAATGGCAGCCACTTTATTTTTTCTGCATAATTGTAAGAGAAGAATCTATTCTTTCTGATCAAAGAGTGGTTTATAAACAGAAGTGCATAACAGAAGGAATAATCCTGCAGGTACTTGGTAAATTCTTACTTAGCCTGTAAACTAGATGTACATTGTACTTTATACATTTCAAGTAAAATGCAGAACCATTCTTGGTAAGTGGTATCTTACTCTGCAAATTATTTAGATGAAATCAGTAAGAACATCCACACAATAAAGTGACACCCATTGTGAAGAATCTGATCATCATTGCATAAAAATAAAAGGTTGAGGCTAAAAAAAATACTGTTAGAGCTCAGGAACACTTTCAAGACAACAAGAAAGCTAATGATGCAAAAAAACAGGGTATACTAATTTGCCGGTGAGCTGAAGTTTGAAGTTAGCTATATAGACCAACATCAGAATACAGTGCAGGAAAACTGAATGGCCCTGAAGACTAGAGGAGAACCAATGAAGAGTGGGTTAATAGTACAAGGTGCAGTGGTGTGCAGACAGAGACAGCTCTGAGAATTTATTTGTAAACTAGTTTATACTTGGAAACTGCAGATGAATTTCAGGGAAAAGTATGACACACAGCAAATACGTCCATCGATATGATGAGACTGTGAAAAATGCAACTTTAATTCTAGAGTATATCCCTTCCAACAGAGAGAGAGAGAGAAGCATGAATAGTATAGTCCTCTGGAGGTCTCATCAGGTACATCATACACTTCTGTTTACCTGGGGTCGTGGAGGTGAATTCAGATAAGCTAAACTCAGGGAAGATTAACCAGGCTGTTGTAGAGGATGGAAAATGCATTTTATTAGTTGATACTGAGAAGTGTGGCTTGCTTAGACAAGCAGGAAGAAAGCTGAGTGGGGGTGTCATTGCTGTCTATAAATATCTCAAGCAGAGAAAGAACAAGAGAGATACAGATCTATTTATGCTAAAGAGCTGCTTTGGCATAGGTATGAGTGGACCATGAATACAGTTACTGCAGATTAGATTATTGCCAAACAGCACAGTGAAGTGCTGAACAGGTTGTTTGGAGGCTTGAGGGAGAACACCTTCAAGTTTTTTCAACCTCTCAGTTCTAGAAGAAGGTTAATTGATGCATAACAGGAGGTGAACCTGCTGAAGCTGATGCTTCAGGGGTTCCCTTCCAGTCTTGTGGTACCTGGAGTGGCATGGAGGAGGTTAAAAGATTAGCAAAAGAACTGAGATAAGGAAGAGGTTCTTGGACACCTGATTAAAATTATCTTCCTAATCTATCTTTTACTCTATATTGCTCTGAAATACTGGAGCATTTCCTGTTGATGGAATTATTTACTATCTTGCACAGACAATATATATACATTTCTATTGTTAAAAAAAAAAGGTGAGAAAGAGAAAAACTATTGTAACATTATAAAATGCTATTACAGCAATGTAATAGCATTATAAAATGCTATTACAACAGATTGTAACATCACTCTTCCATAGAACCATTCCTGATCTGAATCATATTCTGTATTTACCATTTTTAATAGATACAGAATGGATTAGGACAGAAAGGCAAAGGAATTGTCCAGATTTTCCAAGAGCTATATAAAACACTGTGGACGGAAGTGAATGCTGTTCATACTCAAAGTGTTTCTGAAATTGGTGGAGCTTACTGAAAACAAGCCTTTTTTCCCAATGGCAGAAATCAGTTGTGTTTGGCCTCTGTCATATAACATGCAGTTGGGATGTTAATTCAGTTCCTTGGTAACCTTCCAGTTCCTTCTTTGGCCCACTGAAACTCAGGATGGGTCTCACCACTGCGGGTGGTAAATATTTCTCTATGTGCTGCTCTTTCAGGCATCTTCTCTGCTAGGTTGCCAGTACCAGAAATTGCACGGAGCTGCAGAAAATCAGAGTTCTATAATGGTCGTGCTATGTTCACTTCTTCAATGTCTGATGCGACTTTTTTTTGTCCTCATGCCTCTCTGCATGCCATTCAGAACGAGGGAACCCTGAAACTGCAGTGCTGTCAGAAAGCTGGAGCTCAAGCGGGGCTCGTGGAGCAGTGAGAGACCAGGTCCTGCGGCAGCTGCAGTTACAGATTTTCTGAGGATGGTTGTCTAGGCAGAGTGGCTTCCTGCCTAGGTCCTCTGCAAGGGATAGGAGAACTGTTCTGAAAAAAGCTAGATGCTCAGTGCCTTGCTCTGCATCCTGCTCTGCTAAAGCTCTGTTCACCATTTTGCTCCCAGCTGCAGGTCTAAGCTCACTTTGATATCCAGTAACCACGTCACATATCTCAAGCAACGTGCCAATGATTCTCCATGCATTTCTCTGAGCTACTGCTGTCTTGTATGTGGCTACAACATTTCACACATACTAAAAGGCCAGCAACTGTAATTCTTGGTTCTTGTCGAGTTTGGGTCCAGGTGTGTCCCCAGAATGGATAATGAAAAGCAGACTGTAGCATCCCATGGGGAAGTGCTTTCCAATCCTATATCTGTCCTACCTTCTGTTAGATTGTTCCCAAAGGACATGCCAGTAAGGAAGGCCAAGACTCACCTTCCTCACTCATTTCAGGCTCACGTAGTACCTTCTGGCCTTTCCAGCTATCTTCACACTGCATGTTAAATGAGGAGTCTTTGGGAATACCAGCTATCCTGCAGGACCTTGTAGTATCTTTGGCAAGGCCATTCCAGATCCCAGGTCATATCCTCGTTTGTCTTTAGTTCATATGCTTTTTTAATCCCACATGCCTTCCTCTATAAGGGAGCTGCTTCAGCATCCACACCGACTCTGCTCTGCAGCACGGTGACACAAGCTGTGACTCACAAGTTTAGGAGACTGTAACAGAAACACCAAATCTGCTGCAACATCACAGTGTCACTGCATCGCATTATACTCAGGTGAGACCACGCCATTCTTCAGAAATGGGATGATTAAAAGCACACAACTTTGCCCTGGCTTTGATGGTGCAGTTTGTGATGGTCCCAAACACGCTGGGAATACTCAGTCTCAGCCTCTTTCCCTGCCGGCTGGCTGTCAAGTGCCTCTTGCAGACACTCAAAGCCATCAGTGAAGCCTACATCAGCTTGAAGGTGGTATCATGTGCTGCTGTGCTCCACGTTGTGCTTTCTCCCAGTAAAATTTCTGTTTATTTCTATTATCCCTCTTTCTTAATGAATTTGACAGGATTTTTTGGTATCTGGGAGACTGGAAGGTTCATGAGTATGAGAGTTACCAGCTCACTCCCCGTCCTGGTCCCCTGGTTGCATAGGTGTTGGTTTATTCCTGGGACCTCTAAAGCAAAACCTTGTTATGATTCTGGTGCGTGATGGCCATCAAAAAGCAGCAATGACAAGAATGCACCAGATTTGCCTCCTATCATTACGACTACCTCTCCAAAACTGTCTCTTGTGCAGCTCCAAAAACCTCCACGCACGTGTGCTCCTGGTGTCATGCCATGCTCCCAGGTATGCAACACAACCTCAGTGTCACAATATAAATCAGCAGCTCTGTACGATAGCCTGAAAAGCAGCCCTCAAATTATTACAGAGACTTGAAACTAAAAAAATCACCCCCCAATAAATTATTTTGTTGTATGACCACAGAGCATGATGGGAGGACCCAGAAGGCCAAACCTTTGCAGGGTGGAAGCTGTCAGTTTAATGTAGAGCGGAATATTGTCACATCGCCCCGTGACGATACAGCCACCCTACACCAGGGGCTAAACATTGTACCCTGGAGCAGACACTTTCAATTCTGTAGTCTTAGCCCATGTTCACATTATTTGCATTTACACACTGCTGTAGCCTTTAACACCTGCACAAGCCAGCCTCTGCCTAACCTCTTCTAGAGGCGTCTTCTATCCTTACTAACTCTCCTCTTCAGACTTCAGAGGAACTTGCCCTACATTTTTCTCCATGATCCACCATTTTTCTGTTGCTGTAAGAATGCCATAACAGTCTGACTGAACCATGGCAAATTTCTTGGCCCCGCCTCATCAAACATTTGTTATTTGAAAATATATTTATTTGTGCTGCCTTGAACTCTGACCAGAACCCACTGCAAAGGCAGGCAGCTTCTCCTTCCACCTGCGTGTCTCAAGGATTGCCTTTAATCACACACATATTCTCACCATGTTCCAACCATTTTCCAATCCTCCCTGACTCCTTCTGCCAAGCGGCCAGGTCCTGGTGCCATACCCTATATTCTCACTCTATTTCCTTCCCAGCGTATGGCTCGGGAGTGCTCTCTTTTCTGTGAAAAGCTACCAGCCTGCCTTACCCTATGGGACTGGCCCCTTTTTCCAAGGATGGTGCCTAAGTTTGGTACCTGGGGCATGGTCTACCTAATCCCAGATGACATTGCAGCAAGAGAACCAACACGTATTAACTGTGAAAACTGTTTTTTCTGTTCATTGCAAATAAACTCTAAGGCTGCAGATAAAGAGACCAATGAAAATGGCAAACCCTAAAAACCAGCCCACATCTAAGAGCGCTATGCCATTTGGAAGCATAAATGAATGTACAAAGCACGTACATATAAAGAATAGCTGCCTTCTGAAGCCAGCATACCTAATAAAAAAACCTCCTGTAATACATATGGAGAGGCTTACATTTGTATTGAGAACATAGTGCATTACTTAGAATCAATGGCTCTAAAACATTTTTTTCCTAGACGCGTTGTTCACTTGAGCCAGCTTCAATTAGGCCAAGCGCTGTCACAGAGCAGTGACATTTCAAATATCTTTATTTACCAGAGTCACCACGAATGCCTCAGTGCCCCTTCAGACTAAATACACAGATTAAATACCAGCTGCAGCAGGTTATTAAAAAAAAAAGGCAAGGGACAGGAACACAGTATTCTCTGCGAAACAGAGTTTCTTCTAGCGCCCAAGAAGCAGTCACGGGGCAGTGCTGGTGTGATGCCTCCCAGGTGCGCGGAGGAGGTGTGACTCGGGCTGCGGTGAGGACGGACGAACCGCGGCATCCCTCCTCGGGGTGATGCGCAAGCGCTCTTCTGCATCTACCTGCCAGGTTGGCATCCCGGTGGGGTGGGGGTCCGCGTCACGCCCCGGGTGAACATCATTCTGCTGCCTGCTGTTGGTCGTTGATGGTTTAGTTACAGGTCTCTAGCGAATAGAAAATAGTCCCCTGGATGCCTGTGGCGAGAGGAGGCGTTCACAGATATGCCTGTGGTTTGAGTAACTCTCTTGGTGCACCCTTAGTTTGAAAGCCTGGAGGTCTTCCTCTTCCTTCCCCTCCTCCTCGCTGATAACGATGCTTTCCCCAGCCAAGACCGGACTAAGCCTTCCCAAGGGCCATACAGCAGCTTTGCTGCTGAAGCCCTTTCCGTAAAACCTTTTAACTGCGTCAAGATCGTCCACCCCAGATGCTATCTGCTACAGGAAGGTCTGGGCACAGGCTCATAAACATTCAGTCTATCTGTGGAAAATTCAAAAAACTAAACTCAAGGTTCAGTCTCAAATTATTTTTTCCTTTCGATGATACACTAAATAATAGAAAATCTCTTGAGAATATTTGGATTTTTTACAATATTGATTCCAGTATTCTGCATCCATAGTATTTCCCAGTGTTGTGTTAATGTACAAATACAGTGGATACCTTTCTTAAGACTATTGCAAAAGTAAAGAGGCCACAGCATGAATTACAACCAGGCCCCTGGATTTCCTTGCCCTTTTTCCTTCGGAAGTTTCCTTATATTATTTTATCTTTCCTTTTCATTGTTTTTGCTCTAGTATGGTTTTGAAAGGCTTAGATAAAGCCATTTATTTTAGTTTATTTCCCTCTGTAAAGGGGTTAAACTAATTCTTCAAGGGATCGCACTTGACTAGCACCAGACATAAGTGTTAGAAGCCTATCATTTAGGATTTTATTAAGAGAATGAGGAACATAATGAGTATTCCTGCAGCGCCAAGGTAAAGTAGCTTTACGACAAGAAGTTAAGAGAAGCTTCAAGAGGCAGAGAGGCATCATTCTCCCCCTTGATATACCATTTGCTGTTTGCACACGATGATCTAAATTTAATATGAAAAACCTGTAATTCTTAAAAAAGAAAAGCAGCCAAAGGGAAATGGTGTCTTTCAATATACAGCAGACAGAGACACTAAAGCTTTAGCAGAATGCTTTAACAAATAAAAGGTCATATGAGTTAATTAGGCTTTTTTCCTCTTCCATTTAATAAGAAACAAAGTTACCATGGAGACTGACTGGATAATGCATTCTATTTTGGTACAAAAACACCTTTTAGAAAGAACATATTTAGTGAGGAATTTTCAAAGGCAGGGAGTGCTCTGAAGAAAAACCTACATGAAACCTTTACTTATTTTTTCTCTTTTTCATTTGTCTGTGCATTAGTAGTTCTGTCCCTGTTGTCTGGTGGTTGGCTGGGAAGAGTCCTCTGTTCTCTCCATGGAGCAAGTATGTGGAAATAGCGATTTTGGCAAGGCAGCAGCCCTACCTATCTTGAGATTGCAACCTAACAGGACAAATTATCTGCCAACGTGATACTCCTGGGACCCCGAACTCTTTCAACCTCCACTGAGTTGTCTTCTGATGCCATGGACCCCAATTTCCCTGTGTCTAAGTAGCTTTGGGTCCCATGTTACAGCCCCTAACCTGGCAGTAAGGCCTTCGCAGGACAGAGAGGAGACTTTCTGGAGGCCTCCGTCTTTCGCTCTTGGCGTTGAACCAGGACTAGGAGAAAAGGTGCAAAGAGGAGCAGTTTCCCTCCTGGTTTTTTATCTGGTAGAAAGACCTAATTCAGAAGGCGGCCTCCCTCTGATGTATTTTCTACCGAGACAAACTTTTCAATACGGCTTTCATCGTGATAGATGGTGTGAAGTATGCTCTCTTCTCCAGACCATGCTTGGAACAGGTGGCTGACTCGGAGGTCACCACCGTGTGCCGAAAGGACACCCACAAGTTTCCACAAGCTGATAGGGTTGCCATTACCATTTATAATTGGTTTAATTTTTATGAAAAGAAATTTCTCTCATGGAATATTTGGAGACGAGGACTATAATTCTAAGTCTCTAACTTTTAATATTCTAGCTTTATATTTCTCTGTAATATTTCATTCAGGTTATCGGATGATATATTTTTTACCTGAAAGCACAGTCCCAAAACATTTTCTGATTTGTAATTAAGTTTACCTTGACAACAGATTTTTTTATGTGAGCTTTCATATCAACACAGCATGAATTTGCTTCTCCACTCACAGAAAAGCTAATGAAAATAGATAACAATAATCAAAATTTAAATTATATTCACAAGTGTTTGAAACGTTACTGAATATTTTCTTCATTTTTCACTGTTTCAGAATCCTAGTGTTCAGTAAAAATAGATTGATCTTACTCAAAACCAGGCCTATAAATTAATTATGAAATGCATATATTAGGAATATTTTGATGGACAGTCATTATCTGTTCACTAGATTAAATACATATTGAAATGTAAATTGTTTATGTATCCTAATAGGTGGAAAATACTCCGTAATGCTAAAGGTATTTTTTCTGTTTTTCTCATTCATTTTCAATTCCTTATTTTCCCTTACACCTAAAATAATTTAAGGAAATAACGGCATGTACTTCAATTTAAATATTTCTTTTAAATAATATACCACTCTCGGTGTTTCATCACACACCTAAGACCTTGGTTGCAAATGGGCTAGTTTAAAAAGTCTCACAAAGAGTCCTTATCTAGCAGGCAAGGAGGCAAAAACATCTGGACGAGCCTGATTACGGTCTCCAAACAGAGCAGGTAGTAGCTGTGTGGAACCAAGCATAATCTATCATAAGAAAGGCTTACTTGGGGCACTTGGTAGAAGTGAGACCATTTAGAGGGGAAGTCATTTTTCTTAAATTTATTCCCTGAAGGACAAGAGGAAATATTAAATATTTAATGACTGAGCAGAAAAATAAAATTGCCAACTTTAACTCAATTTCCAAGACTGATTGATGCTGTATTATTTCTATGGCTACACAGATGACTAAGAACTTGACAT
Source organism: Leptodon cayanensis (assembly GCA_027564655.1). Classification (NCBI taxonomy): domain Eukaryota; kingdom Metazoa; phylum Chordata; class Aves; order Accipitriformes; family Accipitridae; genus Leptodon; species Leptodon cayanensis. The sequence goes on along the minus strand of JANXJC010000026.1, from coordinate 2,205,991 downwards.
ATGCCCATAGTTTCTTACAGACATACATACAGAACAGGAAGAAAAATATTGGAAATATTACTATTTTGATGGATCTGGTAATTGACCAGAAGAAATTACAGTGTATTTCTGTAGCAGACAAGCCAGATGATAGACACTTTCAAGATGACACACTCATGTTATCATTAACAGTGGTACTGGGAAATTCAAAGAAAACGTGCATAATATAAAATTTTTATAAAATATGTACTTTTCATGATTTTTCAGAGAGTGAAGTCATAACATAGGGCTGCCCTTACTATGTCATTGATGTGTTTTTGATGTTTATAGAAAATGGATGTAAACTTCATTTTGCAGTAAAGTAGTAAATGACTAATATATAAGGTCTTAAATCAGTTTAAAATATGAATCTATAATACAACTTTAAATAAAATTAAGGAAGGAAAAGCATCAAGAAGAGTAAAATTAGATACCCATACAAGAGATGGCTAGCAGTGTAATTAAAGCATAAAATCATATTTTCCTTCCACCAACCATATTCTACAAAGTATGTAGGAGAGGACCTGTTGAGGGGGAGCCATATTGTCTAACTTAAGATGTCTGAAAGTGAGATGTCAAGCCTGACCTAATCCCTCTAGGATACTTTATGATCAAGAGAGGAAAATAGGCACTATCAAGTAAGGATTAATGTGCCCTTTGTTGGACTCTCTGATCACAGGACAACATAATCTTTTTCTCTCCACTGATAACAAAAGGAGCCTAAGTTGCACGGATTTTCTAATTTTTAGATGCTCAAGCTAAGGATGATTCACCCCACCTTGTTTCTTGTGAAAACACTCTTGCTTTTCAATGTATTCTCCAGTTTAGGTACAAGAACTCCTATGAAAGAGGATGAGTGTGCCGCGTTTCATTAATACCCAGAACAGACTGAGCATCCCATGGTTGTTTGCATCTTGAATCACAGGCAAGGTTCTGGGAATGGTTTTTTTGTATGTTACATATGTTGCTTACCCTGATCACAGCTTTTCGTTGATATATTGGTGCTTGAGTTTTCGATGCAAAGTGTGGACACAACCTCTCTCCTGTAGAATTACAGATAATTTAGTTAGAATTTTATAGCCAGAAACTCTGTGGGAGACTGTATTCAAGACTGTGAACTTGTGCAAAAAGGATTATCCAAATACTTGTATTCATTTTATATATGCCTTGGGATCATCTGACAACTAGTGCCCCCAGTGTTCTTCCAAAAGCATGACTGACTAATATCCCTGAAGGATAAAGAAACAGAAGTGCCACTGTTGCACTGTTGTATAAGGTAGTCCTTATACAAGGTTCACAGGCAAAGATGTCCCACCCTTTCAATTTGCAATCAATCAGATCCATGTCTACGAGAACCATTTCCAAGAAATATCCTTCCCGCTGATATTAGAGATCCAGTCTGGGAACAAAAGAAATGCATCAAACCTGCTGCAACCTCAGTGTGAAAATATTGGCATCTTTGACATCAGCCAATTGGACTTTTACCTTCATATAAGCAAAGTCCTTAAGTTCTATGATGAGGCTGAACATGCTTCTGTCAGGGTTGACTTCTCACAAATGATTTAGCAATGCCACCCCAGAAATCTTTAACCGAATCATTTAGTGTTGCTCCTTTTATCAGAGAGATAGGGATCCCTCAACTACATTGCTGACGATAAAACATGCGCCAGACACGGTGCAAGTCATCCAGTGAGAATGTCTTCAACGGTTTCACTTTTTTCTTCATTTTTTAATCCCAAACGGACTGGCAGACATATGAATCTCTGAGGTACCCAGTAATTGCACGCTACAGACACTTTTAATTTTGTTTCCATGAACACAGTTGTTTTGCTTTAATCTCTGTCTTCTCTCACAGTGTCACTGGAACCCCTCCTATGAAGATTTGCTGAAGAAAAAATATAATGGTTAGACCTCCCATGCCTGCACTACTGATCTTCCTATTTGCAATATTTTTCTTTTCTTCTTCACAGTAAACAACTTCATTACATTGTAGATGAACAAGTAGGGATGTGCCAAGACATGCAGCTCAAACTGTTAATTTTTAATGATGTGATTCTTCAAGCGGGAACAGCAGCCTGAGAACATAGGGTTTGTTTTTCAGTATTTTTTAATAGTTCTTATAATTGTCATATTTTTTAGTAATTTATGGAATTTGTAACTGTGTCCATCACTTCAGTGTAATTTAAAACATGAAGTAAGAAATGTATGTTGTAGGGAATCAGCATTTGATGAACGATCTCAGTAAGTTCGTTATGGGTAGTAGTGTGCTTTGCTTAGGCAAACAATTTTGAGAACTTTCTTAGAATTAGCTGAGATTCTTTGATAAGATCAACAGTCATTTCATAGATGGGCACGCATCTATGCATCCTACAGAAGATCACTTTGCGGCATTTTAATGATTTGCGTTATAGATGGGGGAGAGTATCTTCTTCTAACCGTTTATCCCTTGGACTCTGTAGTTTATAGACACAAGTGAACAAAAGCAACAACTCCAAAATAGCAAAAGGTATGTGGTTTTGACAGAAATAGAAATTCAAAAGAAATATGAACACACAAAGCTATGACACAGCTCAAAAATACCTGCCATTTAACATTAGGACTGGATTTTGCCATAGCACCCAAATCTTCTCAAAGCCTGACTGGACTGTTCCACTGTATCACTAGAGGAGATGTGGGCAGGAATTTTAGCCCGGCAACACTCACATTGTACTTCTTCCATACTCTCTTCAAAACCCAGGATCAAGTGTCCAAACTGTTCTTTTAAATAGCCTAAATGCAGTCCAAGTGCAGGCTGCCTTCAAACTCCATCTGCCCTTGTGGCCTGGCACATGAAAGCGCTCCTAGAAAAGGTCCTGGTGTCCCTTCCAAAAAGGACCCAAATCATTTGTTCCACCTGACATCCTCACTGCAAATTTTCCTCCAAGAATGCCAGCTGTATAGCCTCCTCCTACTAACATCATTAAGTTACCACTACTACTAACTACACTATAGCCAATACTATGAGTAATAACTACGTAATTAATATTAATTATTTTGGGCTTGGGTCTGCCCTGTGGCGGTGAAGGCATAGCCATTCTTTCTTGTAAAATATCAGCAGGCTTCTTCCAGTCTGCATACCCACATGTGCAGAATAGAACCCCAGACCAGTGAAAAATGGGATATGTATTTAACCAAAATCATGAAAAACTTCCTCACTGAGTCTTTTAGTGATAAAAGTAATTTACAGTATTCCTTTTCACTTGGGTGTCTTTCTACTTAATCTAGAATGTAATCACTTGCTCTTTTCTCTGTCGTAATTTCTAAATTTGAATTTAGTTTTTCCATTTTATTTCAAGTTTATTTTGCTTTAAAAACAAATTCTTTGAGCACTGACTGAAGTAATTGCAGACATTAAAAGCTGTTTTTTGTAAAGTATGTCCTCACTGGAAGCAGTTTATAAAAACCAAATAAATACACATAGGATAAAACGTTTCAAAAATTGACTCTAGCAAATAGAGATACAAGTCTGAAGTGAACCATTATACCCTAAGTGGAAATAAGCGATTACAGCTCTGTTGGTATGAAGGGAAAAGGCCTGAATTCCACAATTCCTACCAAAACTCAAAATTGAGAGGTAGGGGTTTTTTTTCAGACTGAATTATAGTTTGTTTTGTGGCTTGGTTTTGAACTTTCAGTCAAACTTGCTATACACTCTAAGCGCCAATAGAACGATTTAAACATATGTCACTTCCTCATGAAAGGAAAGCCACCATTAGAAATTTGGCAAAAGCAATGCATTTTATTTAGTGTTCAAAATGACAGCATAAGAAGTCAATAAAGCATGTTGAAGCAAAGACATAAAGTACTCGGCAGCTTCATTCATTTAGAGAAAAATAAATTAAATATTGGCAGCCTGGGAAGGAAACCCATTGAATGGGATAAGAAGAAGACACAGTGCCCTTTGAAATGTCTCTTGTTCTGGATCACTAAGGGAGGAGGACCCACACTGTAGTTAAGATGCAACCATATCATAAAACTATATATGGTGTTTATGTGGTCATGCTCCTTCTGTGCTGCCAAAAATGTCTGAAATCTCATTAGCATAAGTCAGCTTAATGTAAGATTCCTACTTGCCAATATTTATTGACAACTGTTTTCTATGAGTAAACCACATAAATTTGAAAGTTGCTTAAGTAATTTCTCAGAGAAAGATAATTCAATAAAATTGAAGGTGCTCCATTAACGATCAGCAACTCCAGACAGTAGTGCACAGTTTGGCAATTTTAGACTTAACTGGTAACTGGTTTGGGCTTGACTCTCCCGAGAAAAATGTTAAGTGTTTCATTTTTTTTTTCTAATTGCTACTTCCACACACTTTTATATGATAAAAAAAAAAACAACAAACTTTTCATTTTTTAAAGTGTCTGTATATTTGTATTTGGCCATCTGTGTGTGTCCATGCACAAGCATCAGAGTAAGTCGCTGTGTTCTTGGGTAGACCCCTCTCATTCCTGGGTGATTTCCCCGGCCTAACCAGAATCATTCACAGCAAAAGTATCAGGGCCACGACACCAAGGGAACGCAGGGATGAGTTGCATTCTAGCACAGTAAATCCATTTATTAAACAGTACTGTTTGCAGTCTTCAGAAGAAATTTCTGCAAGAGTTCCTGGAAAACTGTGGTTGCTAATTCTGTAATGATGAGAACAGTTTCCTATGTGGATGAAAATACTTACATGTTTATATCGTCTTTTTTTCTTTAGCACTTTTCTTTGTGCTGAAGGACACATGCAGAACATCTTTTCCATAGCTGTCAGTATTAAATGTTTGAAAATCTGGTTCTATATTTGCACAGTATGCAGAGAATGTCAGCTACGTTTTAACCCAAGTTTTCCATATTATCTCTGAAAGCAACCACACACTGTTTCAGTTCTTTCGCAGTAAGCTCAAAATTGCTGTTTTCATGTGCCAAACATGGCAGTTGGCGGTTCATATCCTAGCCCATGCAATTAAATGGTCTCGGGCAGTGGGCCATGCCCAGTGCGTCCAGGCAGGGGAGGACACAAGTTTCTGGAAACATAAAAGCGGTAACTGCACAACGTTCCTCAGCCGGCTGCCCATCCCCATCTGCATGCCCTGCCTTGCACCACTTCACACTGGGCAACGTGCAGAATTTTGCCAGTTGAGGTGGGTATTGTGAGCGGCCGATCTTATTCTGTGCACATCATGGCAATTCAGAGACAACAAAAAAAGAATGAGTAGCCTGCAGAGATACAATTCTACCCCCTCAGTGCATGCCTGAATTCGTTCAAATCAATGGCTCTTTCCTGTTTGCAAGGTTTATGCAGCTATTAAGCCATGGAGACCTGAACTGACAGTAGCAAACTGAGGAAACCTGCATGCTACTACAAAGTTTCATCATTGTATTGTGATGTTTTACTCATAGGCTTTTCACACCTGCCGCTGATTTACATCCTTACAATAGAAAGCTCTATTATATAGTTCACCTTAGGACTGGCGTGCTGGCACTAGCACGACAGAGTTGTGTTGCTACATCAGGCAGAGAAGTCCACATCTGAACACAGCTCAGCAAAAGTTTGCTCTACAGTAAATGGAAGACCACCGTACGGAGATACAAACATAGCTGTGCGTGGTTAGTCTAAAAGTGGTCAGAGCAATCCATACGTTTTTGTCTTGAATGAAGCCACATAAAGGCTTCCATGATTTTATTGCCTGATGCAAGGACGCACCTAGCTCATTGAATCGTATTTAACTAGATGTTGACAGTTGCCAGTAATACCTACAGCTGCCAAGAATGGGACCACGGCTCATAGACAGAGTATTGGTACCAGTTTTTCTAGTACAGGTGTCATACACCTTATTACAATGTTCTGATAATGGATTTTGCATGTTACTGGTAATTCTTGAGTGGAACTCAACAAATTGACATAAAGCCCAAAGGTTGCTCCCTGTGTGGGAGTTGGGCCAGGCCATATCTAAAATTCATGAACCATGTACTCAGTCCCAAAGTCACATAGAAAATGCCTCAGATAATGTGGAACATGCTTTCTATAACAGTTAAGACCACATAGTAGAGAGGTACTCCTTTCTTACCTTGGCACGATGTCCAGAGAAAGAAGGGGTGAAAGATACAGTAACTTGCTATATTTAGTCCATGACTAAGTGAAAGATTGGTTGTAATAAATAATCACATAGAGGAGAGAGACCAGGAAAATCAAGAAGTCACTTGCTCTCTTTATTTTGGGGGAGGTGTCATCTTGCTTTCTGTGTGGACAGGGCTTTTACATGCTAGTGAAAATGTATGGAGAGAAAAGAGTACCTACAGAATCCTAAAAGTTCAGACTGTGAAATCTGTCATTACTGACTGTCTTCTCAGAAAAAAACCCGAGCAGCTATTGCATTCAGAAGCATCCGCTGAATTTTAAGTTTCCTAAATTTTCTATTTTTATGTATGAAGGAAATAGAGCAGAAGAAGTAAAACAACTACTTCAGCAGCTATGAGCTCGAACTAGAAATGGTGAGTGTTAAAAGAGTCACTTTAGTCTCTGTACTTCTGTAAAATAGGTAAAACCAATTTTACTGCTTGTCTTGGTTAATTTTCCTTCATAAACATTCACCAACTGATCAGTGCTCATTTTCAAGCTGGAGTGCTAGTTAAGACTCAACGAAAGGAAACAACTTCTCCTTCAGCTACTAAGGCAGAACTAATGAAAAAAACCCACCTTCTTTCCTCTGCCAACCCCATGATTAAATTTAAGTAGTTGTATTAATTTGGTGACTTGATAATTTGATACCATTGATTTATTGATTCAATTTCAATTATTACCTTGATTTAATCCTTGCATTAGTCTATTGTTAATTAATCTCAGACAGTAATAGTAGCTCTAATCAGTAATGTATATGTTTAATTCTAGATTAGCTTGTCCTTTTAATAAAATTAATAAAAATAATCTGTTTTGATACATTCTTTTTGCCTGTGACATGGGCCAATTCCTCTAAAACAAAGGTGTTCAGAGGAGGTATTTGAAAGCCAGCTGGTTTTCTTTATAAATTCATACCTTTGCCTCTCACAGTTATATCATGCCAATCAGCAAAAAAGTTGTAGTTTGATCCATGATTTGCTGTTTACTGGCACTCCCAATAAGAAGTTGTCTTAGGAATGTTATCACTGTCACCAGCAGAAACAGAATAAGCAACTGGAGACTGTGGTTTAAAAGAAAGTAAACAGGAACTATATTATAACCTGTGTGTCTTTTGCCTCAGATTAAAATACTCGGTGCTCTCCCTTAGCCAGGCCTACATTGTTTTATCATCCCTTTCCTCTGTAAACAAAAAGGATTATTTTGTTGAAAATTAAGCATGAAAGTTATCAGGAATCATGCAAAAAGAAACTAAACTGGTGGTGGTTTATTAAATTCAAGAGAGGATGATGCTTGTAGCAAATCAACAGTGGATTTGAATACCTACTCAACAGGCCGTCCCAGGCAGATCCATCACAGCAGCCCATCCCCTTAGACCTGCTGGGGGATGGCAGCGACCGATGCAGAGAGGCAGCACATACGCAGCACCCTGTCCTGCCGCCCGATGGCTGGAGGCAGTGGTTCATCAAGGCAGGCAATACCGTGCTCTACCATCCGTGTTTTTACCCGCTCCAGTTTCTACCTCCGGCGTGCCTCCGGTACATAGGCGCGTGAACGGCCGCAGTCACTCATCAAGACGATGCCTCCAGGTACAGCGGTGATGCTTTCTTCTGCGTGCTTTCCAGGAGGAATGACAGAGTCTGTCAACGACGCCAGTGCTGACAAGATCTCGGCTTTTTCCTAAACAGGCACATTCACCACAACCCCGAAGTGCAGCATTGTCACGCTACAAACGTTAGCCACCACCGTCCACGAAGGACTAACCGGCCTTGGAATGCTTCCCAGCCCACCTGTAACAATGCTAACGGTCAGCCTCTAAGTTTTTCTTCAAATAGTGGGTCAACCATTCTGCTGCATAACCAACATCTGGCAGAATTTTGTGAACGTGGTATCCTCCAGCAGAAAACTACGTAGACGCTGCTGATCCCAGACTGAGAGCGCAGTGTAGTCCCACCGCGTCGTTTGTGTGGGTCTTGCCATTTCACTTACCAGGAAGAAACTCAGCCACTCTCTTGTGTAACGCTTGTGAACTATCTTCCCCTCCATCACCTTTCACGGAGTCAGGGCATATTGGAGTAATGTGTATTTCGTGGTGCTGCAGCTCCTTTTGGCAACTTGTGATACACTTTCCTTCTAGCCAGAAAAAGCTGGTTGAGATCTAACACTGAAGAAGCCATGCTAACGAACATCAGAAATTATTTATCCATAAGAAATTAGTGGTCTGTGTAGCCGAAGAGGAATTAATACTCATTAAGCTTTCTACCCTCTGGAAGGCCCTAGAGGACTTACAGGACTTAGTGCATAAAGGAATTTATAAGAATCCGATCTTTTCTCCAACAAGGCCATGAGATGCCCACAGGGTCTCCAGAAAAAATTGTCATTATTTGCAACAGGCTAAAATTAGGATTAATGCCAGAAATGTGTGCCTAGGAAATAGTTGTGTTAAAGCAGTTAAGTTAACCATTGGTATAGATGCGAACTGCAACTATAGGCAAATAATATATGTGAATCCTTATTATTGCTCAAAGACACAATGTATAATTAAGAAAACTGTCCACCATACAAGGGTCCTATGTGGTAAATATATCTGTAGCTTTACCAAATCCAGCAAAACTTTCTACCCTGCATTGCAATAATCTTTCTTCAGCAGTATGAATTCAGCAAATGGGATTTAAGAAAAATTGAAATGGAACCAAGTAATGCATGGCTATGAAAAAAATCCTGTACATTTTAAAGGCAAAAATGACTGGGTTTTGAGATGGTATTTTTTCATATTGCAATTATCTGTGTACTCTGAGTTTTTAGTAACTTAATTTAGAGTCTTTTGCTCAGGCATGAAATACCTGATGAATAAATTGGATTAATAAAGGCATGAAGAAAAATTCACCTCTTACCTCACAGCAAAGAGGGACAAAAAAAAATGTAATTTTCCTGTTTTAAACATTGAAGGAGTTTGATTATTTAAAGATAGCAGTCAGCTTGTGCTAGGCACAAACTGATATGACAGATATCTTTCATATGTTAACAGGGAAATCCAAGTTTAGGTGCTAGCTGCAGAGCTGCCTTGAATTCAAGTTATGGGATGTAGAGCCCTTGTCAGAGAAATTTAGACTGGGTCTTAACTTCATGTGATTTTTTTAAGATTCAATATCCATCTTTTTGGCAAATTTTCTCCTTTCCCCGCAATGACATTTTGCCTTGCTATTTGAGGGACAGGAGTAGGAAAAAAAAACGCAAACTTGGCAAAGGAGTAAAGAAAATGGGCATTTAGAAGGATGTAGAAAGCTGAAGTGATAGAGGGACACTGTCATACAGAACTGTAAATATTTAAAGTATTTGTGCAGAGCATAGATACCGACACGAAAAGTATGTGAGCAGTATCAGGTATAGAGCTTTGTGTTCTCTGGGTTCAGCTGTTATAACTGTAACATAATATACCAGGGAACGCAACCCTCAAGTCTAAAATAGAAGTGCCTCCTGGTCTGCACTACAGGAACCTGTCTCCTAACACACCGTGGCTGACAAGAGCATACTTGGGTATCTGTGCTAGTGGACACATGAGCAAGGTCAAATATCTAGTCTTGACGTCAGCCCAACTCAGAGACATTTTTTCCCACTATTAACCTGATGGGGAAAAAAGAGCTACTATTCACAGGAGCGCATCTCCTGCTTCTGCCTTTCCACTGACAGATCCCACCACTGTGATGATCACGTAAGGATGAGCTGGACATCTTCAGGGCAAGACGCAAGATACATTTTTGTTATACTTCATATCACACGCATATTCCTTCACGTCTCAGAGACCCTCTTGAAACAGAAAGGAAAATCACAGGAGTATCAGCTAGGTCAAGCAAGGGAAATAAATAGTCTTAGGGAAAGCAAGCAGATCATTGCGCAGATTACCTATTTCAACTGCGTCAGTAGTGAAGGCACACTCATTTTACAGCAGCTAGCGTTGAAGATGGCTTAAAGGCATTAGTAATAAAGGCATATTGTATCCAACTCAGATTCTAGTGCAGTCACTTGTTTTTGTTGTGCTGAAAACAGTATTTTACCTGATATTCTTACATGGGGAAGAATACAATATTGGTATCGCTATTTCTGGGAAATTAAGGACATTCTATACAGTAGAATAAGACATTTTAAAAAATATAAGCTATCAGTTTGAGAAATCATATTCACTTACTTAACAAATAGAGTTTTGTCTTAAAATTTTAGGGATTCCTAACTATCAACATACTGCAGCTGATGTTACTTACAGTCAGGCTTTCTTAGATCCCAGAAAGCCTATACATGTTTCACAGGAAAATTTTTTAAGACTGTCTTCTATAGACCAGCTTTCCAGTTGACTGACAGAGGTGACTACATAAAGAATACTCATTAATTGTCACTCTACCAGTCCGAAGAGCTGTCAGTGCCAAGAAAATCATTGACACTAGCAGTTCTTTCTGTTGGTAAAACAATTCAGAGCTACAGCCAGCAATGACTGGAGGAACAAGTTTTATACATACACATAGATGGTATGTGCAAACATACGTATACACTGGCATTGGTGATATATTTTCTAATGGGAGGACATGCAATGCACAGTGTAATAAAAAATTCTCTCGTGTTTCCTATTGCCACGCCATCTCCAGCTGTTTTGAAGCTGCCACACTAACCTATACCTCTTCAGCCATTTCAGTGCTAAGAAGTAGATAGAAGGTGGCAAACAGGATCCATGTGATACTTGTATTTCAATTCTGTTTGTGTAGAGGCACCTTTGGCCAACAAACAGTATAGTCAATATTATATAGTAGGAAGAGAGTATTTTTTTTATTAATCCATTCCGATGAATACACTTATGCAAGGAATGCGGAATGTAGGTAAATTTGAATGTAGGTAAGTTTAAATTAATATCCTAACCTAACTGGATTACAAATCTGGACACAAATGCTTAGACAAAAAAGTAATCTTAATATAAACGGTCATAAGTGTTACTCTTTAAACTGTAAGTCTGAAAAATTTCTGTAACTTAAGATTTTGGTACAGCTGGGCCACGTTGAAAGAGACTCCTGACATCTCATTCAGACCTTGTTTTCATGGCTTTAGGCTCTTTGCTCCTCCTCACCCATTATAAAGTAAGGAGCAATTTTAACATCACATAAAGCTTTCCTGTAAGGAACTAAAATTATTTTAATTCAGAAATAAAAAATACTGTGTGCATGTTTATATACAGTTTCCCTATATTGCTACCACTTTCAGAAGCAGAACTGTATGTAATGCCTGCTGCGATTGCATAGGCTCCCCACCAGGACTAGAAAAGGATAAAAGGGCCACCGACTGAGAAGAGGCACCACATCTGTGAAGCCTAGTTAGTTTAAGGAGCAATTATAAAAGTTGACTGGAAAGTGGGAAAAAAAATGAGAAACTGACTCCTACCATGAGGAATGTGGCACCTTGCTTTCCCTTCCTGGAAAAAGGTGGGAATTGAGAGCCTTGTTTGCCTTGAGAGAGTAATGACTCAAATGCATGGATTTGGAAAATGCTTAAAATGGACTCCCCCAAGTGAGAAGATGCATAGGATTGCTTTGCCAAACCTTCACCCCATTAAGCACAGCAGGGTTTTAATATCTGGAGACTTCAGGAGAATATTGTGTTCTTCCACACTCTATCGTTTTCAAACACTGAGTACTCTTTTTGGACATACACATGGATATTTGTACTAATAGCTCTCATTATTACCTTATATGCAAAAAGGACCACCAATCTGATTATTGAAAAATAAGACCCTTGATGTCAAAGTGAAACTCCCACTGCACATTTTGTATTTTTTTCTTGCAACAAAATAATTTGAAATCTTTACAGGCTCATCTGCCTTACTTGAGATGATATTTTTTAAATAGCATGAGCTACTGAATGATGAAAAGAACAATTTTCCCAGCATTTCCTATTACGAAAAAGGTTTTGTACTTACTTCTGTTAGAATGTTTTTCTACCCATCAAATGACTCAATGCTAAGTTGTCGCAATACATGGACACCTTCATTTAGGTGTGAATATCCATATTAATATTGAGTTCTTTCTGAGTACTTTCATGCATTAGACTGTACGTAAAACTTCAAATAGACTTATGAATGTGGTTTGTTCAATAGGTTCCTCTAAGACTTTGGTTGTACACAAAGAATAAATCTTTTCAAGATATTCCTTGTTGCTCTTCAGACAATCACTAGGAGAAGTTTAATCTCAGTATATCAAGCTTACCCTTAGGAGATGATGATTCAGAGTAGTCAATCAAAAACATTTAATTAATAGATGCTGTTCAGTACTTTAGAGGACTGACACACTCAGGAGATATGCACTATATCCAGTCATATTTTCGTGTTAGATATTTCCTAAAGGAAGAAAAGTTTCTGCACTGCAGCATTCTGAAAAATGGAAGCAATCTATAGGCATGGTATTTAAGTCTTTCACTGTCTTCTCATTTATTACTGAGTAAGAGCTATCTGGCCCTGTGACTATTATTTGTCTTTAAAAGCATGTACCAGCTAATGGAATGGAGACAAATATCTACTAACCCCAAGCACTAAAAGTATCTAAATAAATAATAATATCCATCAATTATAATTTATAGCGTTTCAATTTTCAAAAGCCTGTGCAGATATCAGTTCATTGTTGTAATATGAACTCATTTGCTACATATGGCAACTTTATTAGGTCCTAATCCTCATTCTTGCTCAGTCTACAGAAAACATACTGCAAAAATATCACTTTTTCAAACAGCACAGAATGTCTGTTTTCTGTATTGGTACTTTTTTTTCAATAGTAGTCACATAAATAGACTGCTCAGTGTCTTGAACATTTCCTCCAAAATTGTTCCACATTTCAAGTAAAATGAATATCTTTCCTAACTCCGTAAATGACTTTTGATTTGTTTCTGCTTCTTAGCCAGATCTCACGCAACCTTTCCTGAGCTGCACTGGTTTACATTCAATTGTCGTCACTCATGTTCAGCTATTCAGGCACAAAAATAAAACCTCTACTTTTGCATGAATAACTTTCTTTACACCAAAGAAGAGAAAAGCATGAAAGAATAAAAGCGAAATTGTTTTAGAAATTATGATTTTTCTGTAACATGCTGCAGCACTTTGACCGAATGGCAGATTGCTCTCTTACCATTAAATGAGGTAAATCCCATCCAATAAGACTGTATTCTTATGAAATCATGACGCCCCCCCTAAAAATCACAGAGATTTCTTTGGGGATTCCTCCCTTAAACTTTGTATACTGGTAAGAGGTCTGCCTAGCAGCTTGCATTCTCTGGTCAGCTCAGAAACTTTTCTATTTCAATATGAAGATAAACCTCATTATGTTGCACCATGCACCTGAATGTTTCCAACCAGCAAATTATTTTCTCTGGTCCATCAGGAAGGATACCAATGCTTCACACCTATAGACCTTCCTTGATCGGGGGCAAAACTGTTGTGCAAATAGTCCTAAACAGATTATTTTCTCCTTACTTGGCCAACTGAACTAGTCACGTTGGCTCCCTCTTACTGGAAAGAGGCAGAGAGCTCTGGGATGTCACTCCTCCCTGCCTTTGACATTTTTCTTAGGATGAGCTCGCTTGTGCCCTCTTTTTCACACCTCTTCCCAATAAACGTATGAGGCGTACTTTATTATCTTCAAGGGGACAGCTAACTTTTAGAAGGCTAAATTCAGTGAAATGAATGTCTACCTTTTTGTGTTTATTCTGTTACCTGCTCTGTAAGAATCATGTCATTCTCTCCCTTGTGGTATACAAAGGAGAAAGTGAACGTAGCAGTGCCTTGCCAAGTTTTCCAATCTAGCCTTGTTCTCCGCTTTCTAAACTGTGACGCAACAACCTTCTCACAGAAATTCACCGATGTTGTGTAGAAAGTGGGATTGCTTGCTCACTGCTCTAAAATCACCAGAACATCTGAACTGAAGGACTTAAAGGAACTTCTGAAGTTCTTAGGCTCAGGTAAGTCTTCTGCTGGGTACTAGTCTGACAGCAGGGTACGGCTCAGGCGCATACTGTAGAGTTGGAGCGTGGAAGATGCGTCGTAGTTACGGTGCATTCTGCGGAGCTCTCTGCCCTGACGTTCAGTGGATACAGCTGCGACGATACTGCAGTATTGGTCTGATGTTCAACCCAATGAGCTGAGATGCTCCTTCAGTGGAGTTCCAGCCTCCCTCCCTCAGGTGGCTTCCTTCCACGGCTTAAGGCACATCTTGTCAAAGGGTGTGAGCATCTGAGTAATGTGAATCCTGTAAATTAATGATCGCATGGACTTTTGATATCGTTTGATGCTTGAGAACACTCTTAGCCTACTGTTGTATACATGCTGATTTGGAGATTCAGAACAAGACGGAGTACAAAATGCAAGCATTCCGTCACTGCAATCTTACAATTAAAATGGTGTTCACACAAGAAAATGGAGTACATTCTACTATGTCAAAACCATCCACCACAGGAAGATAGTGTTTTGCTATACTACAGAAAAATTAATAGAGAACTTTTTAGGCAGAAATGTAAGTCCACATAAGTATAAACAGCAGACTGTGCTGCATATATAAACAAAAGCACTGCATTTATTAGGAAAAAAAAACACCAACCCCCCGCCCCAACCCCAAA
>JANXJC010000026.1:2166542-2176904 GCA_027564655.1 Leptodon cayanensis | reverse complement strand
CTGGGCAGCGTTTGGCAAAGCATTGCCAGCAGGTCGAGGGAGGTGATCCTTCTCCTCTGCTCAGCACTGGTGAGGCCGCATCTGGAGTGCTGTGCCCAGTTCCGGGCTCCCCAGTACGAGAGAGATGTGGACGTACCGGAGGGAGTCCAGTGAGCAGCCACTATGATGATTAAGGGGCTGGAGCATCTGACGTACAAGGAGAGGCTGAAAGAGCTGGGACTGTTCAGGCTGGGGAAGAGAAGGCTCAGGGGAGAACTCATCAATGTGTATAAATACCTGGAGGGAGGGTGCAAAGAGGACGGAGCCAGACTCCTTTCAGTGGCAGGACCAGAGGCAATGGGCAAAAACTGAAACACAGGAGTTCTTTCCGAACATCAGGAAACACTTTTTCACTGTGAGGGTGACCGAGCACTGGCACAGGTTGCCCAGGGAGGCTGTGGGGTCTCCGTCCCTGGAGGTATTCAAAAGCCATCTGGCCAGGGTCCTGGGCAACCAGCTCTAGGTGGCCCTGTTGGAGCAGGGGGGTTGAACCAGATTATTTCCAGAGGTCCCTTCCAAACTCAGCCATTCTGTGCTTCTGTGGAGGAAGCTTACATATTCCATCCTCAACAAAACATGTTTCTTTCACTTGAGCATGAACAGAAAAGATGGTGAATAGCCAGGTCTTAGAGGTTCAGCTTTGAGACACACGAAGTTAGGTTAGATGACTTTGATGATTTTCACTCATAGTTACCTAAATATAGATTTAATTGCTTAACTAGTCAGCTTTTGGAAATATAGGCATAAGCAAGCCTTTAAGATTACTTCTGCATTTTTTAAAATTTAATTTTCACCAGTTTGGTAAACTGTGAGCAAGGCCTGAGCTAGAATGTGAAGATTATAAAACTTCCTATTCCATAAATAACTGTTCTGATATCTTATCTGATCAGAGTTAAATATTTTCTTATGGAAATGAATTCACAGGGGAAGAAAAACAAAATTACACAGTGTAAGCACAGCAACTACAGCATAATTGTTGTCAACAAAAACTACCACATAATTGTAACATAATCTTTCAAAATTTTTTACTTTTGCCTTATTCTTAGTAAATGTTATTCCAGTAGCTAATTTCATTTGTAAGTGGAAATTTTGCAAACTGCCTTGAAGTAGTTTAGAAACAGTCAAACAAAAGCACACAGAAATTAGTCAACATAAAGTGTAATTTTGCACTGGATTCTTTTCCTAAGGTATGAATATAACAAAGTATTTATTGGAAACCACTCGCTAAACTGACATTACTTAAAGCTTTGTAAATATCAAACTAAGACAAAATTACTGTACATGTAAGTCTCCTGAATTTTTAAAGTGCTTCCTCATTTTGTTCATGCAAATAGGATCAGACTGTGTAAAGAATTGTAATTCCTCAGTTGAAAGTTACTGTTCCCATTCATCACCCTCCTCAGCTAAAATACAGTCACTGTCATTGAGACAAAGAATCATTCAGGCTGGAGGTGACCCTGGGAGGTCTCAAGTCCAACCTTCTGCCAAAGTAGAGTCAACACTGAATTCAGAGCAAGTTGCTCAGGGATTTACCCACAGCAAGTCCATGCTGACTATTCTGAATTACTTAATTTTTCTCCATGCGCCCAGAAGTGGCTTTCAAGTAGATTTGCTTGATGATTTTCTCAGGGAACAGCCTGAAGTTCCCTCGATTGTGCTTCTTGCCATTTTTGAGGACAGGACATTTGCTTTTCTCCAGTCATCAGGAACCTCCCTGCCCCAACCTCCACGACCATTCGGAGATGGTAAAGCTACCACCCCCTGCACCCTCAGAGGCATCCCGTTTTGTCCCATGGACAAAAATGGGTCAAGATTTCTCAGGAGAACCCTGACTCGATTCTTTTCCACTACTCTTATTTCATCCCCTCCTTCAACCCTGACCCTAGGCACAAAGGCACCAGACCAGACTAAGACACCAGCAATTAAAGTTTCTCATCTGTGCACACAATAACTGGAAATTGAAGTGAGGCAACTTCTTGTATCACTCATACATTATCACAAGAATACATCTAATTATGTACTAAAGGTGGGGTTCTTAAATAAGTTTTGTCTTAGAAATCTATACGGAGAGTGATTAATTTTATTCAGGCATCTAAAGCTTAACTGTATAAAAGTGTAGTCATGATAGTTTAAACCATCACATCACAGGGTCAGAAAAGCAGAAGAAAAAGGAAGGAAGGTGCAGCTGGGGGTGCAAGGAAAAGCCAGAAGCACCCACCTCTGGCTCAGACTAAGCTGCCACACGGTGACCTACTCAGCTGAATGCCAACACCCTTGGCCGTTTTAACAACCCATGGAGACGGACACCCGCAATGAACAAGCTGTAACTCTAAACTAGAGCCAACAAATAGTCTGCTGGGTGTTCTTGATGACCACAGAAGCAGCAAGGGGTGACTACCTTCGAGACAAACCATCATTTGATGAATGTTGATTTCAACAGTAGTTTCAGCTTAACGACAGTCATAACTGACCCACAAACAGATGTCTTGGTGTAATTCAGTGGACAGTATGGAAGGAGAAGTATACAGCGAAGCTAGGATCTATTTCAGCCAGCATTGTCAGCCTCATAAATGCTTGTCAGATGGCATCCTTGGCCAAATAAGATTTAAATATCTAAAGTCATACTAGACAGATCCCCTCTCTTATGTGTACACAAGGTAACCCTGGAAGTTTGTACGCATGAACTATTTGAAGCTCTGTCTTTAAAAAAAAAGACACATCGCCAATGTTTTCTTTTATTTCTTTGTATGCTAGGTGTAGACAATAAAATTGTGAGAGGCTTATTATAGCTAATGGTAAGTTATTTTCAAATATAGAATTAGGAAGTTGGAACCAAAGACATGAGCATTTCCAGGTATGCACCAAATACATAGTTATGGTCTAATACTTGAAGATTCGTATCTTTTGGATGTGAATGTTGGCTTAACTCGCTTCCTTGTTTTTCTGTTTTCACTTTAAGGGGAATTCATCATTCATTTCAGCAAATTTTATTCTAAATCTAATCTTTTGGAGGCTTAGTTTGGAGGAAATTAGTATTTGTTCTTGGTGGAAGAAATAAAAAACAGCATTTTAAAAAGCCTGTGTTCATAAATAAATATTTTGAGTATGTTGAGTTTTCTGTATAAGGAATTTCTAGCTTACTGTCCAAGTTCAACTTACCGTTTTTGTCTCTGAAACATTTACACTCTGCTAGACATGCTCAAGTAGCTTAATAATTCAATAAATAAATGCATTTATTACTTATTTAGTACAATACCAGATGAAAAGAAAGCAGCCAGTGTCACCCATGGATTTTCTACTTTGTTAAAAATTATCATGGTGGTATTGACATTGAAAAGGAAGCAATATATATTATTGGGCTTTGCGAAGTGAAGAGGTGAAAAGGGGCTGTTGTGCTGCTCCTGGTGCTGCACTTGATGATGGAATTTTCTTCTTGTTGTTATAAATGATCTGGCCTGAGAATTTCCACTCTAGTGTCACTCAGAGAAATGTTAATGACTTTTCAATCCCACTTTTCTTTTTGATGTCAGTGTGCTACCTAAGTTCAAGGCACTGTCTTGGAATACATTTATGCTCATAAATAAAATCAGCAGGTGATCAATGTTTAATGTTTACACTGCAGACACCTCAAGATTCTTTAACACCTAATTACATTTGTATTACTAGATTAGGGTAGAAAAACTCTTGGACCAGCTTCTTATCCACAGCAAGACATGTTATGACATTGATTTTGATGTTGTCCCATCGAAATAAGGACTTAACACGAATTAAGAATCTAACTCTTAATGGAAAAGAGGTTAAAGTTGGGGGAGGGGTAAGAGTACAGGGATGCCCTTTTGACATTTTTATCAGACTTTATTTGCTTTTTAAAAATGGATTATGGAAGAAGAAAACCCGTTAAGGTTTTTATTAACCTAACAGATGTGTTAGTGTCTTATATTACAGAGTTACAGTATTACTATTAGCAATAAATAAGAATATTTAGGTGACAAGTTGCACAGCACCACCACCCAGTTTCCATTAGGGCCAGGGTGTATATATGGTTTTTATAGCACAATTGTCAACATAAAATCTAAACAACATTCATCTATTTTAATTTTCCTCCATACTTTCAACTGTAATATAAGAAAACAACAGTGATGATATAGCAGAAATTCTCAGTCACATAAGCAAGTCTTTCCTCCTCCTATTTTCTTCTGGATTCATTAAGGGCATATTCCCACAGCAGGCTTCAGAAATAAGATGAGAAATCCTGTTTTCACATAGGATTACTTGTCTCATTGTACTAGTGCATCATTTGTTTTACAATTTGACTAAAAATGCATGTTTTAAAACTAGTATTCATTATTTAGTAGTACTAAGAAACTGTAGTTTGAATCACAGTCCTATTGCATCTACTTTATTCAAACAAGGTAAAATCAAGTTTTCCTAGCTATCCTAAAATCTGGTCAAAGAACAAAAACTATAAGCAGACACTATGAAAACTGAAAACAAGAGAAAACGAAGGGTGAATTTAGCAATAACAGTAACACTGCCATTAAAACATTATATAGCCATATGCACAATTTCAGTGGTTCAGAATCATATTTATATTATGATTCTTTTTATAAATAAAACAGACAGCAAAGAATAGAAAACTTCTTTGTTGCAATATATATAAATGCCATATAATGTTACTTATTTGTGCAAACCACATTAACATTTGGATTATGAGATAAGTAGAGTCATAAATCTGAAAAAAAAAAATCACAGGAATAATTATGTACAAGCATAACAGAAGTTGAAAATGAATACAGTACTTTTTACCCCAGGAAGGATTTTCAGCACTTTGATGGGAATGAAGAATTCTGCGCATTCTGGTGGAAATGTTTGCATTTAAAGGATTTTTATGTTTAAGTTCTTTCCTCAATTGTGTTGTGCCTAGACAAGTAAATCACTTAAAGCACTATCATGAATAATTGTGATTCAAACATAGGCAATATTTGAAAATCTGTCCTTAAATTTATTTCTGATAACTATATAGAGAATAATATCTATTTAGATATGCCTAGTAATGCTTGAAAAGGCAAGTAATTGCTCACCTTGTAGTAACGGGTTCTGTGGGATGCAGGGTTTACAAAGATTCCACTCTTTTGTGCATCTGCATCCCAGGTATGAGAAATGTAATTCCTTTCTTAATAAGCTAATGAGAGGCACGGCAACTTTATAAGCTTCCCATTTTACTCAATAATAAAGACACCTCATTATCAGGACTCCAGATTTGTCAAGACAGAACACAGGCTTGAGAAGCTTAGCTACAATAATATGAATAGGATTCTTTCTTTTTTAACACAGTAGAAACTTGGTGAGTTGCAAGCAGTGTCTTATTTGTGGAGATGAATAAGAAACCTACTGTAGTATCAACAGAAAGAGTTATTATTAAATCTTATGTATCTAAGTAAAGTATTACACAACAGCACAATGTATCAAACTACAGACTGAGCACAATATTGTAGTTAGAAATTTCAATCAGTTTTTGGAAAGATTGCAACAGAGATTATGTGAGTTCAGTCCATATAAATCGACACACATTCTAAGATATCATTCATCATTAAAATGTGGCATGTACGTTTGCCATTTGAAACCCACTCAGGCTCTTTGAAAGGACCTGCTATTCTGAAAGTGTCAAAAACAGTTTTGGTGGAAATGTAATTGTGGGTCTAATCCAGACCTCCCCAGGAAGAAGAAAATCAGTATAAATATATCCAGGATACAAAGCTGTGCTTTGGCTTGAGAAGGAGGTCTAGGAAAAGAAACTGAGGAAGGGATACATTAAGTTGAGGGTAAACGATTTGCAGTGGAGAACCCATGCTGAATGCTTTCATGGAAAACTGTCTAGGAGGAGACAGTATGAGCTCAGGAATTACTTTACTCTCCAGTAACTAAGCCACGAGGAAAGCAATCTTCAAGGAAAAGTGATGAACAAAACAGGTACTGAGGATCTACTAAACCAGGAATTCAGCATGAGAAGTACAAGTAGAAATTTCAGTCCTTTAAGCAACCTTGATAAATAGACCTTGACCAACTACTGAATGAAAGGTAATGCTCTGCCTATTGGTATAGGGCATCCACATCACAGGCTGTATAAATTGTTTTTATGTTAGAGTGTAAGGATGGGAGAGTTGGAGAGCAGAGAACCAGTCCAAAGGATTAAAAGAGAACATGGAAATCCTGATTACATGTTGTAAAATCACATCTTGAAAATTATTTCTGAGGAATGATTTTTAAAAAAAGCTGAAATGTTTGGATTATCTGACAGTAGCTGGGACTTCTGAATTTGTCAAGTTCCTACACCGTAGAACTGACAAATACTTTCAACTGTGATGCCATCTTCTTAGGGAAGAAGAGTTATTTGCACTCTGTACAAGAGACTATATATCAAGTGTATCTATTGTTACATAAAATGAGCCAGGGACCATTTTCTGGCTCTGAGGTCAATCTTTCAACTCTAGCTGCTGCACATCTAAAGCTCATATTGAAGCTTATAGATCTATTAACATACAACTTAACACCATCTAAACACCTGAATGAGTCCAGTCTATGATGTGGTACACTGAAGTCTGTGCCTGTCACTAACAGGTAAGATTGAGTTCATTTTACATCAGAGGCCAAAGAGGATACAGTGGAAACTGCCTTTTATATCCTATGCAGACAGTTATGCAGGCACTACTCAATAATCTACTCAATATTATATATAAATCTCTTAATCTGAGCGGTTTTGAACCCTTGGTTCCCAGTTGCAAGGATACTACCACAGCCACCATCCTGGAATGACAAGGTAGTGGGACAAAGTTTATCCTTTCTTCTGGTCCTTTTTGCAGAAAGAAGTGCAAAATTGATAGGAAGGCAGAAAACAAGAGAGCTTGGCTTTCCAGTTCCAAGAGAAGGAAGCTCCCGAGGAAGGCAGAGTCCCAGAGCTGCTGAAGAGAACTTGATGGCGAAGGGAGATGCTCACCATGCAGCCCTGATTTAAGTTCTTATTCAAACACAACCTCTTAGTCACTATTTCATATTGGTCAGCTCTAGGTTGTTCTTCACACAGGATATGAGGACATTTGCCACCTCTGCAGGCAAGTACATACAGGGGTAGTTGCCTCAAAAAAAAAAAAACAACAAACCAACAGAGAAAGAGATGTACCTCATTTAGATCTACCAGGGTCTGGTAGGCGATTCCTCTACAGAAAGACAGAGCCCACAGGTAATCCAAACCATACTGCTGTAATCACTGGACTTAATAGCAGGCAGAGAACAACACAAAATCTGTCAGTGGAACTGGTCAGTCAGACCATTTCTGTGAATACACAGGGAAAAAAGAAGACTAGATAAAGGTATCTGTCTTACCACGCTGTATTTGTGCTGAGAATGAAAAAGGATGCTGAAACAAAATTATATTCTGTGAGGACACCGGTCTGAGAGCAGAAGGCAGAGCAAACAGACAGTAAATGTAAAATGTTTATCAGAGTGCCTTGGAATACCAGCAAGACAAAATGGGATTTTATCAGTTTTGCTAAAGATACATTTAGCCAGAAGCTTATAAGGTAATGACTCTATTTTTGCTTTTAAATGCAAGAATGGAAGTCCAACCAATGGTGCAAACCATTCACAAACTGAACTAACAATATTTGAAAAGAAAGCCTTCTCAGGCTGATCTTGCTAAATCTTGATTTCAGGAAGCTAAGAATAATTCCAAATGAGCCCACCCAGAATATAAGCAAGCACAATACTCTGTACTAAGTAGTGAACAGAGACTATGTAAACTTTTAAGGCATCTTAAAAACAAATAATGACAAAATTCTGGGGAAAAAAAGAAGTATGATGTAAGATATTTTACTTAAAATTTTGCTGACCTCTGCAAAAAAAATATAAAGATATAGGTTAGACAGCCCAGTTCTAGTGATAACACCTTTTACAGATAGTGTTATGTACAAAGAAAGCTGTCATGGATAGGGAAAATATGAAGAATCTTTAAAGCTAAAAAAAGAAATAAAAGTGGAAATATGGTTCTATAGTAAGATCTGTTGGGCTCTTCTGTTAAACAGTGGAAAAGAACTCTGTGAAAGGAGAAATTCTGTATGTAACCTTTATCTATACTCAATACTGAAGTTAAAAGCTGAAGTAAAGACCGTCTTGTTTCCCTCACAACTACATCAAACCCAAATACCTTGCAAGCTATCCATAAAGAAATTAAAGACAGCATTTGTGTGTCTACCTGAAGTTGGAAACTGCAAGTAATTGAACTGTGTGGAGGTTAATAAAAACACAGTAGCTATCCAAGAAAATAAGCCAAAGCTGTGAGTCTTGATGAGCCTTTTTTTTAAAACATGCAAACTTTTGAGATGCAATGTGTAAAAGGCAGAGTGAGACTGACAGTTCTGATCAAATATAACATTAGCACTGTTCAAACATTGCAATTGAGTTATTACTTGCCAGGTTTGTATAACCTGTAGGGAAAACAGCCTGATGCTATACTGCATCTTATTAGTATAAATAGAAATAGACTGAAGTTATTTCAATGTAAGAAGAAAAAAAAATAATTTAAAAAAATGGAAGATGAAGTTCTATGTAGAATAAGTTGTATTAATGTATTCTTAAAAGCTACCATTGATTTAATCAAGAAAATAATAAAAAAAAAAACTGTAGAAAGGACAATCCTACAGTCCTGAAATACCAAAGTTTTCCTGTACAATTATAACTGCTCCCTTGTGCTTACATATTATGACAGCGTAATTGCTTGATCACCTACTAATTTTCAAATGATACATTAGATTTTCTTGCAATAACTTTTACAGCCCTTATGAGGCACATTTTGGAAGGTTTGGTTTTCCTGGGGACTTTCCCTAATTGACTGGGTATCTTGGTAAATAAATGTCATTCACGGACTTTCACATACAAAAAACTTGTACATTTATAAAAAGATTGCTGAAAAATGTATATTTTTATCAAGAAATTTATATATAACTGTGGAAGTGAAGACAAATTTGTCACATTACAGGAGTGTGCAAATAGCTTCAGTGAAACTCAGTCTACCTTAGCAGCCTCCCACTCCCTCTCTCTCTCTAACTGTCCTCTTTATTGCAGTCCTTGGAAGACTGACAAACTTTTTGACTGACTGAAGAGCATCGACCAAATCCTTTCAAGAACTTCAGCTGGGGATGTATCTGCTGAAGAAGTTTTCAAAACCTCTTTCTCTAATGCACCTGTTTTACGGACAAATGTAAAACGCCCAAAACTTGTGGGTTTTTTTCCTTTCACCTGCATGTAGGAGTAATTTACAAAAAAACTGACTTAGCATTCACACAGTGAACGTATCATGGCCAGCAGCCAAAAAACAATATTAGAAGTTGCCTGCCAGGGAGGTTATCTAGTGTGTGTGGGAGGGAAACAGGGTAATGCCGAGCATCCTACTCAACAAGCTCCTAGGGAGTGCCACTGACCAGGAATGACACAAATGGTATAAAACCAGGAACTCTGCATTCAGTGAAGCAGTTCAAACCAGAGCAAAAACCAAAGGAGCTTACAATCTCTTTCTGAGACTGCACAGGTCTGCAAGAGTCAGCACAACGATGATGTTGGCACACCGCAACACACACTCCCCAGCAGCAGCCAGACTGACTGCTCCTGACACAGAAGTCTTGACCAAGATGAAAGAGGACTTAACCACCCGGGTCTCAGGCTGCAGGGAGTACCTGCTGCTTCTCCCCAAGGCTGAGCTGGAGGCGAGGGTGTCCTCATCTGTATGAGGTGTGCTCTGCTCAAATCATTGAGCCACCAGCTGAAGGTGCCAAGGAAGATGAACGGACTGCATAGTGTTAGAGGGAGCGAAAGGGAGGAAAGCTCCAAGTTCTTCATGAAGATTTGTCAGAGGTCAGCCAGAAGCTACATTTGAGTGGGTGGTGGCTGAAAATACTTGTGACTTCCACCAACAGAAAGAAGGCTCTTTCTGTCGTGGTTTAACCCCAGCCAGCAACTAAGCACCATGCAGCTGCTCACTCACTTCCCCCCACCCAGTGGGATGGGGAAGAAAACTGGGGGAAAAAGGTAGAACTCATGAGTTGAGATAAAGACAGTTTATTAGCACAGAAAGGAAGAAACTAATAATAATAACAATAATAAACTTACAATAATAATAAAAGGACTGGAATATACAAAATAAGTGATGCACACTGCAATTGCTCACCACTCACTGACCGATGCCCAGCTAGTTCCTGAGCAGCAATCCCCCCAGGCCAACTCCCCCCAGTTTATATACTGGGCATGACATCACATGGTATGGAATACCCCTTT
>JANXJC010000026.1:2138465-2153002 GCA_027564655.1 Leptodon cayanensis | reverse complement strand
CCCCCCCCCCCCCCCCCCCCCCCCCCCCGCCGCCCCCCCCCCCCCCCCCCCCCCCCCCCCCCCCCCCCCCCCCACGCCACTCCTCTGGACGGGCTCGGCGCAGGCGCCTGAACGGCTACCGCAGGCAGGGGGCGGCAACATGGCGGCGTGAGCGGCGGCGGTTCGGGCTCCACAACAACAGCGGCAGCCGCGATCGTTGGCGCCGCCGTCGGCTGCCAGCCCCGCTCGCCTCCGCCGGGGCCGGGGCCGGGGCCGGGCTCGGCGTCAGCCGCCTGCCGCCGCCACCGCCGGGCAGCCTCTTCGGCTAACGGGGCATCGGCGCCCATAATAATCTCTCATTATAGAGGAGCGGCTCCTGGGACGGTGCCTGCGCCTCGGGCCGGCTCCTTGCGGCCCCGCCGGCTGCCACTGCGGTGGATGCGCGGCTCGGCCCGGCCGGGCGGGGAGGAGGAGGCGGCGGCAGGTGCCGGTTAACGGCGGGGGGTAAATGGCGAGCGAGAAGCCGGTGTCGGGGCCGGACCCGCAGCCCGCGGGACTCATCTCCGTCGGGGCCGGCGGTGGAGGAGGCGGCGGCGGAGGAGGAGGCGGAGGAGGAGGCGGCAGCGTCGCGGTGATGGGGGAGCTGAGGGCGTCGGGCTCCGGGTCCGTCGTGCTGCCCGCGGGGATGATTAACCCCTCGGTGCCGATCCGCAATATCCGGATGAAATTCGCCGTCCTCATCGGACTCATCCAGGTCGGGGAGGTCAGCAACCGGGACATCGTGGAGACGGTGCTGAACCTGGTAAGCGGCTGCGCGCCCCGTCCCGGTGACGCCCCGGCGGGCAGAGGGGCCCCGGGCACCGGCCCGAGCAGCGCCCCCGCCTGCCGGGGCTGCTCCCCGCTGCCCCCCTGCCCCTCCGCAACCCGAAAGGGACCTTCCCTTTCCCGGCCCCTGCGTCCCCCCGGCACGGACGGCCCTTTCCCAACCATCTTTCCTTCCCAAACTCCTGTCCCTCTCTCTCTCTCCTCGGCAGTGCCCCGAGCTGCCCTTCTCCTCGTCGTGCGTGTGACAGAAGCCCCCCTCGGCGCTCCCTAAACTCCACGCAGGACCCTGCCTCGTACGGGCAGGCCACTCTTCCCCTTCCCAGTGCCTCCCCCCCCCCCGCCCCCGGCCGCTTCCCGCAGGAGCGGAGCGTGTGGAATTCACAGTGTGAAAAATAAGGAGATTAAGGAATTGGCGATTTGGGGTTCTGGACGCTGCCCTGTAACCCGATAGCTTCCTCACTTGAAGAAGAGTGGTGTGAATGTAGTATGTCTTCTCCGCTGAAAAACGTCAAAAGCAGTCTGAGCTGGTGTCTTGTCTTAGCGGCTGAAACATGTGAAGGGTTTAACCCTGTTGGCTCAGAGCTAGTTGAGTATTTTATGTAGAGGAAGGGGGAGGAGGGAGATTTTTGCAAGGGCTTAATACGCTTTAATATCTGTAATAAAGAGTTAGTTGTATTGCAGTATTGTATTGGGTTGCTCATGTCTTAATAATCTGCTATGCTTTCCAAAACACATTCTTGTCTGCAAAGTAAGTGCTGTTGCTAATTTTGTTTAAGGTCTGCGCGTTGCGAAATACTATTGTGTGCTGGTAAATAGCTTGAAACAAGGCGAAGATGCTAAAATGTAGCTCCTTAGTCATCTGCTCACTTCATGGAGTGAAAGAGTTACTGCAGGACTGTATGACTTAATGTTTTTGCGCTACCTACACCAAAGCCTGAGGAACCTACGGAAGCCAAACGAGTGGATCTAAAAATGAATCACTTTCAATTATGTGCAATTTGGTGCTGCTCCTGAATGCAAGATTTGCTGCAGCAAAGCTTTTGAAGCAGTTCAGTCAATGAAATATCCTACATTTTTGCATATAAAATAGGGTAGAAAAATGACTGCTCAAAACTGAATGACAATTAATTGAAACTGCCTTTGTTTCAAATGAGTTTAATGCTTCCAACCTCCACTCATTTTATACAAAGTCATGTAAAGAATATATTTTGTTTCAAACACTTTAAAAGGATGTATTCTTCTGTTTGACAGTTATTTGCATTTGACCTAGCACAGACTGAATGGAAAAGCTGCAGCATGCAGGGAAAGACATGGTTTGGTCAGATCATTTTAGTATTTATGGCTTATCTGAACACACAGGGTTAAAGCCCTAATAGTTTTGTGTATGTGTCAAAACAGTAATCTGGTATATTTCCCACTCCTCTCTACAAGCTGTTTGACACTTAACTGAAACATGATTTGTAAATATTTTTTTTTTGTACAAGTGTGGTACAAGTGATCATAACTTTATTGGATTATTACCCATTCCTTTAAAAGTAGCACTCAAAATAAGGGAATGACATGCAGTTATTTTATTAACTGGCTTTGTGTAGATCATGACAGATACAAAGATGTTTAATCCTTTTCTGGTTTTCTTTCTTCTTTCATTCTTCTTACTGACATTTAAGCTTATTTTTATTCTGGCTGTTAACACATCAGCAGCTGGACTAACATTGGCTTGTCTTTGGCGGGGGAGGTTAGAATGTGTTTTGGTGTTTGTGTGGAAGACATGCAGTGCTTGTTACAGTGCTTGCCTACAAGATCTACCTACTAATTAGTTCCTATTGCTGAAATACGCTTGTATTTAAAAATAAAGGCAAGAGTCTTTAACAGTGCTCTCGGCATCGGAGAACATATATGAATGTGAAACTGCTTGGGAATCTGCTGCAGTAGCGATGCATTCTGGATCAGTCATTACTTAACAGATGGACTCTAATATACAATAGTCAGTGTTCCCACAGCAGAGAGAGGTTACATTGTGTCTGCTGATCTCTTTCTTCTCAGGGCAGTGAATGTCTCAAACTTAGGCTTGTATATTTCAAACTTAATTTACTTCCCTGTGAAACAAACATAGTGAATATGGCAGGTACAAAGTGAAGCTGATGGCATATCCCCCAACTACTAAATGTTGTCTGATTCGGTAGTAAGGATTTTAATGGCAACTTTAAATAAAATGCCATTTTGTATTTTAGAAGCATTCTTTGGGGGTGGAGAGATTTTTTTTTTTTCTTCAGCCTTTACCTTTGCTATTTCTGAATAACTTTTGGTGCAGGGGTGATAATGAGTGGACAGTGCTTAAAGAGCTGATCTCAGTTTGATATGTCAGTTGATATGTTAAGTCTCTGAGAGAAATATAGCCTATACCATACCTATAAGTCATTTGGTAGTAGCTTTTTAATATCGGAATGCTGCATAGCTGAGACTTCTTTTATTATCGGAGAGAATCACAAGTTAAAGATTGAGATACTTTTTTTTAAATTTTATTTTCTTACCTGAGATTACTGCTGTCTTCTGTGTAAAGCTTAAATAAGTCTATTCATTCTTCCGGCATCTGCGTGGAAGCAGCAGCAAATGTTTGAGACAAAACTTTGGTTTGGCTTGCCCTTGTCATGGATACGGTCAGTCTTCTTCCCTGTTAAGTTTTTCTCTTAGGGTTTCTCTTGGACAGTTTTTACCTTTAAATGATAGTTTTGGTGGCCCCACACTGTGATCTCTCTTACTGCATTTCAGACTTACTTCATGTGGTACCTTCTGATCTTGATGGACACAGTGATTTATTTTATCTGTGAGGTGATGAAGTGCTTTTTATGCAGTGCTGAAAATCTTTCTCCATGTCTGATATGTTGTTGGATTTTCAGCTTTGCCAAATTTTAACAGTTGACTTTCAGCTCAGACAGTATTTTGTTTCTGGGATCGCCTATGCTGTTTATGGGATTAGTTGTTTCTCTTGATGCTTTTCTTTTTCTTAGTGGCACTTTTTTTCCCTCTCAACTTACTGTGTGTTCAAAGTTCTGTTATACTGGTGAACTTGTTTAATGAAGTATCACTTGCTAGAGTTTCTAGTATTGCTTGTGTTATTTTTCATTGTTTAACGTTAAAGTGGAAGACATAATGGAGAGAGGGTTCAGCCCTTTATATGCCATTGTCTATGAACTACTTAAAGTTATCCTTAAAAAAACCTGCCAGTGTTAATACTGTGAAGGTCAGAAGATGTTAAGAGTCTGTGAGCTGAAGGCTTTTCTAGAATGATTTTATAGAATATTGTATTTTTACATTTCTGGAAGTAGGACGGAACTCCTCATCATGCCTCATGCACTATTCTGTGATGGGGAGTATTTTGATTTTGGTCCATGGGTTTAATGTGAATTCCCAGGTCCAGCATGCTCTCTTTGAGATGTGTGTTCCCTGACCCTTGTGTATTGCAAAGCACCAAACTGGAAAAGGCTTTCCTTGCAAACAACATAATCCTCTAATTGCTCTTGGTGATTTCTCTTTGGGGATATTTTGACACCTATTCTATGCTTCTATTGATGAGGAGGCCTTTCCCCTTTGAACAGCTCTATTAGTTTTCTTAGGGTACTGTCAAGGATGTTGTTATTGCTATGATAGATGTGCTTGTTGTTATTATTGTCTATAGTTCCTTTGCTTCTTGATACCCTTTTGTACTTACGATATGTGTTAGACTGATGCTTAAAATAAAGTTCTGCGCGACATGCTTCAGCAGATATGATGTTAAGGTGGAAATGGGTCAGTCTGTCCACCTGTATTCTTCTACTTCAAGTGCATTTTTGTTTCACTTATTTCCTAGTGCAAAATTTCCACATGTGGCTTTAATTAGTTCTTCTGTAATATATCGTGAATGGCCTTTCCTTTCATTATTTTTACTGACGTGCTTCCTTAATTCTCTGCTTTTCCAGTATTTTAATGGTCTTGGGAATTTTTCCTTCAGTGTATATTTTGAACTGTCTCTTGTCTGGCCAGCTTTCATCAAACATGACTACGTGAATTGCATTGTTTTGTAGCTTTTGGAAAGCTTTCTCTGTTCCAGTTTGAATTTCCAAGAATTTTTGATTTTGAGTTTTGTAGTGCTGATTCTACAGCAGTGTGAAATAAGAAAGGTGAACAGGAAGCTGACTGATACGAAAAAATTGTGACTGGTGCTGACACATGCAGCTCGTTTTGCCTGTGCATCTTGAACAGATGATGTGATGCAGATTTGAACAGATTTCAGTCTGATCCAGGTATAGCTGACCAGGTTTCTCCTTGTGCAATCTGGAAAGCTTTTATATATGTTTTGTCAGGCTAGAGAGTGCTTACAAGAAGTAGGTCAAACACCAGGCATAGTTCAAAAAGTCTCTTGCTGTTCTTGTTGACTACAGCCCACGCTTCTGCCTAGCTCTTCTCGTTTTCTTGGCTGTTCTGCCCTACTTCAGTTCTAGTCACCCATCACAAGAGGTAAGCCGTTTTTTAGTGCTCTGTCACACTGTGTACTTGTAGGAGTGGCATTTGCAGCTTCAGAGCAAATGGGTTGGATTACGTGAGAGATCCTTGTTGCCCTACAGGCTTTCCATAGTAGTGGTCATAAGGAAAAATGTAAAGGGAGGCATGTGTAGGAAAGACTTTTTTTTTTTTTTTTTTTAACTTTGTTGGTACTTTTCTTCAAACATTGGTTAAGGGTCATCATAAGCTAAAGTTGGCTTTTGAGATTTGAGTTCTTTGAATCCATTTACAGTTTTGGTTGCTGCAACATCCTGTGGGCACAGTTCTACTCTTGTGTGGGGAGGAAGAATCACATTTGTTTGTTAGATGCTGTCGTACTCTGAGAAACCGTGGGCCTCGGGAACTGTAGCCTCCACCACATGACTTCTGTTTTTCTTGTGGAACTAGCTTTACAGGCTTGAGAATCTGACTCCATTTTCTTGGTGGAAGACTTCCCATTTTTGTAATATAATTCTCTGCTGATAGACGGTGTTATTCAAAAAAGTGAAGTTTGGGGGAATTTTGAAGTTTTGGGGTTTTTGTTTGGTTTTTGTTTGTTAGTTAGTTTGTTTGTTTTTTAATGTGTGTGTGTGTATTTTGTTTTTGGTAATACTTAACCGGAGGTGGCAGTGCTTATCCAAGTTACTGTCTGTCCCACTGGTCCCTTTTTATCCTGCTCATTTATCTCTGTACTAAGCTATGTCTGGATGTTACTGTAGAAGCTACCAGAGCCATATGGAAAGAGAATATCCGCTGCAAGAGTTTGTAATAGCATTCCATGGGCAGCTACTTAAGAGTACTACAGCTGTTGTCATTATCTAATACTTTCATAGAAAACTTAGGTTTGGTTACAGAAAATCTTTGAATGACTGAATGTTCACTTAATTTCTTTTAGCATAACTGATTGCTTTTGGCTTTTTTATCTAATCTTCAACAGTAGGTGTTTATGGGTGGGAAGTTTTTTTCAAAACTTGCATCGGTCATGAAGCGCTAGTGATATCTCAGCAGGTGGCTTGGAATCTGCTGTGGTTCTGGTATGATGGACTGATACATTTCTGTAGGTGATTACTTTTTAAAATTGGTCATGGTGAGCGTATCGCTGAATACTTCTTACTGCTTAACTCTGAACAGCTGTTTTCCTCTTAGCTTTACATTTTACTTGTCTTTACAGGATTCAGTTCATGGATTATAAGGGAGGTGAATACCTAAAGGGTTTTTTTTATTATTATTTTTGCCACACTAAAGTAATAAAGATGTGAGAATGGTATTAATAAAACACCTCTGATCTTTGGCCTTTCCCCCTACTCCCACCTGAGACCCTTCCTATGTTCTATCCCTTTTCATCAAGCAAAAGGTTATCACCTTTCTCTATCAAGATGCTGTTTGTACAAAATTGTGACCTGATTCCCCATTTAAACCATGTCTTTTACAAGACTAAGCATTTAGCTGTGCAATCAGTTATACACTAATCTTTCTGTCCCCTCTATATTTTTTTCCCTCCCCGTCCCCCTGGCCCCTTGACTTTCAGATGAGTACTCAAAGGGGTAGAAGTCAAGGTACGTGGCTTATTACATTCACGAGGTTGATGCTTAGGAAGCTGTGGTGCAGTTTTTTCTTTCACGTTAATGCTTTTCTGTGTCTCTGCTCATACTTTTCAAATATATGAATCACTGTCTATATTACATCCTCAAAAAAAACCAAAACCAAAATCCAACACCCAAAAACTGCATAATCATCTCTGAATTCCTACTGAAGCGTTTGTTCCCCTTTCACGCCATATTGAATTTAGTCAAAGTGGAATGAAATCTGTGGTTGAGTTAGTATCAAAACTGAAACTTTTATATCCTGATAAATACTGTGCACAGTATTAACACAGCTGTGTTAACTTAATAAGCTATCCAAGCTATTTTAAATCAATCTCTTAATCTTACCTGTTCATTACTTAGTACTGCACTTTTTTGTTTTTTCTATCTTAGCCTGTATCGATAAATCTGCCTTTTCAAATCAACTTGTGTTGCTCTCCCGTTATTACAGCATTTTGTAGTACTTTACGCAGAACAGTATCGTTGCATCTATCTCATTAGTTGATATCTTGTGTGTGCCTGGTGGCCAAAGAGTCAGTGTAGTAGTGTGTGTTTATGTTGAAAGAAGTTCCATTTATTTAATTATTGAATTTGATCCTTAATTACCATTCATATTTTTGGAAATACCCCATTGTGGAGTTTTATTAATTCTTGCATAGACAGAACTCTTAAGCTTTCTTGAAGTCTGAATCAAATGTAGAACTTGCTTTTATAATCAGAGGCAGCAGATCTTTTGAAATATCAGTTTTGAATTTGATAATCTACCTCCCACTTCTGTCTTGCAAAGGTTTGGCTTGGATGTACTGTGAATGATACAGTATGCAATAGATGATATTCAGCATAAAGATAATGAACAATTAAAAAAAAAAAAAGGGGACGGGGGGTTTATTTGTGGAGAGTCACATATTGCTTCCATAATTGATAGAAATACCTGTTTCAGCTATAGGATTA
The DNA here is from genome assembly GCA_027564655.1 of Leptodon cayanensis. Taxonomy (NCBI): domain Eukaryota; kingdom Metazoa; phylum Chordata; class Aves; order Accipitriformes; family Accipitridae; genus Leptodon; species Leptodon cayanensis. Next base: position 2,145,146 of record JANXJC010000026.1, on the reverse strand, counting down.
TGATGGATTTCAGCTATTTGAACTATAGTTTCATAACTCCCAATTTAGGAAGATTGTTAATGACATTCATCTCTAATGGAAAGATTATCTGTTATTTCCAGTAGAGAAGCACTTCAACATCTGATCAACCTACTGACTCTCTGCTAAAATTTGCATTCTGGTAATTTTTGTGGTTTAGAGTTTCTTCTACTTTTGAAGTACATGGAAGATAATGATCTTCAGTAAATAAGTAAGTCTAAGTAGTTCTGGTGTTACCGAGATTTATACCAGTGATGTTGATTCATTTATATTAATGCAACCCTATAATGTAACTACACTGCTTTAATTTAAAATTGGGTCGCATCAGTGAAATTGTTCCAACATAACAATTCAGTGAAAGCTTGCATAAATGTGAATACTGTTCATGCTATTCAACAGCTTACAAATGCTTGACTTCTATATTTGGAAAATGATCTTTCACTGCCCTTTTGTTTACAGTTGGAAGCCTTTCTTAACTATGCAAAATAGGTATTAGGTTTTGGAATTAGCTGAAAATGGGATAGGGCAAGATATTCGCTTACAAGTGAAATTGTTATTCATATCATGCTTTTTTGGTACCCGGTGGCTTTTGTGCTACTGGGACAGTGTAGACAGGAGAATGGAAATAATCATTCTCTGAGTAGAGCCTTCTAAACTAACTCCAGTACCAGCAATATGGCATTGTAATCAGTTTCACGTGATCTCACTTTTTTTTTTTTGCCTTTAAGTCTTCATATTCTGTGACAAATACTCAATTACATAAAATTTTCTAACTTTTATTGGCTTTTGCCTGCTTTGAGAGCCACTATAACAGGTTTTTTTTTTCTCTTTGTTTTGTAAAAAGAAAATGTTTTGAATATTTATAAACACAAATATGAATTTGGAAACATGTCCTTTGATTCACAAAGGAGCCTATACAAACGTTGAAACAAACACTCCTACTTTAGAGTTATAGAAAACAATAATATATGCTTTCATTAAATATAGAATAGTAACCATGAAATACACATTCAAGCTAGTAATGAACTGACTGAAGCCAAGCCCCCTCTTGAATTGCTCATGCCTGACTGATCAGAGTTTACTCTTACTCTTCAGCAATATGTCTTGATTTAGTTTTGAGCTAAAAATCTTCCTATGTCACTTTGAGTGTTAAGAACATTCAATTAAAAAAAAAAGAAAAAAATTACTTTGAAATCGGGGAGCATTCTTGCTTAAAGTTGAATTTATGTTTTATAGCTAGCAGAATGGGAAAGCTGTCTGCCCCTTCCAATAGGACATATTCATCAGAATGTAGCCACAGAGTTTAGTCACCTCCAATTGTGTAGTGAGCAAATGTGAACTAGTATATCTGAGGATGTTATGCAGGGAGAATGAGCTTCCCAGTGGTCTGGAGAATGGACTTGGGGATTCAGCATCTTTGCAGAAGGGCATTAGCTGCAGCTGTTTAATTGCAGGAATTGGAATGTTGAGAGAATGGGCCAAGAGCTGTTGCCTGAAATGAGAAGCAGCAGCCAATTTTGTAGGAAGAAAGCAGCAGCTTCATCCCTCTTCAAATCATAATTTTTATCTTCATAAATGAAACTTATCAAGAGGCTTCTGAAAGCTGCATTGTGACTATGTTAAGTTATGGAAAGAGGAATGAGGTAAAGAACCTTACTAAGTGTTGTGTTATACTTTCACGGCTGGTGGCTTTTGCTGTTTTCTTTTGAGATTGAGAGCTCCAACAAAAGCCATCGTTGTAAACTCAGTATTTACATGTGCAATAGGATTGTTTGCCTCAATATGTTCGTCCATGAGCAAGAAGTTCACTGACATAAAATTGTCAAAAAATCAGTATCGGCACCCACTCTTTTCCCTCTGTTACTCCAGTGAAATACATTATCTGTTTTGGTAAGTGGCAATGTGTGTGGTATTTGTGAGTCATATCTGTGACTGATGGCTACTTGGCTGTTCATATTCCTATGCTGAATAGCTGAAACTTATGGAAACGTTTGTGTAAGACTGCATTGGACTGAATAAGGTCTTCCAAGCAAGATGCTGAGGAGGTAGGAGCTACTTCATTCTTCTAATTCTTTTTCCCTAAAGATATCTGTGGAGCCGCTGCCCCATGTTTTAGTCTCTGGGGTTCCAAAAATCTTCATTGCTGCTTCTTCTGTATCTTCAGCTATGGCATGTATACATCCAAACAACCTGCAGAAGTCTTCTGGGTTTTGTGTGGTTTGTTTTATGCAGCTTTTAGGTGATCTGAAAGACTTTCTCATCAATTCTGTTCCTCATGGAAATGTTGTAGCCTCCATTGCATCTTTTGATATCTTAGGGAGCATTATGTGAATGCAGAAACAGACTTATAAGAAGACCCTACTAGAGTTGCATCTACTATCCAAGGCTGAAGCGAATTGAGTCCATCTGTAAAGAAGGTTCAACATACAGTCCTGGGCTCGTATGCAACGCTTTTTTTTTTTTTTCTTTTTTTTTTTTCTCTTATCAAAACCGTATTAATGATCTTGCCTCTCTGTTCTTCTCTTTGGCACTAACACTACAACATCCTCCTGAAACTGCATTGTCAGAGCTCTTTCATAAACTAGCAGAATCACAGAAATTTCAAAGAATTGTACAACGGTTGAGGATGGAAGGAACCTCTGGAGGTCTCTAGACAAAAATCTGTGCTCAAAGCAGGGTCAACTAGAGCAAGTTGCTCAGGGCCTTGTCTGGCTGGGTTTTGAATATTTCTAAGGATGGAGACTCGCATGGCAAGTTTTTAGTTAGGTTAAGTGGAGTTTCCTGTGCCCGTTTCTACTCGTCCTGTCGCTGGGTGCCACTGAGAAGAGTCTGGCTCCCTTGTCTCTACTCCCTGCCTACCCTACCCCACCTACAAATACACATACACATACAGAAGATCTCTTCAGACCTTCTCTACTTAAGGCTAAACAATCCCAGCTCTCTTCAGCTCTTTCTCTCTCTTTTTCTTTATACGTCAGATGTTCCGGTCCCTTAATCACTCACACATTTAGATGTTTATTCTCCTTGTGCAGATAATAGCGCTTCCTTTCCAAAAAGTGGGAGGTGGAGTCCAGGAAGCTTTTTAATTATAGCAACCCTTTTCCTCATCTCACAGTATGAGCTGCAATACCTACCACAAATAATCCAGTCAATATTGCTATGCCTAACCCAGCAAAGGACAATTTGCACCACATGCAGCCAAGAAAGAAAACAGACCTCTGTGAGCCACAGCAGTGAGTGTTTGCTTTTCATCTGTTGTGCCTGCTTGTTAATAGATAGCCTTGGATGAAACACACAAACCCGAGAGGATCTGTCACTTCTGCAAATCACAGTTATGGTTGTAGGTAAGCTTTAGTTCTTGGATTTCAGAAACATAAAATGTAGCTACATTTGATATTCTGCTGAAAATGTATGAAGACAATATTAATGGCTTAATGCTGAGTTAATGAAGCTTTGTGGCTCTTAACATATACTATAAATACTACCTTCTTCAACGAATTTGCATGAATTGAAATTAAACTAGAAGAGCTATTAGCATAGCCTTCAAAGTTACAGATGCTTGATATGAGAAGGAAAAAAAAAACCCTTAATATTCAGTATAGGGCCAAACCTGTTGAAGTTCTGCATTGAGTTTGTTGAATAGATTCATGACTTTATATATAGTCTAATATTTATAGATTTAATGTTCCATAGCACTTTATGTGCATCTAACTATATGTAACTTAGAAACTGTAATATATTAAGCAAAGGTGATTGTGTAACAAAATTTTTATAGTTCATGTTTCATTCAGAGTAACTTCTAATGTACAATAATAAACACTTTGTGACTGGAACAATGTGTAGGCTTAGTCACTGAGAAGGAGTCAGTCTTTGACAGTTGAAACAGTACAGTATTTGACATTTTAAAGGTAGTGCTCACTTATTCCCAGTTCTCACAGATGTCATGATTTCCCTTATTACTAGTATAAACGAGTTTTATAACGAGAAAATTAATGATAGTAAAATAGCTTATATGATTATTTTTTTCCCCTAATAAAAAGTGATTAAATTCTATTTAAGAACAAATTTGGATCTACTTGCTTTGTTGCATGTCCTGGTTCAGTTAAAAAAAAAAAGTTTTCAAGTCTGTAGTCCTTTTTCTCACTTGAAGGCGTAGTTTACTAAGCAAGCTTTCACTTTCTCAGAAACCCAACAGCTCAAACTAATGCAGATAGATGTAAAACATGTATTAAGAGCCTTTGGTGTAACTATAAGCAACAGTCAGAAGGAAGGATGAGAAAGGGGTAAGCAGAAGTTTCCAATGAATGAAACGAAACCATGTAAGCTGATACCTTTTAGACTGTCAAAGCCGGTACTTCTCCAGTTGAGTCTCCCCAAAATTAAGTTAATTGTTTAGGTAAAGTTTAGCTATTAAGAAAAGATACCACTGAAAGGAAGCTTTACATTTAAAAAAACCTCTTAATGGTATGACTGGAAAATCAGGAGTACAACAGGTTATCTTCTCTCAGTGAAGCAGTGTCTGCCTGGATTTACAGAGACCTTGAAATGACTTGTTATATGGTGTTTTATTCATTTTTGAGGTGTCTGAGGGATTTACCACCATCTGTTAATACCAGTCTAAGCCCACATGTAGGCTTCAAAATGCTTTAAGTGTTGAATTTTTTAAGTAAGAAATCCTTCTCTTAAAACTAAACTTAAAGCAGTTAAGAGGTTTCAGAGTGTAAATACAAAATACCTTTTTTTTTTTTTTTTTTTTTTTTTTGTAGTCCAGATTTAAGCTCTTGGATCATTTATCACAGCTTTGGTTTGTGGTTCCAGCCTGTCCTGTGAAGTTAGAATGGCTGCAAATACTTGTAATTGAGCTCTTCTCCTGCACTAGTTATGACATAAATGGCTTTTCAACTTTAAGTCGGTTGAGCTCTGTTTTAGCCAAAACTTACTTCACCCTGAAAAGAAAGCAGCACATATAATGTATTTTCTTCTGCCTGAGATCAATCCTAGATGTGTCTTGTACCAAAACGTGATACTATCCAGATGTGCAGAAAAAGACGCAAGAAACTTGAAGTGTTGATATAATCTAAATCCTTTCTGGAGGTCAGAGGAATCTTAGGAACACCTTGTTTAAATTATTATTTCAAAATTCCTCTCTCAGATGCTTCTTGTGGAGTTACAGTAGATTTTAGGGCTTCCTCAGTACGGAAGCTGGTTAAGAAACCTGAACTAAACTGGTGCCAGCCTGCTAACATAGGGATTCAGTTTTCTGAACCGTGTCCATGGTCATGTTATGTCTTTCTGTATTACCATCTCTTAGTGTTGTGTTTCCCGGAGCCCCTTATAGATACTAGAGCTTTTGGGGGTGTGTGGCATTTTTGAGGAGGGGGGTTGGGTTTTTTTCCTTAAGCAGTGCATCTGAACTGGATATGTATGTTTTTGCTGCATGAGTTTTTGAAAAATCATGGGTTTAAAAATTTCCTTACGTTTACATTTTGTAGAGTATGAGCTGTTGAGGAGACCACATACTTCATAGTACAAGCTGCAGCTGACAGTGCAGCCAACGTGAATTTTGATTTAAAATTCCTTTAAGAAGTCCTGAAGATTTCCTGGGAGGTAGGAAGGAATTGTTTGTGGTCTAAAAACAAATCCTGACTTAAGAAAAACTCTTTGGCATTTCTATTTATTTAGAAAATTGAAATCCAACCAAACAGTCTATACTTAGTATAGCAAAATGAGGTCTTTAAAACACTATAATGAAAGGCTACTGAGGCATTATTAAAAATTAATACAGCCAAGAGAGTTATTGAGAGAAGTAGCATTTAGCAGTAATTGTTAATACATTTTGGTACTGCTGTATGGTAAGTAGCTTCCACCTTCTTAATCTGTGTTCAGTTTCCGTAGTAATATTTTGAATAATTTTTTTCAACATTTTTTTTCTTCTCATATATTTGTAAATGAAGAGTAACCATTCTAGGACAATAGGTTTGTACTGTGACTGAAAATAAAGGCTTGTCTGAAGTCTTTTATTGTTATAGGCATCAAAATAAGCTGTAGAGGAAAAATACTTTAAGTAATCAGACTGATCTTTGGGGAGTAAAATGTCATACAGAAAACTATGTTATGATGCTTTGTGGGGACAATGTTTGTGATAATGCTCAGGTTTTGAAGGTATTGGGGTTTGGGGGATTGGAGTGATATAGTCCTGGTCTCAGAGAGTGTATTAGGTTTGTGTGGTAAGATTTTGGGGCAGGAGGGTGGGCTACAGGGGTGGCTTCTGTGAGAAGCTGCTAGAAGCTTCCCCCACATCCGACAGAGCCAATGCCAGCCGGCTCCAAGACGGACCCACCGCTGGCCAAGGCTGAGCCCATCAGCGACGGTGGTAGTGCCTCTGGGAGAACAGATTGAAGAAGGGGGGAGAACAGATTGAAGAAGGGGGGAGAAAACCTGCTGCACAATAGAAACTGCAGGCAGAAAGAGGAGTGAGAATACGTGAGAGAAACAGCCCTGCAGACCCCCAGGTCAGTGAAGGAGGAGGGGAGGAGGTGCTGCAGGCACTGGAGCAGAGATTCCCCTGCAGCCCGTGAGGAAGACTATGGTGAGGCAGGCTGTCCCCCTGCAGCCCAGGGAGGTCCACGGGGGAGCAGATCTCCACCTGCAGCCCAGGGAGGA
>JANXJC010000026.1:2111645-2132354 GCA_027564655.1 Leptodon cayanensis | reverse complement strand
CTGAACTCAAAACATAGCACTGTACCAGCTACTAGGAAGACAATTAACTCTATCCCAGCTGAAACCAGGACAGATCTTCCCTAAACTGCCTTTCTCAAGGCTGAACAAACCCAGTTCTCTCAGCCTTTCCTCATACAGCAGCCTTCCCAGTCCTTGATCACCTCCGTGGCACTCCTCTGGACCCTCTCCAGCGTGTCCATATCTTTTTGGCATAGCAGGGACCAAAACTGAACACAGTATTCCAGGTGTGCCCTGACAAGCCCTGAACAGAGTGGGCTAATGACTTCTTTATCTCTGCTGGTGATGCAGTTGTTGCTGCAACCCAGCATGCTGTTGGCTTGCTTTGCCGCAGCAGCACACTGGTTGGTGTGTCCTTGATTTGTGGTTGGTGAAGGCAGAAAAGAAGTGCCTTCTTGTCTTCGTTGTAAAATTTTTTTTTTATTTGAATAGCTTGCTTATTTTACTAATTATATAGTATGGCAGTCACTAATTCCTGAGCTGCTGTAAGGTTCTTGCATCAGAGTTTTTTCAACCCGACAGCAACAGTATATTCAGTAGTTGACTGCTGATGGAACTACAATAATTGGTATTAAGATGCCTGTTGAAATCGGGTGTACACAATGCTGTCCTTAAAAGCGAAAATTTCTGACTGCACATCAGACTCCTAACACGGAAGGGGAGGCTGTTTAAAAGCTCAGCTGTTTGGGTCAGGTTTTGACAAAAGAGGATCTGTTGATAGATAAATGCAACTGAGTGATGCCATTCCAAATTAAATTTTATTGTCGCTATGAAAGATATTCTCTAAAACTTCAGTCCCTTCTAGTGAGACATCAAGAAATCCTTTTAAAAAGAAAGATAGGCTAGGTTTTAGAATTGTGAAGCTGGAAGCTAATTTTTTTTTTTTTTTCCCCTGTTATAATCTCTCTTTCTACAACTTGGAAAAAAAAAGCTGGTCAATCTGAGAATCCTTTTCAGATTTTAATTTTTCAAAATACACCATAATTTTTCTGAAAACACAGGCAGAAGGCCTGTGCTTGATATAACCAACCATCTGTTGTAGAAGTTGTCCTCAAGATATCACTACTCTCTGTGTGTGCAATTATGGTTTCCTAATTTCTTTTTATGAGCTCTATTTTAGTGTCATTCCTTTCTCACAGATTACAGTATTAGTGTAATTTCTAAAACTCCTTTTTTAATATGTTTTTCTAAGCCACCTAAATCCAAATTTTTTTTTTTAAGTCCCTGAGGATGCGATTGTTCCCCCCTTTCCAAAGGCGTTCTTGTATGCATCTGAAGAAAAGTTAATGGTCAGGCTTCATTATACTCTTAACATGAAATTCAGCTTCTAAAACAGACTTCTGTCAAGCCAATCTCGCACCCCCTTCAGGTCTCATGAGATTTATTAAGTATATTAGTATAAAGTTCCCAAAACCTCAGCTACAATCAATGCAGTGGCAACATGCTACCGTGGACATCCTTTGCACAGCTGTTGATCAGGGCTTTCGTTGCTTGAGACTGATTCTTAGCTGTGAACGTTCTCATCTTGATGCTGATCTTAGCTGTGAACGTTCTCATCTTGATGCTGATCTTAGCTTGCTATCCTGAGGTCAGCTTGGGTCAGTGATCAAACTGCAGCCTGTATATGCATGGCCATTTGTAGCAGGCATCGTTTCTGTTCCCTCTGGCCAGATAAACTTCAGTCTTACATGTCCTTGAGATCACATACCTTCGGAATGCTGCTAGCACAGTTCTGCTGACATTCCTTTTTCCAGAAAACAATGGCAGGACCATCAGACCATCTGAATTAATAAGCCTTTCCCTCCAAGTTTGTTGTCATTTATCTGCTGATTTGGAAAGCTTATTCATGTAGCCAGACCAACATGAGCCTATCAGGACTATAGAAGGAGGTTGCACACCAATATGGTGTAACTTTAGTAAGGAGCATGTGCCAGGCATTTTTCTTGTGTTCAGGATTATGATGTACAAGTGAATGATAACATGACTGGGTTGCTTTACTTGCATAAAAAAGAAATCTGAGTTTGTGTCAAAATAGGTCGGTCTTTGTGAGTAGCATATAAATATTAGTTTGCCTATCAGAAGTTTCCTTTACGGAAGTGATGAACTTGTAAAAGGTGGAGGAAGGCTTTTTACCAAGGCCTGTAGTGACAGGACAAGGGGCAATGGTTTAAAATTGAAAGAGGGTAGATTTCGATTGAGTATGAGGAATTTTTTTTTACAATGAGAGTGGTGAGACGCTGGAACAGGTTGCCCAGAGGAGTTGTTGATGCCCCATCATTCGAAGTGTTCAAGGCCAGGTTGGATGGGGCTTTGAACAACCTGAAAGTGAAAGATTTCCTTGCCCATGGTGGGGGCAGGTGTTGAACTTGATCATCTTTGAAGGTCCCTTCCAACCCAAACCATTCTGTGATTCTATGAGCACTCTCTGGCATATGAGAAATGGGCATTTTGTTTGCTTAGGTGATATAAATAGCAGCTGTAGTCTGTCCTTCATGTCCTTCTTGAGGATCTGTTTCTGTGGGATCAGTTTGTCATTGAGGGCTCAGATGGAGTGTGCAGCCAGTCTACTCAAGGACCTTAGTCTGTGTTCTGTGCTATATTTCTCCTAATTCCTTGGTGACTGAGATTCGAATGTAGTTGAAGGGGGAAGAGGGGAGGAGTGAGATGAAGTGCTTGTGACTGGGCTTGTGACTGTGTGGGGAAGCTTAGGTGCCACTGTTGTTTCAGTCAGTTAAGCCCGTTATCTAGGATTTGCAAATCCTTTGTGTTCTTGCAAGACCTGCGAAGTCAGAGGATGAAGGGGGTATCTCTTAGCTGAACCTCATATCCCTTGTGAAATGGATTTTGTATGCTAGGTACCTTTCTTTCCTAAACCTGTTTAAAAACAGGTAAAGGCTGCATGGCTCCCAGTAAGTGAACCAGATTTAAGCATGAGTCTTCCTGATGGGCGATGGTTGTCATCAGATTAGGATGCTTCTTGGGCTGCGAGCTGCATTAAGGTCTGCTGTGTTGAAGCTGTCCAACATCAGCTCTTCTTGATCTGCTCTTGGTTCTCTCTCTCCACACTCCTTCCATATAGGGGTAGTAAGTTGCTTAATTTCATCAGGTGGCTTGTACCTCTGTGGGACCTGAACAGGACGGGCAGTGGGTTGTTGGTATGCGTTCTGCCTTTTGCAATCCATTTACTGTTTCACCTTTTCAGAAAACTTCTGCCCCATTAGAAGAACTCCTAGCTTTTATGGCAGGTTACTGTTATGCTGGCTTTTTCTCCAGTAAGAATAAAAAATCAGATCATTCATTCTTATTGAGGGTCATGACTGAATTTCTCCTCAGATAAGCTTAATTTATTTCTATTTTGTTCTCTGCATCTCAGGCAGAGGCATTCCTCTGTATCCTGGGTCCAGGGAAATTACCTTCTTACCACGATGAACCAAAGTGTTAAGATGCAGCCATCTTTGTCTAGAAGGTAATCAAAGTTGTATTCTGTTGTGTCAAGACTTTATACAAAGCCATGGAAATAGATTGAGTTCAAAGTTGGAGAATTCTCCTTACTGGACATCAAAATGTTGCTACGTGGAGCTTCTGTCTCATTTCTATCAAGCTATATGTAATCAAAAAATATCCAATAACAACGCTTTTTTTGGCACAGCAGTTTTGCAATAACTTTTGGAAAAAATATTCTGAAAAATAATTCCAGTAGCTTGTGATTTTGCAAGATACTGTACAAGGACTGTTACTTCTCATGGAACCACCCAATGTGGTTTTGTGCCTTACACATTTAAAAATAAATAAATAAAAATTATAAAAAGTTACTCTTTTGTATATGTGATTACAGTTAGCTTATGGGTGCCAAATTGGGAACTTCATCTTTCCTTCCATGAAACATCTAGCATGACAAGATCCAAGATGTTTTACTGAGATCAGTGTCACCAAGGATTTAACTTAGTCATTTGGCTAATGCAGATGAGCTGTTGGTAACCCAGTGATGTGATAGTGTTAGTAGAAGAGGGCTGTTTATGTCAGGATCCTACAAATCTTTGTTGATACGTAGCTATGGGGAGACCTTAATTGCTTCTTTGGAACATAGTCATCTTGTTTTTCATATAACCTCTGTCGGAATGAGAAGAGATCCCACATTAGCTGTCAGTGCTAGTACCAGGGATTCTGAAGAGCAACACAAGTGGTGCAGAGGACCACGTGATGTGCATTTTAGGGGAAGCTACTTCAGACTTTTTAGTCTGGTCCTGTTTGTTAGCAACTGAAACACACTGTTTTTGAAGATCTGGATTTCCCTGGGTTGATTTTTGTATGTACTTCTGGAGTGCATCTTTCATTTTAGTCATCTGAAATATAATTTGTGCATCATGTTGTGATGTGAACTGAAGCATCCACATTCAGAATTGAGAGATCTAGATGATTTGCTTCAAAAACACATCTGATCTCATGAACTATGATGCTAACATGGACATACTCTTAGCTTTCCTTTCACATCTGTTTTTATAGATGTTTTCCATTTAGGTGCACTAATTACCAATCCTCATTTCCTACCTGATGGTTAAGCAGAGATGATACCTAGGAAGTCATTTTTTCCCCAGTTAGCACTGTTAAGGTAGATCTGAAACTTTGATGACACTTTTTCGTAGTTAAAAGTAAAGATTATCACTTTAATTGGTTCTTATTCTAAATCTTCTCCTGTTTAATCTGCATTTTCCCATTATGAAATTCATTCCCTACAAAATGCTGAGCTATTTATTTATGAGAAGGTTTGCATCTGACTACTGTAGGTATGCAAATGGTGTTTGTCTGGGAAAAATGTAAACTGTTACCCTGTCCTCTGCTGCAGGGATCCTACTGTTAATCACTCCTTTATGTTTCCTTGGTTTAATCAGTCTTATGGGGATTATAAGAGGGAGAAGTTGAAGGTTGTGTTTAGAATCATACTAACCATGCATTACAGTCTTCACTCCATTGTTTAGAAGCAATACAATTTTCAGAACCTTCAGAGTGATAAACACCTTGTTTATGGCCAAAATGAGAAAAATCTAGAAACAGCATCTGTTTAAACAAGTCTGATAATCTGGAGAATGTGGTGATTTCTGCTGCACTCTGTTCCCTGCCCCCCCAAATTAATTCCATTATGATTTGATTTTTTCAGTAGAAATTTATTTTTGAGTGGATGCTGTATTTTTTGAGAGGAAAACCGTGATTTTTTTTATTTTTTTTTTATTTTTTTTTAATCCCTCCCCCAATATTCCTTTGTGGTGAGTTGTCCTTGGCTGGATGCCAGGTGCCCACCAAGCTGCTCTTTCACTCCCGTCCTCAGCAGGACAGGGAGGGGAGAGATTAAGGTGGAAAGGAACTTGTGGGTGAAGATGAAGGCAGTTTAATAAAGCAGAAGCCAAGGAAAACAAAAGATTTATTCTCTACTTCCCATCATCGGGCGATGTCCAGCCACTTCCAGGGAAGTAGGGCTTCAGTACACGTAGCGGTTGCTCTGGAAGACAAGTGTAATAACAAATTTCCCCCAACCCTGTTGTCTTAGCTTTCATTGCTGAGCAGACACCATACGGTATGGAATATCCCTTTGGCCAGTTTGGGTCAGCTGTCCTGGCTGTGTCCCCTCCCAAGTTCTTGCCCAGCCCCAGCCTACTGGTGAGGGGGGGGAATGTTGGAGAAGACAGCCTTGATGCTGTACAAGCACTGCTCAGCAGTAGCCAAAACACTGGTGTGTTATCAACACCTTCCTAGCTAAAAATACAAAAGCACAGCACTATGAGGGCTGCTACGGGGAAAATTAACTTCATCTCACTCAGCCGGACCCAACGCATCCTTTTATATGTAACTTCATGTATATGGCCTTCTGCATTCTTCCTCAGTAAGTGCGGAGTTAAACAACTCTCTAAAGTAAGATTCTGTTTTGTGTGTTAGTGTACATTTAAACTCGTGCATTAAGAGTCCACTGCTAGAAAATAAATGGTAGGAAGTTGGTGCTGCCTTTACCAAAGGAAATTTGTATGCACGCCGGGAAAGTAAGTAGCCGGAGTCTGTCAGTACAACTGTTAATTCCCCAACAGAGTTTTTCATTGTGCCTCTTTCACTGGAGATTTTATGTTATTATTTTGGGACTGCAAGCATCTCCTTTCACAGGAGGATTTTGATTGTTTTCATGAAAATATTTTGGCTTAGAACACTGCTTATGCCAAGTTGCACCCAAGACCCATCTAGCCCAGTATACTATTGTTGAAGAGTGGGCGCGTAGGGAAGAGTTTAAGAGCAGGGAAATCACGTAGCGAAGCCTTTTCCTAATGCTGCTCTAGCCGCTAGCAAAACATGGCTCTGAGACTTCTTAGGTGTCACCTTTGTACTGAGCGTTGGGTGATGCATTTCTTCTTCCCCTCCTCCAAATAAATTCTCTGCTGCTTTTGAACATATGTAAAATGTGTTTTAGCATATATTCCTGTGGGAAGGAATTACAAAACTGGTGGTGTAGTATTTATTTTTAAACCTACCTTCTCCCACTTTCATGCGATACCGCTTAGCTCTTATATTTCAAGAGCTGTTGATTTTTTTACTGTATCACCCATAATTTTATAGGTGTCTCATATTTTTTCCCTTAGATGCCTTCTTCAAGCTGAAGAGTCCTAATGTACTTATTTCTTGTAGGAAACTACTCCATATCTAAACAGGAAAAAATGTAAATATTGAATTGAAAAATATTTTAAAACCAGCGTTTCAGTTCTTAACTGGAGTGAAAAGTGGTTTATAGAATTATACCTTTCAGTCTTAACTACTGTTTGGTTTTTGGGTTTCTTGTTCATGAGCTTGCTGGAACAGATTGAAGTCGTAATCCCTCTGTTTTAAATCCCCTAGTTTTGAAAACATACTGTTTGGTTCCACCCCCGCCACTGCCTCAGTATGTGATGCATGGAGCAAGCCCTTACCTGTTTTCTTTACTTACTCTTTCTGTCTTACTAGGCCTTGCATCCCTGCTGATACTGGTTAGATCTTTTTGTTACAAGTATTTGCAATAACGATGTAGGGATGAGGCTATTTTACTAGAACTAAATTTTATGACCATTCATTTTTTTCAGTGGAAAGAGATTACTGGGGAAACTGTGAAGGCTGTTATTAAATTTTAATTGGAAGATTCACACAAGCCTGATTTGGGTTCAGTTGGTTGCTTAAAGGTAGCTGAGATTTGGATGTCGCTGCAGCAACACAGAATCTAGAGTGATGTTACCTTGATTATTGGTTGGATTTAGCTACCTGTAAATTTGTTACCATGATGTTGTTTATCAGATGACATACTGAACTTTGGTAATTTATCAAAAGTTTTCATTTAAGTGATTTTTTTTCTGGTGTTTATAAAGTTGTCATTATTAGAAAGGAGGAGAAAACTCCTCTCTTGCCTTATGCATGAGGACCTATGTCAGTATATTTAATCAGTGCTTCACAATGTGCTTATTTTTTATTCTTAAAATGTTAAAATACTTTAAGTGTTGGATTGTCTTTTCGATGATTCTATTGTAAAGACACTTGGGAGCACAGAAGTACTAGTGTGTTGTTTCTGGTCTTTTTAAACAGCATCTTAAGGTGCTGCTATTTTTCCATATTCCCTTGGTTCCTGGCAGGAGAATTCAAAAGGAGGTTGGTAGGCTTTTGTTAAATCTTTAGTATTTCTCATAGTGGCTCCCTTAATTACTGTCTGGTTTTTGCAAAGTGAATTACACTGATGAAGCAGAGATATGGCTTTTGTTGCCGAGGTGTGACAAATTGTCTGGTTTTAACGGTTCAGTCTTGAATGTGGACAAATTGTGGCCATTTTTCAGTGCCTTTAGTTGCATATAGATCTGGTCCAATTATGGTATAACTCCTCTCTGGTTTAGTTCTCCTAATTTTGGGCACTTTTTTCAATCTTTTTGGTTTAGTTGTGGCCTAACCTGCTTTTATGAATTGGTGTCAAAATTCCGTGTGTTATTTCACACCTTTGAGACTAATCCTACTACTAAGCAGTAGTTAACATAGGTATTAACTGATCAATGCTCACAAGAATGGGACCAGAGGCATTATGAAGATGTATTTAGGTGGCACTTACCGTGTGACAGAATGGCAAAATGCCATGGTTTTCTGTATTTCAGCAAAATCTAAACAAAACAGAGTAAAAACCAAAACTACCATCCGGTGAAAGAGAAGGTGGTATCTCTTGTCCTGTGACCAAAGCACTCTGCTGCAGGGCTGTGGAATGAGTAATTAAAGATACCGCGGAGTATCTTTTCTTTTCCTGGAGTGGCATTATCCGCCTGTTACAAGATTATGAGATTGTGTAGTTGGAAGCATATCCAGCACTACATCATGGATTCTCTGGCAGGCCTTTTACTGAGACTCTGATGACTGTGCATGTGTTGGGGGGGGAGGATAAAATGGAGTTGGAGAGTTGATAGTGATGAGAGTGTGGAATATGTACCAAGTTTGAGGCTGTCATCTCTGTAGATGGACTTTCTAGCCATTCAAGGAAGGGAAGAGATGGAGAAGGACTCTTACAGAGGTGGGAAAATGCCTGAATTAGGATCTTTCTTTCAGTTAACCTTAGAAAGGCTTATTTTTTCTGTTTCCCTTGTCTCAAGAGATTAGCCCTTTATTTAGGAACCAAATTAGATCTCTCAAGTTTGGTGGTGCGGATGTTTTCCTAATCACCTAGTGATTAATTTTCAGTTAATTTGCGATCCATTATTGCACAGTCAATATCGTCTCTCTTCTTGTGGTATAGTTAGTGGTACTGACATATTCAAATCTGGGATTTGAAGTTTGAATTTGATATTTTCTTATTGGAGCTTTGTAACAGTTTTTGTTGTTTTTTTTTTTTTTTTTAAACCAAACTTTTCTATTGTGGTCTATTTTTGTATTGGTTATGCAAATAATTGTAGTGGTTATTATACTGATATCTGTAAAGATTTTTCTGAGTGATTTTGTTATACTTGATATAAAATGTATCTTTAAATTTCTAATGAAAAAGCTATGAATATATATGATTTCAGAGCATGTTTAGCATAAAATCACTGAAATGTCAAGTTCGTTATTTTGCCTCTTTAGGCATTGTGCATATTTTTTGCATTATGCATTTGTCTCGTGGGTACTTTTTTCTTGGTTACAGGACAGTTGCCTAGTTAAAATCAGTGGTTTTATTCTTGGTATATTTTCTGGCCCAGATGGAGTCATTTTTGTGATTCTAGCTTTGCTTAACTAATAAACCTTTTATTGAAAGCTTCTTTGTGTTTTGGCAAAGAGCAGTCTTGTCCATTTATTTTCATAAGATTTCAAGACCAGAGTTACTAACAGTGATAGTGATAACCTTCCTTATAGACTGAAGACTTCATCAGTTGGAACTCAGTTTTGTTTGTGACATTAGCCTTAGAAGTCCTAACACTTTAAAAAAATGTAAGCAATAATCTGTTTGTACATCTTTTAGAAAACTGCCATTTGCTATGTGTGAATCTGAGTAATGGATTTTGAGAATCTGAGCGATGTATTTATGCGGTAAGTGTTTGTCAAACCTGTAACTTGTAAAGCTTTATAAAATAGCTTTCGGGTACCAAAAGCCAAAAAGAAGCAGGATGAGCAATGTATTCTTATGGCAGTTTTATGGAAAAAACACATTTTTGGTTGTTTTTTGTTTGTTTGTTTGTTTTTTAACAACAAGAAAAAGTTTTAAATCCTTGTCTCTAATTGTTTGTTCTGCATTGAATACCTAGCCTGAGGCTTGTATTTTGTTCTCTGCTTCAGTGATGTTATAATTGAACATGTCTAAGGAGACTGATGGAGGTATTAATTAGGTGTGATTCCTAAAAGAAATAGTGTTGAACACTGGAGGGCAACATTACTGTTTGCTGGAACCAGTTAGTCTCTGCGTGCAGGAGAACCTGTGCTCACACTCAGTGCTTTACGCCTGCTAGCTTTTCTACTTCTTGCCCTATTTTAAGGTTCTTCATATATAAGCTACGATGAAAGTGACTCTTACAGCTGACTGCTAATGTGGCCTTTGCTTTGCTGTTTCTTGCAGTGTAGTGATTTATTTGAGTACTCAATTTTAGTGAAGCTTTAAAATGACAGTCCAGGAGTCTACTTTTAATGAACTCCATTTACCACTGCTTGGTAATCAGAAAGTTATCTTGCATTCTGTATAAGCTCGTGGTTTTTTAATATTCATTCAATGAGTATTTTCAAAATGCATAGCAAACATATAAATTTCTTTATTAGATGACTGAGATGTGTGTCAAACTGAATTTGGATGGCAACTGGGTTTCATTCAAGTATATGAAACAACATTTTAACAAGTTTTAAAAATAATTTTAATTATTTTATGAAGTTTTAAAAATATATAATACTTATATGCTCATTATTTTAGTATTTATCAACATATTGATCAGGAAATTGAAAAATTAATGAAGTCAGTGTTCCAAAACAACTTAGAGATACCTGTAGTATCAATTAGATGCCCAGGTACCTCTGAAAAACTGGCTTCACATCTCCTAAAGATTTTTATCTTTTTTTAAATCTGTACGTCTTACAACCTGTTTTTTGGAGCACAACTTTTGTGTTCTTACTTGCAACTAGCTCAGATAAAGTATTCTGCTTTTCATTAAATAGGATAAGCCATTATCTACTTTGCCTCCTTTAAAAACATATTGCTTATCTTGTATCGTAACACTTCTGTCTCTGCTTGCTTTGACATGGGACTTGCCTTTTAATTCCTGAATTCTAATTCCTGATGCAAAAATGTTTTTGCAAAGATGCTGGCAAATAGCATTTTCTTACTGACGTGTCTTTAAGGATGACTGTTTCTTCATGGACCTGCTTCAGCCTAACCAAAATTGTCTTTCACAGGTAGAGAATATTTCTGTTTGTTTCTTTACCTGAAGTCACTTGGGATGTCTCAGTATTTTTGCACAGGCTTGGTCTAAAAGAAAGTTTACGTACCTCATATTTTACAACATATTAATTTATTTGTAGTTATAGGAATTAGTAAGCGAGGGTTATGCATTTAAATTTTTTGAGCTGTGTTAACAGGTGTGTATGAGTTTCAGTTACGGAATTGTCTTTGCAAAAGGTAGATGTTCAGGTCTTCATCTCCAGGTGACTGCTGAAAAAGTTGTCTGGCCTAAACCTTCAGCCTTTGTGATTAAAGGAGAATGCCGTGAGTAATCCAGTTCTGAGATGGATTAATTTGCTGACATAAAACTCTATTGGCAGCATAAGGTGTGTGCTTGTTGGACTTAGCCCCTTTGAAGTGCCTTGTGGTATCAGTGGGCTGAGATTGGCCTTGGGCAAATTTAAGGATTTTCAGGGAATAATGTGCCTAATTCTTCTGCTGTGATAAATATTTAGAAGACCCTGATGTGTCTGTCAATTCAAGAATATATGATAGTAACATTGATATCGAGAGTTTGGGAAAAAAGGCATTGTGGGAAGTGTGAATTAATGAACGAGCAACTGATGGGTAAGAGAATGTATCTATTTTGAAAATTATTTAGAAATTGGTGGAAAAGGGGAAAAAAAGAGCAAAGAAATAAGGTGACAGTTGAGTGGCAGTGTAAAGAAAGGATTTGGAATGCAGAAGATTCAAGAATCATCATCTCATCAAAAGGAAAGATTAATATTCTTGGAAACATGGAAGATGTGCGAGAAGTGATATAAACCACAAGAACAACAAGGAATAAAAATAAGGATAATCCTAAGATTTGAGGAGTGGGAGGAGGAGGGAGGAGGAGGGATGCAGATAGATGGGGAAAGAACAGTGAAACACTATGCTTTGATTTTGACTGAAAAATTGCTATCTTTAACAGTTTGTTTGGTTTAAGGATCTAGTCTTAAAATTCAATTTCAATATCCTCAATTTGCAATTTCATTTTATGTGATGTGATTCTGATAAATGACAGAGGAGTCAGGGTTGAATGTCGTTAGTTGTCAAAGGTGTTTTCCAGGCTACTTGCGTTTCCTTTCCTTAGATCAATGAGCCATTTAAACCAGAATCGTACTGTGAGTTCTTCCATAGTTGTATAGTCTTCAATAGGAACCAAGGAGGCCCTTGGTTTTGCAACACTGCTAATCAGGTTCTAGTCGATGTAATTTCCTCCCCTGAGTCGAATGCTCACCCCGGTTCTGGAGTCACCTTTTCCTTTCTTCCTGGAGCCCTGCGTGGGCTACCCATTGCAACCTGTCTGAGAATATTTGCCTGTTTGGCTCCGCTATGCACACTTCAGACCCACTGCTGTAATATCGTGATAAAAAGTTAAATTGACCCAAATCAAGGAAATACAGCATTTAAACAGAAATAGATAGCTTGTTGTAATTGAAAGCTGATATGTGTTAATCTTCTGCTTGGTATTTGCATCATGTAAAATAGCTTAAAGCGTGTCTTGTGAAGTGTAATCTATTTGTAAGTAATATAGTTGCAAGCTATTTAATGTATTGGAGCTAAATACATATTTCTGAAACATACAGATTACATTTTTATCTGTGGATCTTTGCTTAACTAAATATTTTATTTCAAAATTTCTTTATTCTTGATGTAGCTAATGTGATTTATGGTAGCTAGATTTAGTAAGACAAAGTAAAACTTGCAGGGGTCCTCAGAAAGCTAGCTTGATTTATCTGCTTCACTGTATCTTGTCATTTGAAAGTGTAGTTTTAATGTGGTTGGAAATTCCATAATTTGCCTTAACATCAACTTTCTGTGGCAGTTGAACTGTTAATTATGTAAATATTGTGTGTATGGTCTCTTATTCACTTAATTACCTATCTAGCAACCTGGTTGAAGGAAAAAAATATTTTGTGTTTTAGCTGATTTGCATAGATTTGAAAAATACTGTTTATGCTTTTAATGGTTATCTTCTTATTTCTTTTAATAAGCTTTCCTGATTTAACACCTGCAAACAATGGCATTTTTTTAGAGATTAGCTGGAGCTCACCTCTGCATATCTAGCAAGACTAAAATAGGGTTTGGAATGGTTGTGTTACAGCCAAGTCATTTAAATGACACACATTTTGTTTATATAGTGAAATTGTATGCCTTCAAAAATCTTGGTCACGTAATTAGAAGGCTGATAAATTTATAAAGGTCACAAACTTATCTTTATTTTTTCTAATCCAATGTTTTTAACAAGTAAGCCTTGTTCTCCAGGGATTTGATTCCCTAAAAGTGTGTGTGTGGAAACCCGAACAGTGTTTTTACTTCAAATTATACTGTAAATGCTTATCTTCTGTTGCAGGCATTTTAGGAAGGTATGCTCAACATAGATGCTAAAAGCTGTGTGAACTGCAGTCCCACATAATTTATACAGGTTTAGTTAGTTGCCAATTAAGAAATTGGAGTTGGTGACCTAGTATTTTATTTTAAAATTTGCTACTTGTCCATGTCTTTTGGACCATTTCAGAAAGGTTTCTTGAGGCTCTTGGAAAGAATACTTCTGCTTTTGACTGGAGTCCGAGAAGCGCTTTCAAGAAGGATGAAGCTAGGATGTTAGTTCTTCAGGTGTTTTTGTACATTCCCACTTGTATAGGATAAAGAAGTGTGTAGCATTAACTTGTGGAACTTGTTTGTGCCCTGTATTTGCCAGTCGAGTCAACGCGCCTCCTCACACAGAGTTCAGAAGGGAGAAAGACTGTCTTTTTGCTTCTTTGTAGTTTCTTGGGGTGTAGTAAGCTTGCATTGCCTTCAGAGTTGGGATTGCTTTCTTTTGCTATTTCTGTGGTACTTGAACACAGGGGAAGAAAAAGGTTGTGTGCCACCCGCAGGGTGCATACCTTACCTCTGTCTGCGAAGGTGGAAGCATCGCCTTTGGCCCTTCTGAAGGAGCACTCAACCAGGACCAAAGTCCAACCGCAGTTACAGCAGTGGAGCGTTAAAAGCTTGTAGCGGTGGATCACGTTGTATTTCTGTTACAGCATCAGCCTTCTGTGCTGCTGTGGCCATCATCTTTCTACAACCAGGTTTCACTGGAGTACAGTCCCTGCCCACCTCCTGCCATTGCAGCCTGCCGAGGTCCAGGGCTTTATTTACATAGTGAGAGCTGCAGAAACTTTTTTCAACTTGGAAAAAAAAAAATAAAAAAAATCTCTGCTGCTAGATCTTGTATGCATACACTTAGAGCATTTAAAAATGATTAAGATGAGGAGGAGCTAGACATGGCCACTGATGAATGGGTTGTTGGGCTGAATGAATCAGTAGCTTAGGTAAAATGTTGAGCACCTTAAAAGTTAAAATATGAATTTATTTTTGCAGGGGGAAATTAGTCATTTTGTTGGTGATACCACTAGAATGCACCAAGGACTGCTTAAATCATTAAGAAAGACCAGGAAAAATAGTCATGTCTAGAATTTTACTCTGTGGCAATTAGACTAAGGACTGATTGAAAACCAGATGTCTTAATTTGCAAAGTTATGTTCTAAGGATAAGGTAGCCACAAAAATGTTTGGCTTCTTCACTGGACATGAATATCTGCAAATTAAATGTGATATTATATTTGTTTGGGAGTAAGGTGTTTGAAGAAGGATTTTAATTTACTGCTGAGATTATTAAAGATTTTCTCTTAGAAATGCAGTCAACCTGTAGGTGGGGGCCGTGGGGATTATTTACACATATTCAGCCTCCTGAGAAAGAGCACTGTTTTGTCTGTACTCTTTCCTTTCTTTTCAGATTTTATTTTACGGTAGCTTTTTTCTTATCAGTTGGCTAATAGTTAAGTAATAAAAGTGACAATGAAAATCTAAGTAAATAAGGAAAGTTTGATTTTTGGCAAGAAGACAAAACAGGTATGGGTGGTATAAAAATTAGAAAGGTAGGCGAAAGCAATCCTGAGGAATTGTGCCAAAGCAGTTCTGCATCACTGCAGTAGCTTTAATGTAATGAATGTGAAAGATGGAATACCCATAGCCCCCTGAATTTGAAAAGATTAAGAGGAGGTAAAGTATTTTTATAAACTCTTATTACTACAATATGATGCTTCAGAACATCACAATTACATCTAAACATTCCTCTGAAAGTAATTATTAATATTCTTATTGTAATGGTATGAAGCTGAAAGAGTCAGACATGTCTACTTAAAGCTGCAGTTCAAGCAGCTTGTTAAGACTTAGTTTACCTACTTAGGATGATGTGGTTTGCCTAAGGTCACCGTGGGTATTGGTGTTAAGAGGTAAGTGTCAGTTTATTGGACTAGTAGTGAAGAAAATTACTTTAAAAAATTCATGTTAGGAAAGCACATGATTTATATATTCATGAGTTGCAATTTACAGTTCATGAAGTTATATTAAAGTTTATATAAAAGTTATATAGTAAACCAGCTGTGTTTAAGCACTCAATACTGTGGCTATTAAAGGTGTCTAAAGACAAAATGTTTTAGTATGCCATGTAACCACGTTTGCGTGTACCTGATCTGAAGTTTGCTGTCCGAGGAGATTGATATTCAAAGTCCTGAGAAGTATCAGATTCTATTTGATACCTTTTACTTCACTTTAGTGTTAGAATACGTAAAGTGGTTTTTAAATAATAATAAAAAAATATTGCTTCTGGGATGAGATGAACATAAAATACTTGTTATAAAGAGGTTTAATGGTGGCTTTTTGAGTCAGGGGTTGATTACATAAAGACTTTGAGCCTTGTGAATCTAATACAGACCCAACTACTGTGATACTAGGAGTTTGTAATTCTTCAACAACAATCTGGTGTTTCAGTGTTGCCTGCAGTCTGCTCGATGCAGCATGATGTCACAAAATCAGATTGGAAGTACTCCAAACAGCTCCTGTAATGTCCTCCTCTACGGTAACTGGTGACAGATAAAATCCTTGCTCTCTGTTGTTTCCACTTGCTGATAAATGAGTGCAACATCTGTTACTTAATGAGCATCTTAGGGAAAATGGAGAAAGAGGGAGCGTAAAGATTTTTTTTTTTTTATCCCACATTGACCTGTATATTAACCTAGTATACTTTATTTAAATTTTTATCAAGAAAATGTGTAGTTTCATTTGGGGAGATTTGTGTCTGTTCTTGTATTTTGCTAAATAAAGTAGGGCATGTCCTACGATGTGTTTCGGTATAGAAGAAATGTAATTGTTGGGAAGCAAGTGTGCAAACAAAAAATCGCGGACCTGATTCCCTCTCTGATTCTGTAGCTGTTGTCTGACTTTTGAGGGAGCTATTTCTTACGTCACCCTTCTGTCTTGTGGAGCAGTGCTGGGCACACAGTGCGTACGTGCCTTCCAGCAGTCCCTCAGCGGTGTGACAAGTACAAGGTGTGTGTGTTTTCTCCCAGGGGTGACTATCTGAATCAGAGCAGAACCCCTCAGTTGAACCATTACCTTAAGTAAATAAATAAATTCCTTGACTCTGAACTATTATCTTGAGGTCTTTCTTGCTCCCAAATCAGAGTTCTGCAGTATTATTGCAATGTCAGGATGATTCCATTGAAGGTATGCGGTACTGAGGACCTGTCGGCTGTGGGACTGCGTGAATCTGCTGGGATTTGCAGAGCGACCGTTCCCTGTTGCGTGAGTCAGCAGTGTGTGTGTTCAGCAGCACATGACCTTTCTTTATTCAGTATTTGGCTGTTGAGCTGCTTGATCCCACTCTGCTGACCCTAGCAGGAGCGGTAGATGTCATGTGGAGCAGCGACTAATACGTCCAAGTCATCTTCACCCAGCATTTCTAAGGAATTCATGTATGAAGAAATTGAATTACAGTATATAATAATGAAAATGGTTCTGAGGAGATCAGGGGAGGTGTAAGTCGGTACATCTGGTAAGCAGGTAGAAATCACAATTCAGAATAGAGTTAGAGAGCATGTGGGTAAATACTGGAGAAGTTTCAACATGTTTTAAGAATCAACATTTTCTGGGAAACTATGTATATCAGCAGTTGATGTCATCCAAAGTATTTGGCTAGATTTTTCAGCAAAGGCTTTTAAAAGAGTTTGAGCTGACATGATGTAATGGGAGGTTCTTACATGTGTAAAAACTGGTTAAAATGTACAGTGAAAGGGACAAAAATAAATGTCCCATTTTCATAGTGAAGGGAGGTCACCAGTGGAATCCCATAAGGATCTGAACTGAGGCCTGTGCTCTTAATATATTCATAAATCATTTAGAAGAGGAATTAATAATGAGGTGTCAAAGTTTGAAGACATTACGGGGTAATTCAGGATAAGTAAAAAAAAAAAGTGGCAGTTCAGTTCAGTGTAAATAAGTATGAATATGGAGGGAAGGAATAATCCTCATTTTACATGTAGACCTATGGTCCTTAAGTTGACTGTTACTACTCAGAGAATGAAACCTTGCAATTAAAATAGATTAATGGAAACGCTAGCTCAGTCGTCAGTCACAGAAAGGGAAGTTTTAGGAATCATTATGAGTGCAATTGAAGGGAAAAGATCAGAGCAGCACACCAGTAGGGTACAGTTCTGCTGAAATAATGATACAGAGAGTTGAACAGATTTGCTCTTGCTTCTAACTAGGAGTTGTCATATTAATCTAACAAGTAGAGAACATTCAAAATTAAGTAAGATGCTTTTCAACATAATGTATAGTTAAGTTCTGAGACAACTGGCTATGGGCTTTTGCAGCAGCAGCTATTACGTACAAGTATATGCCTGCTAGCTCAAGGAGTCTGAAGAAAATACTGGAGGTTGTAGAGGGGAAAATGATGTATATGCTTACCCTATCCTTACATTTTTTTCCATGATATCTTTTAATGTCTTGTTAATAAATAGGTATTTTTCTAGATAGATTTTTTTTTTTTTCAGTCTGACCTAGTACAGCAGGTGTCACAAACTTTTTCAGTATAAAAACTCTTATTCTGGCCTCAGGCTCAAATTAAAACTCTAATTAAATTCCTCTCATGAGGAAGAGGTGAGAGGGAAGGGAGAAGTAATATTTTTGGTACTTCTCTTCCTATGGTGGTAGTATTAATGTATGGTTCTCTTGTAGTCCTGCTGACACTGGTGATCTGACCCTGCTTCGATGCTCCTTTTGTCGTACAGCTATATGCAGATGTGAAGTGGTTCTGTTTGCTTTCCTGTTAACATGCTAATCCTGTTCTCCTACTGCAGCACTACACTTCCAGCATGCCTAGTGCTTCTTTACCTCCTCAGCTCCTTGTATCAGATTTAAGAAACTGAAGGGAAGCTACAATGATCTGCTAGAAATACAGGTTTGCTTCCAGCTTTGCTGTGGAGCAGGAGATAAGGTTTGAAGCTATACTTAAAGGCCTTTCTAATTGTCTAAACCAGCCTGTTTATAAATATTATTCCCCCTTCTCTCTCTGAACTGTTTCAAATTAGAGCAGGATAACCAAACTGGTTAATGAAACATCATTGACCTGAATGGGAACCTGAAAAGAAGAACTTCACTGTAGCTGTCCCTGAAGCGAGGAAGGAAGTTGTTCTGCAGCATGGCTCATTAGCTTTCCAAGGAGACAACATGTGCGATGTTGAGGTTGTTTGGGGCTTCCTGAGAAACAGTTTGGCTGTTAAATAAGATTAAGTCAGAGACGTGCTCTGGTGTGAAAATCGGGAAGATTTTTGATGATCCTTGGTTTTGATGACATTTGTTGGTCTTGAACGGAAAGCTGCAACTTTAAACAGAAAATTGTAGGTGGTCTTTTAAAAATCAAAAAAAGAAACAATAGAACATCATTAAGAGAAATACTAAATCTTTCATTTTGATTGTAATATGGTGAGAAAGTATGGGAAGTGGAAGGTCAGATATGATGTGCTTATTGCATTTGTTTTCTAGGCACTGAAGGCTGTGCCCTGACATGCTCTTCTGCTGTTGTTTTGCCAGACAAGGGCAAGTTATCATCCGCTTAGATTAGACTTCATTAATTACCTGGATTTGAGATACTACTGAATACTCGTATATGTTTAGTGTCACAAAGAGTCGCTAGGAGTAATACTGAAGTATAGACTGAATTTTCATTTTCAACCATTTGGGACTTCACCATAGACTGAAAACCCTTCACAACCCTTTCCGCCTTCGTGGGACAAACTCCTATGTTAACTTCTGGTTGTGTCAAAAAACAAATACAAGAAATTTGCAGGTAGGCTATTGGTAAAAGATTTTGACTTTCTGAGATCAGTTTTGTAACACAAGAAGATGCTGCAATTACTTCCAAATAAGTTTATATTTGTAAATTATTCATTTATACTGACTTGCAGATTTTGACTAGTTGACTGGAAAGTGCCCTGTGCTTTACCTAAACCACGCTTCACTTACAAAAAAGTAACATGTTGCAAAGTGTTAAAAGTGAGCAGTGAGAACCTCCTAATGAAGAGAAGCCGTGTTTGCATTGGGGAATTTGATTTTGAAAACATGAGTATATGTTGTGGGTTTACCCTGGTATGCAGCTAAGCACCACACCGCTGCTCGCCCACTCCCCCTGGGTGGGATGGGGAAGAGAATCAGAAGGGTAAAAGTGGAAAAAAATCCGTGTGTTGAGATAAGGACAGCTTAATAAGTAAAGCAAAAGCTGCATGCGCAAGCAAAACGATATAAGGAATTAATTGACTACTTCCCAGCGGCAGGCAGATGTTTAGATGTTTCGAGGAAAGCAGGGCTTATAATGCCTAACAATTACTTGGGAAGACAAAGACTGTACCTCCCCCTTCCTCCTCCTTTCCACCAGCTCTTATTACTGAGTGGGATGTCATATGGTCTGGGATATCCCTGTGGTCAGTTGGGGTCAGCTGTCCCACATGTGTCCCCTCCCAACTTCTTATGCCCCCCCAGCCTGCTTGCTGGTGGGGTAGCGCGAGAAGACAAGAGCTTGATGCTGTGCAGGCACTGCTTAGCAAAAGCTAAAACATCCCTGCATTATCAGCACTGTTTTGGTCATAAATCCAAAACATAGCCCCACACCAGCTACTATGAAAAAAATTAACTCTATCATAGCCAAAACCAGTACATCAGGCTTTTGCAAAATGTGAATAAAAATGGGTTAACTTGCAATGTAAAGATTAACTCCCTCCCCTCCAACAAAAACCACCCCCACACAACCCAACAATTGAGCATGGTATTTAAAAAAATATAAAGATGATTTCCACTAGGTCATGTGTATGTATGTCTTTCCAGATTTTACTTTGAAGCAGAACATGTCCTTTTGTACTTCCTGATAATTTCTGAAGAATAAATGTGATTTAATTGTCATGATGTATTCTATAAATACACTAACAAAAAAAAAGGGGGGCTAAGGAGAATCTCCACCCTTTATTGGATGAGGAGGAGGCATAGTGACAAAGGCTGAGGAACAGGCTGAGGTACTTAATGCTGCCTTTGCCTCAGTCTTTAATAGTAAGACCATTTGGTTTTGGGGTACCCAGCCCCCTGCGCTGGAAGACGGGGATGGGGATCAGAGTCAAGGCCCCATAATCCAAGGGGAAATGGTTAGTGACCTGGTACACCACAGTTCTGGGGAACTACAAACCTGTCAGTCTGGCCTTGGTGCCGGGGAATGTTATGGAGCAGATTGTCCTGAGTGCCATCACGCGGCACATACAGGACACCCGGGGATCAGGCCCGGTCAGCGTGGGTTTATGAAAGGCAGGTCCTGCTTGACCAACCTGATCTCCTTCTGTGACAAGGTGACCTGCCTAGTGGATGAGGGAAAGGCTGTGCATGTTGTCCACCTGGACTATAGTAAAGCCT
>JANXJC010000026.1:2086442-2105266 GCA_027564655.1 Leptodon cayanensis | reverse complement strand
GAAGCTGAAAAATCCTTGACTTTAGACTAAACAGTACTTAGCAACAACTGAAAACATCAGTGTTATCAACATTCTTGGCATACTGAACTCAAAACATAGCACCCTACCAGCTACTCGGAAGACAATTAACTCTATCCCAGCTGAAACCAGGACAATGTCCCATTCCTGGAAGTGTTCAAGGTTGGATGGGGCTTGGAGCAACCTGGTCTGGTGGAAGGTGTCCCTGCTCATGGCAGGGGGGTTGGAACGAGATGGTCTTCAAGGTCCCTTCCAACCCAAACCATTCTGTGATTCTATGGTAGAAAGAGAAAGGGAAGCTTGCAGGTAATCACTCTTGAAAGCTCTGTTCTGATCCCCTATCTTAAATATTTACATCTCCTTTGCTCTGACTTAACAGTAGTTCTAGAATTTGCTTTGCAAATGTACATGTCTGTGTATCCAAAGGTTCTTTTCCACAGGCTATACATACTCCAGAGAAAGCAGTCCGCAAAGAGGATATCTGCAGCAGCTTACAGAGTTCCGCAGGGCAAAGTGGCTGCTCTTCAGTTTGTGAATCCCTCTCTCATACTGAAAAGATGTCGCCAGCTAGATCTCAAAAGCAGAAGGGGTTCTGATCAGCCTTTTCTCAGAGCAGTGGTGGGGTATACAGTGGACACAGGTTGAACCAGATATGGAATAATCTTGCTGTGAGGCAGCTGGAATTCTCCCAGGAGGGTCAAGAATGTCCATGTTAGTTGAAAGCCATTGCACTCCTTTTCCATAGACAGTAAAGTCAGCTTCGTCAGGGGAAAAAATAAATTAAGCTAAGAAATAAGTTTTATAACTTCTTTATTTTTTTTTTTGAGAGAAGACCTATCACATTAAATTAATGGTGCTACAGTCTTGGTTTGTCAAAGTTTTCATGTCTGTATACCACAAAATGTAAGAGTAATTATTGCTTGTTGCAGGTATTCGGAGTGGACTCTTCCCCCGCCCCTGCAGTTGTTAGAATGCAGTCTTTTGTGCTTTTTTTTTTTTTTTAACTTTCAGTCAACAACCTAACTATTTAAACATATACTATGAAATGACTATGGATTCCTTCCAGATAAAAGGATAGTAATTTTAAATGTTTTAAATGGCTTTCAGGAAGAGGAGTTCACATTAACTTTTTCATTTAAAGAGTACAGACAGCAAATATTTCTAGGTCAAATGAAGTGGTAGTTTGAACGATCATTATAGCAGTTTTCCAAAATAGGAAAATTACATCTAACAAAAGAGTATTTTTTTGTTTTAAATATTTTAAAATGTAATTTCCTTCCTTAAATGACTTGTTTGTCTTTAGCCTTTTAGAATATTGAGTGCAGAAATAAGAAGAGGCTGATAGTGCCTGTGGAGGAAAGATCACTGTTTTTTTTGTGTGCCAAGCCAGAGATGTAGCGAACTTCACCATTCTCCAGTTTTGCTACTGGTAAAGCCTCTTTGTCAGACTTGTGTCAAAATCCGTGGTTGTTTTCTGGGCCTAGTTTTTAGAGCTTTAGGTTGTTTTCTTTCCTTCTCTTACGAGAGATTTGGCAAAGGCCACAGAACAGTTTTTCTTGCGTCTAAAAATCAAATCAGTGCTTACAATTAGTTGTCGGAACTAAGGCTGACTACAGTCCTAGACAGAAACCGCAGGTATTTGTAATGGTCCTGTCCTTTCTTTTCAAATGTTGATGGCTTTGAAATAAAAACCTAGATTCTTATTTAATTGCATGACTTTAGAAATCAGAGCCAATTTGAATATAATTGTTTAGTGATTTGGTATACTTTGCTGAAAGTGCTAATTTCTGGAGACTTTGGGGTGGGGGTCGGGGGGGGTGTACATATCAAAGTACTATCAAAGTAATTTATCAGAGAAATAAATGTATGTTTTCAGAGTATCTGAATAATATTAATTTAATTGTGTTTAGGCAGTCAGCATATCTTCTTCTACTTTGTGCTTTTCCAGTTATGTTTCATAAATGAAAGCTCAATGCTTGGTAGCCGTTGAGATATTCTAATATGCCCCCAAATAAAGCCTTATTGCTGAGTTTGATGCTGCCTTTCTGTCAGTGAGCATCAAAGCCTAGTATTTTAGAACTGCTTTTATTGGTAAATATGTATAATTTTAGGTGTTCTGATTACAGCTCCTCAAAATCAGCTTTGCATTTAAGACAGCCTCAGAAATAGTGCGGGAGGTTGGAGACTCAGTTGACTGAGTTCCTGGTTCTTCAAGACATTAGAACTAGTAGATCATCCTGTTCACTGATATGCATAGGTTAAAAAGGGAAGTGGGGTTTACTTTTTTGTATCTTAGCCTGTTTCAGAAGTTTGAATGAACTGATAATGATATAGATGAAGATACTAATAAGCTTTAATAATAAATAAACTAAAATTAGGTATTTTCCAAATTTTTTCTCTTACTTCACAAAAGAGACTTCTGTGTTGAGGGGTGGCTTTGTCTGTTCAGTTACATTTATCTCTAAAACTTCAGATGCACTGGTTGATTTACTTAAGATCCAAGCTTATGCGATAATTTCAAATATAATTTTCAATTTAGTTTTAATAATTGTTTACTATTAAAAAAAGAATAAATTTCTCAAAGATTTAAGCAGTTCTAGATGTGAGGAATTGAGCTGTCTTAGATACGTGGTATTTTCTTGGTCTTGTCTTGAATGACTTACATATATGTGACATTCTCTTCTTTTGCCTTCTTGCTGAAATACGGGCAAGGCTCTCTAAAGGTAGAAATAGTTTTTCTAGTGTATTCAAAATTTTGGTGGTTTGAGTTCCTTCTGTAACTACTTTGATAAAGCAAAATGTTTCTTAAGCACGTAAATACAAGCAGTTAATTTACAACAATAGAAAGGAGCCTTTTGTTGCAACAAGTACTAGGAAAGAACAACAGAAAATTCTGTTAGTGTTTGCTGGTTGATTTTTGTCTGTCACTTGAGCAATTACCGTGCTGCTTTATATACAGGGAATCTTACTCTGCTGGAAGTCTTGATAATGATCCTTCAGGGCACAGCATCTGTATGTCTTCTCAGAAACAGACCTGGGTTGTCGCAAGCAAGTATAAGCCGCTGCTTTTTTTGCTGTCCTCTTTCTTACTGCAAGGACAAATAGTAGGTGTCTGTGGAGAGAGGAAAAAGGAGGAAGACCTAGCAAGGTGCTGAGGCTCTATACAAGGCTTGCAGGACAGAAACTTTAATGTTTTTCATTTTTAGCAGAAATAAAAGGAGAGCCAACTATATATAAAACACACTCATTTTAATCAAGCACAATCTGCACCTTGTGGAGGAGGAGCTAAATTGTGCTACTCATCTCCATATGCGGCACATAAGTTTTGCTTTTATATTTCAGAGATTTTTATTTTTTTTTTAACTGACTTGGTAATAAAGGGAAATTCACTGACTGCAATCTTTGTCAATTAGGAGTTTATGCTAAGTGTCTTTGCACTGTCTCCTGCTTACTGAAGGAAACTTGGGAAGGACCTTTCTAGTGACTTTGCATTTTAAAGTGCTAACACTGATCATTGCCACTGGGTGGGAAAAAAACTTCCATGTCCTGTCCTGAAATGCATCTGCACTAGCAAATACTGTTTGCTTAGAGAGCAAACTCTGCAGCAGTTGCAATTTTAACTTTCTGAGGAGCGACGTGGGCTATACCTGTCAAACCTCCCTTACTATGATGAACAGTACCAAAAGTAAGAATAAAAGCATGGGAAGTTCCTTTCAGAAAAATGAAACATTCTGTTCTGTATTACAAAATTGAAAATATAGTTAAAGATGACGAAATGGAAAAATGTAATTTTAAATCATGCTTTAACTTTCAGATTAATGATTGAATCATTGTTTCATTGTTTGATCTACCAGCTGAGAACAACTACTGGTGAAGTTGCTTTGACCTTTTTGTTTCTTTAGATTGTCATGAGGTGGCCTTAACTCTCATGTTTTGTGCCAAATAAGCATCTCACTTCAGGATTTATACTACATCTGGCTATGAAAATCTATTTTTTAATCCAACTTCCTGATGAAGTAAAAAAAGTAAAAAGGCAGATTTAATAAACAGAACATTTCTGTCCCTTCTTGTACTCCGAGATGGTATTTTTCTCCTCCTTTCAGTTTTATTGAATTCACATTTCAAATGTATTATTTATTTAGCTAGAAATGATAGTTATTAGCTAGAAATGATAGTTTTCATCAAGTCACAATCTTCAAGAGCATGCAAAATTTTATAAATGGGCTATGGCGAAATATTGATTCTAGATGCATCTTACTGAACCTGAAGTCATGATGTCCTCACGTTGACCAGAATAGACACACTAGGCAGTTAAACTTGGCAGTTTGACTACTTTTGCTAGGCTACACTGTCCCTGCTGTAGCTTCATTTTGGAGTTCAGCTATCATAGTTGATTAAGGACTTTAATTTAAGTCTTAGGTTAGTTAGATGAAGAAAAGCAAGTGACTATGAAATTCCTAATCAGTCCAAGAAGAGAAACTGCTGAAGACTTTAAGTGGATTAAGTAAATTTGTCACTTCTATTTTGCTGCTGAAATTCAGTAAACTCTTTTGTATTGTAATAGCTGAGTTTTAATCTCTGGTTTTTGTTCGAAATTAAAAAAAAAAAGAGGTGAGTCTAGTTCAAATAATGGGTACAGGCTTTGTTATAAGTGTGTTTTTCAGGCATTTGGAACTGAAAGTAGAAATTTTGGCCAAAGAAGAATGCCATTAGTTTATTCCAATGTTGAAGTAAATACTTAATGAAAGATTGATGTCACTCTTGGAAGGCCTTATCCTATTAGGAAGAAAAAAACCCAACAAAACCCCAATAACTAAAAGAAGAACCAGCCAACACAATCCCTATATATTTTAGGAACTAAAATAAAACTGAGGAGAAATGTTATGGATGTTTAATTGGTCAAAGTCTGATCCAAAATTTTCATTAGACGAAGATAGGTAGACTCTTTCTAATTTTAAGCTATTGGAAATTTTCAGACATTATACTAATATAGAATTCAGAAAAGTATGTAATGTTCAGGAAAATGTTTGAAATGTCTTTGCTTTAAATTTCGAATGTAAACTTGAAAGTTTACATTTTAAATTATAGGTGGATATATTATCTTTTATATAAAATTTTATTTTACTATACTGAAACATAATGTATTTACTTGAAGTACGTTCTATAATGTATGGTTTTATTAGCAAAATAATACATTTGATCATTTTACGTTTAGTTCCTGACATCCAGAAATACTTAACAAGGTGTCTACAAGTCTTGTAAACACTTATTTGAATATTGTCCATAGTAAGTCACTTTCTCATATTGAGGTTGTGAAGAAAATGATTGTACTCTGTAGTGAACGAAAAGAGGTGCTTAAGTAAGAGTTTAAAAGTCCAAGATTACTATTTTGATACTGTCGTAGTTCTGAATATTAGGTTTTACCTTAGGTGAAAACTGAAAACCATTGTTGATATTAAATGTTAATTATATTTGAAGTTAATGCATTCTTAAATGTACTGATTATTTGAAGGGCCTCAGAATATCATCTGAATGGACTGAGTGTGCTCTAGCTCTGGTCTGCTCAGTTAAAATGAGTAGCGGTTCAGTGCAGGCATGCAGAAGTAGGTTGATGATTTAACGGCGTGCTGTGACTCTGTTGGCCAGATAAGGCAGGTTTAATTAGTGAGGCCATTACGGCATTTAAGTGAAGTGTGAACAGAGAAACACCTCTATGGACTTGGTGGCTCTCTTCATTCGCTTCCAGGTACTTCTTCCTCACTCTGGTACAAAACGCTAGGTGGAGGAAAGAAAGCAGACTGCGTTGCTAAACCTGGCGAGATGCATTCTCTGAATTTGTTCCTGCACTGCTTCTGCAGGTTCCTCTTCAGTCACTGGAGCAGGAATGGAAGTCGAGAGGGTAGGGAAAGTAGAGCAGCACGGTCAGCCCAGAGAAGTAGGTTGCTCCGTATCATCCCAGCAATTTGCCGTGGTCTCCACTGATCAGCGATCACCCCTCATCCTGCTGTCGTTCTAGCCATTACCATCCGCTTCAACATCAGTATCATCCTGAAATCTGTGCTGTCCTCTGTGAAAGCATCGCCATTCCAGCCACCCCGGGCCTCTGACCCTTTCTGGAACTGAAGCAAGTTCTGAAGCAGTACCTTAATCCCTTTTGCCACTCTGAATTCCCTCTGAGTGTTGGTGCCAGTTAGACGTAGGAGAGAGATGACTGCTCCAGCTAACATCGTGGGGATTACAGAAGACTAAACAGGCTTGAAGCTAGCTGGAGGAGAGGAGGGCTCTGCGAGCAAGGGTGAAGAGAATTCTGGTCTGGTGACGTTTGCAGTGCTCCGCTTTATGTGAATGCCTTCTCTGTGATTTATGATTTTGTTGCAGGAAAAGGTGCTGCATTAATAGCAAGAAAATGTATTCATGTATCTCTATTTACATAGTATTAAATTAGTTTACACTGTTAATGGCTTCTTCTTAAATAGAAATTTTGTCTGGTTTCTCCAGATTGCACGTATCTTAAAGTAAACTAGCAGTATGGAAGAGCTGAATTCATTCAGAATAGTTGAATAGGCAGAAATGTCAAGGTCAGAATGCACATAGTAAACAAAGATGAAATATATAGCTAAAGAGAAAAGTGCTGTCAATTCACCGTTTGAATGACATATATAGGTAAGGTTTTAGCTGAGTAAACTTCTAGAAAGTGATGCATATGCAAAAGGCAGCATAAGTACTTGCATCTCACTTTAAAAAACCCAAAACTTTCACCATGCATCTCTTCAGTTTTTTCTGTTTCTTCTTTGAGATTAGAAACCTTTCCCAGGGTAAATTTATTGGGTTTGGTCAGAGTGACTTTCCTGAAATTAACCTGGGGGAAAAGCTGAAATCATCCCAGTGTAAACAATGATGTGATAATTACTCTGTTAATTTATAGAAAGGAAGGGGTGGATTGGATGACTGCAAGAGAACGTGAGTAATTTATCTTTCTTTTTGTGTTCTGTAATATAGGTGTCAGAGACTGCTAGATATTCTCTGCTTTATAGAGGAAAGGGGAAATCCCATGCTGGAGTGTGATTTATGTGACTTTTTTCAGTGTGGTAATAATTACTGTGGCTTTCATATCTGTTTCTTGTTAGAGAGAAAACATGGTATGAGTTTAGGTGTATGTCAGGCATAATTTGCATTTAACACACGGTAACCTCGAAACAGAGGTAATTATTAGATGTTTTGTAGGCAGATTTTTTTTCATAAACTGCAGCCTGAATGAACATCAGTACAACACTAGAGCTGTTCTTCTGAAATTGATCTCTTTCGTGTGCACACTTGCACATGCACACACAGAATTTCGGAAAAGGTTTCTGTTAAATATTTACCGGTTAAAAGCGTAGTGTTAAAAAATGTGTAATAGTGCCATCTACTGACCCTTGTCATAACATAACTAAGTTGTATGCATGGGCCCTGGAGAAGTTGTTGCAGAGAAAAGTAGAACTCCAGTCAGTTGACCTAAACTGAGAAATGAGCCAAATCTGGTAAGAGAAGTTAATATACTTTGAGCTTATACTAACGTAATGAAAACCAAACCCAAATAGAACTAGAAGTAAACGTTCTTCTCAAGGAGTTGCTAAGAATTTTCTGCAGGAAGAGCCGAGACCTTTCTCCTGGGGCAGGGACGGGCAGCAGAGCTGCCTGCAGAAGGTGCCCAGGTGAGGACCTCCTGCAGGAGGCGGTGAGAAGGGCTGCGTAACGGCAGGGAGGCTGAGAAGGAGTTAGAGAGCTGGTTCCCAGCGCGGTCTGCAGCGAACCCACAGCCAAACAGCCAAAAACTCTCCCACGGGCACACATGGAAGGGAGGGGGGCCAGTAATGCAGAAGAATGGAAGTTCGCAATGGCAAGGACCTGCAGGAGGAAGAGACTTTCCTCCAAAGCCTGAGGTGCCCTTGCAGAATCACTTCACCGCTCTGCAGACCGGAGAGGAAAGACCCGTCACATCAGGAGAGATGCTGGAGCTGAGTAAGGCAGCCTGATGCCCCTGCCATCATTTGGAGACCTGTGCGTATCATCATAAAATACAGACCTACAGGTGATGCGCTGAATAGTCCTCTGCATTTCACTGACTGAATTGCCTGGATTTTTACTGTCAAGAATGAGTGCTTACATAGACAGCTGACATGTAGATGTTTAAATTAAGAGCATGTTTAAACTGTACTGAAGTTCCACTGGCATTCCTACAAGACCTCAAAGTTCTTCCTAGTATTGCTTCCATTCTGGAAGCTGTGTCCATCCAGGTGTCTGAGACGGTGAATTAGAGGTCTTCAGTTGACTTCGCTTAAGAGTCCCATTTTAAAACAAGTCCTTTTTTTGGTTTGCCTAAATTCTATTCAGGGTTTTGTGTTTATCTTTTCTAAGTTGCTGCTTTTATATTTATGGTGAGTCATAGATGTCCTTGCACATAACTATTTTTGTTCCTTTTGGTACATATTTTTCATAGTCGAGAGCGTAAAACCTGTCTCCCTGTACTTTGTTCTCCTATCTTGTTTGACAATTTATGCTCATGTATTTCTTTCTCTTTTTCTCTTTTAAATTCCTTTTCTCTTTTGCTCTCTCTGATTGTCAAAATGATTTTCATTAACTCTCTTTTTCTTTCTACTTTCTGTCTTAACCAAAGTGCCAAGATGCCATTGTAACCTCATTTCTGATGTGTTAAAGTACACTCTTCAGACTTCACTGTTTCGTCCAAATGTGTTCCAGTTATTTTATCCATAATTTACTCGATTTTATGTCTGTTTAGTGAGCATAGTTTCGTATTTCTCTTTGAATGTAAACTCCTCAGTTTAATAACAAATCAGTCGATGATCAATCTCCTTACTTGTCGACTGTCTGACTGGCATGCTGCCATTAATACAACTGCACTTGTATCCTTATTGGCCCCTTCTGGTTTTTTTAGAGTACTCTTATTATTTTCTTCCCAGTCTTGTATAAGTAGCACTGACTTCTTTTTAGAGTACACTGCTGTTTTCTAGCTTGCAGAACACCTCATAGGGCAACTTATGACCTGTTCTTTAGCCTAAATTATATTTTAAGATTAAAAAAGGGATTTTGTGTGCTCAAGCAAGTTAAAAAAAAAAAAAAAAAAAAAAAAAAAAAAATGAACAAAACCTCAGCATATATTTGATTTACATGGAGGTTTTGTGATAAAGCCCTTAGCTTCGAGGTAAAGGCTTGTTATAATCATTATAGGAAATAACACAGAAACTTGCATATTTTTACCAGTACTTACCTGAAAGGGCACTCTAATGGGAATTTTAATAACATGGTGGGGCTTTTTTGACTTTTTGTCTTATTTTCGACAGCAGTAAGCTCAGACTGCTGTAGACAAAGATGTGCTGGCTTGTGGCCCCGATCCACGTGTTGGGAAGTAGACTCAAAAGACTAATGCTCTTCAGTATTTTGGGAGGGTAGTTGGGGAGCTTCTTTTTGTAGTGCTTTCAGTAACGGTAATTGTCTGATATTTGTTTTGTAATTTGTGGTTAGCTTTGGTCCATTGCTCTGGTATCGCTGGTTCTCATTTTCAGGTTTGCCTTTCTCTGTACTTCATTTTCGGATATAATTCCTTGTTGCTAAGGGAATCTGGGATTGTAGCTCTTGCTATTTTACCATCTTACAATGGGTGTAAGTGGTTGCAATGCAGTAGGTTTTCTAAGTTATTTACTTTTACTCTCCAGTGAATTTCTAGGTGTTATAACTTAATTTACCCACCTTGTAAAATCTGTAAACTGGAACTGTAAAATTTCTGTGAATTACTTAGTTTTATTACTCATTTTAAAGTTATTTGTTTCTGGAACACAGCCTTACAGATCATGAATGTATTTGATTTATAAAGATGCGAGAGAAGTTTAGTGTTTTGTTTTTCATGTCTTTTTTAACATGTGGCAGTTGCTCTGTGTGTTGTTTTTTTTAATGTTAACTGAGACCAGGCATCTTACGGGAATTGCATCAGAACGCTAGAGGATTTCACACTTACCTACCTTAAAGAATGGTGTAAACCTCATTGCTTCCAAGTCTTTCAAATTGTTATTTTTGTTTTTACTTGTTCCATTACTAGTTCCATTAGCTGAATATTACTAAACTTTTACTTGTACTGCTAAAGGGAAAGGAAGACAGCATAAAAAGAAGAAAAAAATACAGGGAGGGTGGGGATTGTGCATTTTTGTTTGGTTTGTTTTGTTTTTCTCGCACAGTTTCCAGGTGCTTGTCACTAAGTCTAGCCGAAGACCTTTAGGCCTGAATTGCTCTGCCGCTGCCAGGTATGCCAGAAGTACGAGAAGGGGGCTGCTCACGCATGGTGGAACGTGAAAACTAAATGGGTTAGCTGCCAGTGCCTGGGCTGCCCGCCACTGCCATACTTCGGTTGTATGGTCTTGCCCACTTATTGAGTTGCCTGTAGAGTTTGCTGGTGAAGTACAGAACTTAGTTTGACTTTTCCAATTATTCTTTTTTTTTCTGATATTAAAAATGAAATATAATCTCCATATGTTTTTCTAAGAGCTCTTGTATTTGACACACCAAGTGTTTATCATCTGCTGTGTAGGTGTTTCAAAAGACTCAGACTAATCAGTCCTGGCCGGTGAAAGTTACACTCCTATTCCATGGTTTGTGTGGAATAGCAATCATTCTATTGACGCAGGGACTTCTTAAGGTGTTACTATAAGAATATGGGTTCAGAAACTTTTCATGTGCATCATTGCCAGATAGATAGTTTTTACAGAAGAAAAGGACAAAATCTCAAGTACTTTATGAAGAAGTGTGTTCTTCCCTGAGGGAATCTTCTTCTCTTTGTTTAAATAATTTCTTTGAATGAATGCCTGGTTCCTTGTTTGGAGTCGTTCCTCACTGACAGAGAAGGGTAAGCAAAAGCTTTTCCCAATATATTTGGAATTTCAAAAAAGACAATATTACTTTTTCAGTATTGAAAATGTACTGAAGTTAAATGAAATAGTTGACGCCAATATTTGTTTAATGCAAACGTTTAGTAAATAATATTTCTAATACAATGGTACAGTAATATATTTTCATTGCAGAAGTATTTCTCTTTCCACATCTTTTAAAAATTATTACAAAGGAAATATTTGTGTGTTTAGTAACGCATGACAGTTTCTATGTAAATAGTTTTGTCACCTATGAAAATCTGTCAAGTTTTTACATAAAAATTTTCATTCTTGCATCATGGTACGTGCACAGAGAAGGGAGTCAAAAGGAAGCCAGCTGGGCCTGGGCAAAAGGCACGATTGCGTATCTCTGCTTGCATTACAGCAAGGTCGTTTGGCACAGGCACAGAGCAGTGAGACACAAAGGCCCGTGGGATACTAGAGGCTCTATTGTTAATGCTTAATAAGCATAATGTAAGGGCAGCTGACAGTGGAAGGAGGTCGAAATGCTGAGAGTAATTGCAAGCGTGGATTTGAGAATCTCCATGGTAAAAGGTAGTAAATAAATTGAGAACATGAATATTATACTTTATATGTTTTACCCTGAGAATTTTTAAGTCTATTATGGTGAAAATGGGAAAAGCTAAAACAACAAATCTTTATGCCCTTCAACTAAAGTGACTTAGTATCTAGGATCTGTATATGCAATGTTGAGTTGTGCTTTGCAGTTCTGTATGGAATGCGTGCAACTCGACTCTACTGTAATTTACAAATTTCTAGCAAATATTCCACAAATAAGGCACTCATTATTATAATGGCATAGACTGTTTTTTACCTCTGAAAACTAAATTATGAATTGCTTAAATAAAACCAAGGAACCAGGCTCAATAGTTAAGTCACTTTGCCAAGAGTTTCCTCCATCGGCAATCTGAAATGTCTTTCAATGCACAAGTCATTTACTTTGATATGACAGTTGTCTAAATAAAATAGAATGGCTATGTAATGATATAGGATTATGGGATTTTCTATAATAAGATAACAAAGACAAAAAGTAACCATTTCTCTGAGGTCTGGTTCTCTGGACACATTGCTACAAATTATCACAGTACTTTTTCTGCCTTTTTGCCTTATTTTGTATATTAGCTTCAGATAGCGTTCTCAGTGCAAACCATTATTTGATTTCATTCCTCCTCAAAGGGTGATATCTCTAGTGCAGAAAAGTATTTGAAGTCAGGTGAACCAGCTTGCATAGAGGGATCGCCTCCTGTCGTTGTCCCGTTGATCAACCACACCCTCAAATCTGTTCCTGCACACAGATTTGCGGTTAGCATGAGAATGGGTTATAGACTGTTGAGTTTTTTTAACAGATATTATCTCCATTACTAATGTAGTTTTCCTTATAGCTACCAAGTCAAATGCCTTAGGTGCCCTTGCATGTTGCATGTTCTGGTCTAGCGTTTTCTTTTCTTGCAGAAGCCCGGGTAAATGGCAGTGTTCTGCTTGTCTAATAAGGTGTCATGAGCAAAACAGGCTTGACTCAGGGAATTTTTACTTAATTTATTGCCAGTTAACACAAACTTTGATCACTGATTTGGGTATTGAGGAGAACTAAATAATCAAACACTTAGATAAACACTTTGCCATGGGCAGCACAGTTGGGGTCACCTGCGTTACGGTTTCCGTCCGACGCTTCTTAGTGATCTCCCCCCCTGCATTTTGCTCGCTTGTTTTTTTTTCCTGAAGTTCTTTGCTTATTAATAGTTTTCCCCCGCCCCACGGGGCTTCTCCAGGTTTTCCTCTGACATGCTTTTCCCCAGTGGCCGTCCCTCGGGGGGGTCGCTGCCCCGGCGCGAGTCGCCCGCGGCTGCTGTCCCTCGGGGGTGCGCATGCCTGCTGTAGGGAGCTATACCTCGACCCAAGAGCGCGTTGGTGTCACCAGCCCTCTGGCTGACAGACACGCAAGCAGAGGTGCTGGTTTGGGGTACGACGGGTTACTCGCAGCGGTTTTGGAGCCGGCTGGAAGTGGCTGTGACCAGCACAAAGCCTCCGGTAGCCTCCTCGTACCGAAACCCTCTCAGCTACGCCCTGTACGTACAGCGCTTTGTCTGTAGGATTTCTGTGTCATTTATTTTGGAAGCCAAGGATGAGATGAGAGGAGGATGTGTAGGAGTAAATGGAGAAGCCTGAGCCCGTACTTGTACAAACAGTAAGTGTGAATTCATTGAAGTTTCAGCGCGTGGCTCCAGCAACTCACCAGGTAAATACGTTGCTTTAACTTGGAGGGTCTGTCAGAAGTTGGAGAATTTTGTCTGCCACCTTGAATCCAGGTTTACGCACACTTTCATTTTGCTGGGCTTCAGAAGAGCTCTGTACTGGCATCATGAGAAATCAGGTATCGTGCTGATAGTCTTCTGCTCATGACCTCTTAGAGAGCTGCTTCCCTCCAGGGTCCCCCACACGACTTCACTTTTGTGCCTAAAGCCCACGTAAGTGCCAGCGCTGACTGTGCTCAGTTGAACGCTGTTTGGTGCCACCATAATTCTTCTTAACCCTTTTTAATTCTGGGAAGTGTTAAATTCCTAGAGGACCCTGTTGACTGAAGTAAGGCACCCCTTCTCCAGGTTAAGCTACTTTACTTCTCCAGCCATTGCAGCTTGTGTCATCCTCAAGGGCGTCACTGAGGGAGGTCCAGTCCTCTGGAGCTAATACCGGGTAAGAATATCGGGCTAAGGAGGGGGGATTTTGGCTTCAGTCAGGACAGGAGGGTTGTTTTGTTTACTTCGGAGTTTTTGTAGGTGTATTTTTTTTTTCTGTCATGTTATTGAATGTGACTTCTCTATGTTTTTGTTTCAAAACATACCATTGTTTAATACTGATTCCAGCATTGCAATGGTGGTAAAATTATTTATGTTCCTGCTTGGCAGGAGTACTTCAACAAACCAACCCCGACAACCAGACGTTATTGCAGAATGCGTAAAATGTCAGAATAGCAAGCGTGCAGAAGCGATGTTCAATAATGTAGTAGCATCCCTGGGACTGGCAATGGCTCTGTTTTGAGTGTATCACGTAGGTTTGTTATACTTCATTGTGTTTTGTTTGTCTGTGCCTATTTTGTCTGTTGTCAGTTTTGTGACCATGTAGGCTCCAACTTTAAAAGCTGAGTGTGCTGGTATTCAAAGCTAAGAGCTATGAAAACCCTGCTCTACTGGTTTCTTGCTTGGATGATAAGTATGTTAATCCAGAAATTCTTTGGAAACTCTATGCATTTTAAGCTTACTAATTAGATGTTTATTAAAATACTCAGACTGTGACACGATCAATTCGTCAACACCATTATATTTAAATGTAAATTGTATGGGGAAGAATCAGTCCTGTTTTCTAAATGAAGTTTTCCTTAACCACTGGGGAATAGAACTGAATCTTGGAGCATTCTTCATTTTTGCATATCTATTTACTTTTTAAAAGGAAAAATCTGCTCAAAATTCACATTACTGTTCAAGATAACAATCCTCTTTAT
Source organism: Leptodon cayanensis (assembly GCA_027564655.1). Lineage (NCBI taxonomy): Eukaryota > Metazoa > Chordata > Aves > Accipitriformes > Accipitridae > Leptodon > Leptodon cayanensis. The sequence goes on along the minus strand of JANXJC010000026.1, from coordinate 2,090,815 downwards.
ATGTTCCAAATAATATCAGAGCTCTTCAGGGCGAGATACTGCCTATTTTTATAGATCCTTTTCCGATGCAAAAGCATGAATGGCCGATAAAACCAAGAAGGTTGCAATTATTTCGTTACTCCGTGACAAATCTACTGAATACAGTGCATATTTTTTGACTCCTGATCATACAGAAAATTAACCATTTGCACAGTGGAGCATTTGCAGCATAGAAATAACTTGGAGAATCTGTAGTGAATGTATAGGAAAAACAGATTCCTGTAAAGAAGCAACACTTCCTTTAGGACCTAAATTGCTGGGCTAGATAACTTTAAGTGGCGGACTGAAGGGCATATATTGTATTTTCATTCAAAATTCTACTATTTTTTTTCTGTGGTAAATCTTGAGAATGATACCGTTTTGAAAGGGACATTGTAGACCAGAAGTAACATTTAGACTAATGTAGATGTATTTATAGAAAGGTAAAATACAAAATAACATACCTGAAAAAAACCCTACGTACTGAAAAAATGTCCTACAGGGCCGTATTGGAATTATCTTAAATTTTCTTCAGGGTTTTGAAAAATTTCCTCCAGTGTTTTAGAAAAGAGGCAAAATCAGTACATGTGTAGACATATCCATGTTCAGATAAGATCCTGAGGAATTCCCTATGTATGAGGAAGAAAAAGTAAATATATGAACAGAGAATAGCTAATGAAGGAGCATTTAGAAACCAATATAGGGGTAAAACTATATATAGGACAGTCCACATAAAAAAACCCTATTTCTTATTTTTATTTCCATGGATATTCTGATACATTGCTGTTACATAAATTAGATGTGTTCAGCAATTACAGTAATTTCTGTGATTCTTCTGGTACATCCTCAGAAAAGTTCTTCCCAATTTAGCAAGTGAATACAAAAAGAAAGCTATTTTAGTGTTCATGAAGAACATAATAGAACTTAAAGTAAAAACATTAAAGTTGGTTTTATAAACAAATCTTGAATACTATTATTTAGCTGTATTCACAGAATAAAGAGAACTCTCATAACTACTGAAAAATGGGAGGGTAATATGACGAAGAAAGAACAGTGAATTAGGAAGGAAGACGATAAGGACATTTTTAAGTAGGAGCAAGGGGAGGAGGGACTGAAGAGAGGATCCCCTTTATATCTTTGTTAAGATTACATGGAAGAAAAATACTTGAGTTATTTAACAATTTGGCAAAATTGAATGGAATTAAGCCTTTGTATTTGCTGGGCTAAGATGAGTAAGGAACTCTGGGATGCAACTGTTTTTCTTAAGAACAAAACTAAAAAGTGTGATGGAGAGGGTTTTTTCTTATTTATTTTCTTGGAAGATAACTTGAGTGCCACTTAAGAGAACAAGTTTTTCAATATGCATTTGTTTATGTGTTATTTGCTGTTAAAGGAATCATAAAGTTCTAAAAGTAAACGGCTGTTAGGTTTCTCCCAACTCCTCTTTTCTTTTTCACTTTTCTTCTCTCTGTTGTCTAATATTTGTGCATAAATTCTTTAAAAATATATGCTCATGTAAGTGTCTCTGTAACAACACATATTTTTTTTTTTCCTCCCCCCCCCCCCTTTTCTTTCATTCTCTGGTATGCCTAGAGCTTCTTCACTTTTACTTTTTTTCCTTGTCTACTAGCCTTCAAAAGTAATTTGTTTTATGTCTGTGAGAGAACGTCTTGCAGGAAAGGGCATAAAGCTCAGTCAAATGAACTTATCAAAAAAGATGAGGTGTGACTGGATTTGAAGTGTGCAGGGACTTCTTTGTGCTAAGAGTTTCTGTTATAAAAGTCTTGTTAACCTAGTGACAAGAAACATCATAAGAACAAGTGGCCACAAGATGCAACCAGGCAAATTAAAAATGAGATGTACGTTTTTAATAGAATGGAAAGCCGTTGCAAGAATTTACCCAGGAGTAGTAGTAGAATATCCATGTCTTTTTACTTCACATTTTTAAATTAAGATTTTGGATGCCTTTATATGGTCTTTAGCAAATCTAAACACAGGCAAACTCATGTTTCTTTTGTAAGGACTTTATAATTTGCTTAAATTTGAATACAAAAGCAAAAATGCATTCTGAAAACAACTGCTGTGTTTTAAGATCCTTTCCAGAGAAAAGCAAACTAGAGCTTTTCAAAGAAGTGACTTAGGGGATGCAAAAATTTTTTCCTATTGCTGTTTTGGCAGTACACCATCAAAGGTACTCTGTCCAGAGCAGACACCTGGTGAAATAATTGTATTTAATTTCAGTATCAGGTCCTTAACCTAAAACCCCATTTGCATAGAGATTTTCTGGGTGTTACAGTGTAACCATCCTGTAAGTGGAGGTCTGAATATGGTTGTACTCAAGCCCTTATGTGGAAATAAAGCTCACATTCCCCTGTTTATTTTTGCTGGGTTTGTGCATCTGATGATGTAAACTTTTGCTCACTGTCCTGTTTTTTTTCTTAATCTCTTTGTTGTAAAGTAGTAGAACTTAGGTCCTATATTTCCTTTGATTACAGATATTTATGAACCATATTGTGACATAAGGTGTTTTTTCTTGCTGTCCTCCCATCTGATAAAACCATGACTATGGTGAGCAATTTTGTATGATAAATGCCATGGTATTCCCTCTTCTGTGTGCAGAAACGAGAGTAAACCATTTTTACAATGGATAGTCTTTTTAATCATCTGTCATTTTAGTCAGAAACCTCTTACTTGAGAAAAGGGGCATAAATCAAAGTAAAGCGGTAAAAGAACATTATCTACATCTTGCAAGTGGAAGACTTAAGAGGAATAAAAGACATTCTTATGGGTGCTCTTAATGTGGAGGGACATCAATTAAATTTAAATGAAGTTTCGGCAGCAAGTAAGCTTTAAAATCTTTTTCTTACAAACATTACATAAAAAAGCCCATAAATATTAATACTTTCTACCAATTCTGTAAAAGTAGCTTATGGTTTAATAATTTAATTACCAAATTGATGATCAAATAAAGTAAATTAAATGTAAAGTCAGATATATGTTTTTATTTGAGTGTTTCCTCAATGTGATGATTGACACAGCAAATAACCCTGAAACTTAAAAGAGATTATGAACCATAACTAGACTTCTTAATTGCAGCATGTTTGCGGAGCTTCATCAGAATTCATTTTTTATTGTAGTGATAGTGTTGGTTGAATCTGTACACCAGTCTCTGAAGCTTGCAGTAACGTACAGAAAATAACCTAGTTTCTCTTCTCCCTCTCATAATAAAAACACAAAGTAAAGGCTTTTTATAAGCATATTTTGTAATGGAAATTTTAGCAGCCTTTTGAATGAACAATTATGTCTTTGTTTCCATGGAGCTAGCACAAAAATAGATCAGAAGCACTGTGGTGATATTAAGAACACAATCTTAGGGCTACTTTGGGGAACTTTCCACTTGATCCGGTCAAGGCGATTTCAATTAAGTAATTGTAAGAAAAATGTTAGCTGATCAAAAGTAAAATTTAGGAGAGTATTTGTCTTCTTGAAGCTTTATTTAGCAAACACTGCCCCTGCTCCTCCCTCCCCTGAAGCCTTCCTATCCATGATAGGAACTTTGTCACTTTGTGTGTATCAATACTGCAGGGGTAACTTCACCCAGAGGCTCTCCCCTACAGGAGGTGTGCACTGACACCTAGGATGCTTGAGTTTGGGGGAGTATATTTCTCCGGTCATTAAGAAGCATACTTGGACTCTTTGGAAAGTTTTGGTTTCTTCTAGTTGTGGAATTGGAGTGTGGGTATATGGGGGGGAGGAGGTTTGTGTATTTGTTTAAAGTTTGGGGTGATTAAACTGTTTGTTTTGTAGCTCTCTACATGGCTGTTTAGGATGTCTCAAAGTATAGAGTCATAGAATCATTTAGGTTGGAAAAGACCCTTAAGATCATCGAGTCCAACCGTTAACCTAACACTGCCAAGTCCGCCTCTAAACCATGGCCCTAAGCACCACATCTACACACCTTTCAAATACCTCCAGGGATGGTCACTCCTGCACATCCCTGGGCAGCCTGTTCCAATGCCTGAAAACCCTTTCGGTAAAGAAATTTTTTTCTAATATCCAATCTAAACCTCCCCTGCCGCAACTTGAGGCCATTTCCCCTCGTCCTACCACTAGTCACTTGACAGAAGAGACCAGCACCCACCTCGCTACAACCCCCTTTCAGGCAGTTGTAGAGAGCTATGAGGTCTCCCCTCAGCCTCCTTTTCTCCAGACTAAACAGCCCCAGCTCCCTCAGCCGCTCCCCCCAAGACTTGTGCTCCAGACCCTTCACCAGCTTCATTGCCCTTCTCTGGACACGCTCCAGCACCTCAGTGTCTTTCCTGTAGCGAGGGGCCCAAAACTGAACACAGCACTCG
>JANXJC010000026.1:2067908-2082249 GCA_027564655.1 Leptodon cayanensis | reverse complement strand
GACAATCCCCTCCCTCGCCCGGCTAGCGATGCTCTGCTTGACGCACCCCAGGACACGGTTGGCCCTTTTGGCTGCCAGGGCACGCTGTTGACTCATGTTCAACTTTCCATCAGGCAAACCCCCTTATCTCTTTCCACGGGGCTGCTCTCCAGCCTCTCATCCCCTGATTTGTATGTATAATGAGGATTACACCCATCTCAAGTGGAGAATCCGGCACTTGCTCTTCTTAAATTTCCCACAATTGGTGATTGCCCAGCTCTCTAGCCTACCCAGATCTCTCTGTAAGCCTCTGTACCCTCATGGGAGTCCGCAGCTCCTCCCAGTTTTATATCATCAGCAAACTTACTTAATGTACATTCAATTCCTGCGTCCAGATGGTTTATAAAAACATTAAAGAGCATTGGCCCTAAAATTGAGCCCTGGGGAACCCCAGTGGTGACTGGCCACCAGCCTGATGTGACCCCATGTAGTGTAACTCTTGAAGCCCAACCCTTCAGCCGATTGCTCGGCCAACGTATTATGGACTTGTCTAGCTGTCTGCTGGACGTTTAGCCAGAAGAATACTGAGAGAGACAGTATCAAAAGCTTTGCTAAAATAAAAAAAACCCAACATATCTACAGGCTTCCCTTGGTCAACTAGATGGGTGACTTTGTCATAAAAGGAAATTAAGTTAGTTAGTTATAGAGAGGTTGTAGAGAAAGAACTGACACGTAATGAAGTATTAGCAAATGTAGCAAGCATGAAATGCCTGTATTGCAGCTGATGGCCTGCCTTTTGAAGTAGGAAATATTTATTCAGCTAATTCAGCATTAACAGTCAATCTTCTGTCTATGTTCCGAGCTTTTATGGTTTGAGATGAAATTCAGGTTATTGATCTGAGGAAAAATAGGTTTTATGTTGTTGGTTAAATATCATTATTAGTGGTTTTAATAAATAATTATTAATGATTAATTTTCAAATGTAGATTAGTAAAGATATATGTTTATATGCAAATGTAGTGTCTCATAGATATTAAGCCAGCTGTATTAAAAAGATGGGCGTCCTAAAACAATAAAATAAGAAGTAGAAAAAATTAATTTTATTATAGCATTTTGTAGGATTTTAAAAAATTCCATTCTACCAGTGATCTGAAGTAAGCTTTAAATGCTACTTAGGATATCTAATTATACATGAAATGCATGTAGTTAAAAAATATAAGTATTTAGACAAAAGATTACAGTGTTTTTACACTGCTATTGAGACTGAGCGTGATAAATACTTTATATTGAATAAGTTTTGATGCATTTTTAAGAATCCTGTAAGTTCAGTTTTTTGAAGAAATTAATGTAATTTGAAAATAATTAACAATGAAGTAATATCTAAAAGGACCTATCTAATGTCTTTTGAAAATTACATTGTAAATATGATTTGGTCTGGAATATCAAGAAATTAATCATATGAGAGAACTATGTGGAAATTTCTATTCAGTCATTGAAGATATTTAACATGTCTTGAGCTAGGAAAGCAACGGTTATGGGAATTTTAATAAATAATAATAAATAAATAATAATAAATAAATAATTTTAATACTTTCCACCAACTGTGTTTGCTTTTGCATACTTTCTGTGTTGTCCTAGATTGTTAAAGGTGGTTTGGATAGCTGGTTTTTTTTGTTGTTGGTTTTGTTTTTTGTTTTTTGGTTTTTTTTAACCTGTTAGCATTGATGAAAGGGCATGCTGTCTTGCTCTTGGTATGTCCCTCAAACTGTGAGGCATTTTTGTATGTAAACTTAGCCTTTCTTATATGCTTGGACTATTACAGCTATACTAAGGCTGCTTTTTTGTGGTAAAATTTTTATTTTAATTGGAGTGACTCTGAAATCACTTCTTAAAAATGCAATTAATGTGATTTTTGTTGCTTGACAGCACAGTAAGTTTGTTAAAGTTCTAACTAAAATCAGAGCAAATGTTCCTAATAAAACTGTTTCATATAATAAGGGATCTTGAGTGTTTATCAATATGTAGTCCGCTTTAAAGGTGCTTGTGCCCTAAGTGGATAATTTTAGTCAAGTATATTCTGTCCTCACCATGGGCCTGTTTGTTCTGGTACAAGTCTGTAAAAACTAGGGAAGCCATGGCCCTCCCACTTCTCTCTTCTTCCAGGTGACCAAGATGGGATCCAACAGCATTCAATCCACGACGCTCCAATCTCAGATCTTTACCCTTGCCCCCAAACCAAAAAAAAAACCCCTATCCCCCAAAAAACTCCGCCAAGCCAATATAATCTTAAATCAGCCTTCGAAATCTTTACAGTCTTTAGTGATTTTAAATCAATTAAGGCTCCTCTTCTAGCGCCGGTATAGAGCGGTTGACGTGGCCCTTAAACCAGAGTGAAACGAGAGCAGGGAGCGATCATCCCCCTCTCCCACCCCCTGACTTCTCCCCACGTCGGCACGGTTGGATTGCCGGCGTGCACGGGCTGCTCCGGCACGGCCACCGCCACCAGAACCTCGCGGCGGGGATTTTGCATGCATTAAGCTGCTCTTGTCTTGCAGTAACTACTTAGCTTTCATTGACCTCAGGTTAGGAGGGAGGCTGGTAATGAAGCATCTTTATTAATGAGGGAAAAATCGAATTTGAAGTTCTCCGTGTCAATCAGACTTGGAGTGTGTTAGTAAAATGCTGATCTGAGTCATCAACGGAGGGAGGGAGAAGTGTCTAAGCTAGATAAAATTTGCATCAGTATTGTCACGGGTATTGAAAGTAGTAGTATTTACAGTACTAGAGATTACTTTTCAACACAGAGGAGACGTTTGGAAGTTGTGTGACAGTATCTCAATGGATGTTTCCTTCCACGCGGAACTCCATAGGAGAAGCATTGCGAAATAATCCCTCACGTCTCACGTGGGACTGAAGAGGGAGTGATGTATGCTGCTTAAGGTTAAGTTGAGGTTAAGTTGGACACCAGAAGTTTCACTGGCACTTCTTGGAGGACAAATTGATACAGCTTCAGGTGCTTTCAAGTCATAAACGTTTTTGACACAGCCGTACTTCATTTGCAAACATCATGGCTCTGAGTAGGTGCAATAGCCCTGTTACGAAAAATTAGTTGGTTTCCAGAGCATGCCCTCTTTTTCTCTGGGAGTGATGCCCACTTTATGATTGAGCTATTAATTTTCTTCCAGTTGTTAAGAGCAGTCAGAATTTGGTTTTGCAACTTTTCTTCTGCTTTAATTCTGTTTAGCTAGTTATGAGTAAGTACGTTTTCTTTTGTGGATTTTCCTGCTGCCTAGACAAATGAGAAATGTGCAGAAAATACAGAAACATAGAATAATTGGTTAGTTACTTAGACTTTCAGAATCAGAAGAAAGCAATCCATTGTTTATAAATTATAAAAAAATAGAACAATTTAATCTGGCTACTGGAGTTCAAAGTTCTGGTAGTGCTAATAACATGACTGGAAAAAGTTTGGTGTTTTTTTTTTTTCCTCTTCCATGTACTTCTGTAACTTCTGTTAAGGAGAGGATTTATATGTGAAATTTTTGAGGAGATAAGCCCCTGACTATGTATGAAATTGCAGTACCCCAAGAAGAACTAATGGAATAATTAGTTGTTTCATTAACTGAAACAATTGAAAGTGAAATAGTTTATTTGCAGAATACAATCATTGATTATTGCATGTATTCAGTAAGTCAAGAATATAAGATTTGCCATGTAATAAAAGTTGGGGGGAGTACTGGAAAGGGAAACACTGGAACTTTTGATCAAGATTGGACGATCATTTTAATGGCTATGTTCTTGGAAAGCTCTCATCTGTTTACACATGGGGTGAATTATTATTTAACTTGGCATACTCACTTCTGATTATTATCCATTCAGTTAAAGAGTAACTGAATAAATTTTCTAGTTTGCCAGTTGATAATGGTTTCTGAGGGCCTCACTTCTGAAAGAGCTTTTATGGATTATTATGCTTTTTCCCATTTATATAACTGTTCCATTTCTTCTGGAGTAACTTTTTCACCTAAATCAAGTACTGATTCTGTTTTATACCAGCCAAAAGGGGAAAAACCTACTCTCAGTGTTAATCATGATGAACTAAGACATAGGTCTCTGAAAATGTTTGTGTACATTTTGATATAAATCAAAATTACTATATTTTATTAATTATAAATAATGTAAACTAATATTAAATATGAATTAATATAAAACAATGCATTTCTTAAGGTAAAATAATAGCAAAAATAATACTGTCGGATTGCTTTTCTCAAAATATCTTTGTTGCTCTTTAACATCTCACATACTCAAGATTCAATTTAGGGTGTTTAAAATGAGATCTGAAAAGTCCTTTTGATAGATTCTGCTGGGTTTATGGTAATAAAGAAATATTTTTAAAGAGTGAACTGTAGGTACAGTTCCTTTTTTTATATTTCATTCCCCTTTCTAAATTGTGTAAGAAGTTGAAAGGGGAGGGAAAGTAACTGAATCCAGCCATTTGAGGAGGCCTTGTTTAGAAGTCCTTTCCTTTGCTTTTATTACTGCTTAGTATTCTATGCTTTTCCCTCAAAACCAAGGAGTGTATAAGTGGTTTTAAGATGATGCAAAACCAGTCAAATATCAAGTTTGGCTGGTGACTTGTGTGAATTACTTCTAATTTGATTTTTTACTTTCTCATTTCAGTTAGGTGAATAGAATGGTGGGGTTTTTTGTCTTTTTATTAAAGAAGGTGTATTAAACTCCTTGTATTCTAATTTCTGTTCTAAAACATGATTGAGGAATATGTTAGGCATCTCCAAACATAATCACTTCAAATGAAAAGTGTGATTATTTTAGAACAATTGTCTTCATTAGTAAGACATGGCTACATAGGAGTGCAATTAAAAATGGGTTCTAATGCTATTAAACCCCTCTTTTCTTACAGCCCCCCTCCTATTTTTTTCTTTTTCTTTGAATCAGAGACACTTTTCTTTTTACTGATAAGTTAAGAATTTACATCTGCTGCATTGAGAAAATAATTGTCATAAAAATTTTTGTACTTTGGCAAATGTTTTTAACCAAGAAGAGTACCATGATCCATAGATTATGTAATTTGAAATGATATTAAAGTTATGTAAATATCAACTAAACATAACGTTAAAGGAAAAATTATACGTATCTCTAAGAAATTTCTCTTTTAATGCAATGAAGAACACTTGATTTTCCTCCATTGTGTAACATCTGCCATTGTAATTATTGAGACTTCAGTTGTAGTTGTCTTGCAATCAAATTAAATGACATGTGATCTCAGTTTTACCCAGTTACATGATGCCTTACAAACAGTGCTTAGTACAGCTGGAGCTGTGTATTTAGTTTTGCAGATGGAGTGTTTGAAACTCAGACCACAGGAATATTATTTTCAAAATCTGGGTCTGAGTCTTAGAGAGACCACAAGAGTGCATCCTGAAGTGTTCCCTCCAAGCTTCAGCCTGCATTAGTTGAGTAACTGGTGAATTAGTATAGTATCAAAACACGGAAGAAATGCTGAGATGTAATGGAGTGTTTTGCTGAAAAGATGTCTTGCCCGTTAACCGTATTTTTTGTAAGCATTTCTCTTGTGATTTTTGAGTAAACCAACTAAGGGTTAATGTGTTGCTGAGAGAGAGTGGTACTTTTTTAATGTTGTTTGGGGGAGGAGAGGGTTTAGTATCCCTAATTCTTTATTAGTGGAATTATCCTTTCATTTAAAACTGTGTTTAGCAATTATGTATAAATGTAATTTATGATGAGAATCATAAATGGGAAAAGAGACATTTGGTGTTGTTTACGGAGAAGTACGGTACTCGTTACATACAGCATTTATGATGTAGACGTATTTGCAAGAATGAGCGTGTGGTGCAATTAACATTTTTGGAAGGTTTTTCAGAAGCCTGTTTCCTCCATATCTCGTGAAGTGTAATAGAAGGTCTAACTTCATTTCATATCTGCTACCCTGTATTAACTATGTTCTTTCACAAATGCTCTTATAAATGGCCTCACAGTTATATTAGTTCTGTGAAAAACCATTTTGGTTCTTAGTAGCAATCATAAAAGCAAATTAAATATTAGGAGTCATTAATAAGGAAAAGATGAGCAAAACAAAGCACTTTTATGCAACTGTATGAATGAATGATATGTCTGTATTTTGAATGTTGTTTGCAGTTCTGGTAATTTCTAGTCTCAAAAGAACTAGCAAAAAGTATGAAGGATAAGAAGGGTGATTAAATATGGATTTCAGATGAGGAGTGACTTAGCAAAGTAGGACCGTTCAGCTTGGAAAAGAGATGACCAAGTATATAGGATAGAATAAAGGGGAGAATATGATAGAAAACACTTGCTCTTTGCTTTTCGAAATGCAAGAACTAGAGGCCTGAAATTAAATAATCCTATATCAGATGTATAACAAGGTATTTTTACACAAATCATGAGGAAAGTGCGGGACTCATTACTATAGGATGTTAAGGATCCAAAAAGATGAGGGTCCAGAAGCTAATCAGAGAAGTGAATGGGAGGAAATCTATCAGCTTGTTGAAACAAAAACATTATTTCTGGATCAAGAAATTTTTGTGTCACAAGTAATGGGAGGCTGGGACTCTAATGGAGGAAGTTCAGTATATGCTTATCCTGTTCTTATACTTTTTGTAGATACGTGGTATTTAGCCACTGGGATAGGTTAGATAGACCTTTTTGCTGGTTTTATATTCTTAAACAGTAGTTCAAATAGTAACACCAGGCAAACACAATGGGAGAACTAGTGCAATATTGAGATAACCTTGTTCTCTGTACAGGGACTTCCTACCGCAATAATTTGGTTTCATTTCCTTATGGGTTTCATTTTTAGAAAAGTGGGTGTATATTTTTCAAGTGCTGAGATACTTTGTGTAACAAAATAAGTCATAATACTAAGGAACAAAAATAGGGAAGAAACACATACAGTATTAGAATAAATCAAAATTTTCACTCTTATCTTGGCTGTAGGTGCATAATTGCACCTCACCTTAATTATGTTGCCCTTGCCTCTGGATCATGTAAAAGGCTGAAAAATGCAAACAGATGTACATAAAATCGTGTGCAATTTGGGAAAGCTGAACAATTAAGCGATCCATCAAGCTTCTTGCGTAAGGGAAACTCTCTGACCACTGATAAATTGTTTCTTATGCTTATTTATCTGCCTTTTGGTTTCCTCCTTTAAAATTATCTTTTGCGGTTAGATATTTTATCTGGTTAGAGTTGCATTATTGACCTCTCCTATTTTGCTTTATATCTGACCTTTGTTCTTGACCGTGTTATCTTCTACAGGTTACAGAAAAGATTTCACTGGATGAAGATCTGAATAATAAATAAAAAAGGGGGGGGGGAAGGCAATTAGGATGCACTTCTGGCTTTGTAAACAACTGTCATTGTGGTCTCTGTGGCGGCTCCTTTAGCAGTTGAGGTTTTAGGTTTTATCCTTGCTATAAATAAAAATTTATAAGACAAAATGCACTTATCAAGGGAACAAAGTAAGCTTTGAGGTAAAACCGTGCTTGTTTATACATTTGACTGTGCTTATTTATTAAAATATAGCCAATAGGAATCTCAGTCATTAACAAGATTTAGTTGGGTTCTACAGGAAGCTTTTGTTCAATCTCCATTAATAAGTTTAACTCCATTATAGATTATATTCTTTGTTGTTATTTGCTGGAATCTATATACCTTTTTAGTAGAAGAAATGTCGACGGGGGCTTCCTTATTAACTGTTGGCTCTCTTTTACCTAGTTATGTCACATGTAGAGAATTAAATGGAACTATATCACATGTCCAACATTATTTTATAAAGAATCATTGTACAGAAATGAGCTCGGGCTTTTCACTGTGCCTAAACACTGGGTTGTTTTCATCTATGTTAACTTCTGGGAAAAAATGCTGTATGGTAAGTAGTTAATACTTTTGGCATCTAATTAAAAATGGGGGGTTGTTGAAAATGAGCATGTTGAAATTGAATGTAGAGCTTCACAAACTGGTGATGAGCGTTCCTGTTGGAAAGTTTCAAAATATTGATGCCAAAAACGTTACTAGGTATCTCAAAATTATTGATGTAAATGAGCAGCAGGATGTTGAGAATTAAGGACATTTGTTCTTCCCATTAAGCTCCTGCTTTTCAGCAACACGAAGTGGAGGGCAAGGCCACAATTGCGCACCTCTCACTTCAGTATTGTTTGAGATCAGGTATCCCCGGCATTGTGGGGGATATCACTCTATCATTAATTAATGTGAACAGGATACTTTTGACAGCTATATGTATCAGTTGGAAAGTGGCACTGTCATAACTAAGCTCATTGGAATTGTTCTGCTTTTAAATATTGCATAGCCATGATTTATAGTTTCCAGGCTTTTGAGAGTCTTGGAGTGTTTTGTGACAGGAAGGAAGTGCTTCGGTTCAAAATAAAAGCCGTTAAAGACCCTAAAGAAAGTGAAAATTTAAGAGAAAGATGGACTCGAGGATGGGACACTTTAAAAATGGATTATTTAATTTTATAATAGGTAATAGATAGCTTAATCTTAATGAGAGGAATGTAATTCCTTTCCTTACTAAGCACGAGTGCAGTGGTATAAAAACAAAGCAAGCCGTGTTAATGGCAAGTGGTATTTAGCAAGGTAAGTGAATTGCGTGTGTAGATTGTTTTATAGAAACCTGATTGCAATATGAAAGCTACTTAGGTTAAACTTCTTTTTCTTTAGGTTCAGATAGTCTTATCCTTTAGGATAAAAAGTAGATTATTTCTTGGCTAGCTTGGTCCATTAGGGTGTATTGGGTAGAGACCTGCTTCATAACAGCAATCCAGTGACGGGTTATGCTGTGTAAGTTTGCAGGGGCTGCAGAACAGCAAGTGAGACCCTGGGTGGGGTGAGGTCTGCCCACCGCGTCCAGCAGGAGCAAGAAGGAGACAGCAAGGGAGCCTGCGGGCTATTAGTTTTAGATTTACAGGCCAAGGGTCAGTACATGATGGCTGTTTAGAAGAATATAGTCGGCCAGGTAGATCTTTGTCCTGACGGTACGTCTTAGCCAAAGTGTGTAGGTATAACATACAGCACAATCCTCATTGTTATTGTCCTTTATCATGTTTTTTCTTCTATAATCTTTAAGTCGTGTGTCCTTGATGTGCCTGGGAACCATCCCACAGGCTATTCTGAAACAAAATCCACAGCTTTCCAAGACTAAAATTCCATTAACTGTATTGTTGCAATTTATTCTAGTCACAGAATGCACCTGTGAGTTAACAAACAACAACAAAAAATTACTTGACAAGTACATTTGAATAATAACAAATGTTGTTATCCGTGAAAATAAAAAACAAATGTCTTGATTTACTGGAGGCTTCTGTTGATTAAAATCATCTATTAGTATTTATAGGAAATACATTCTGTTCACTTCTGTGTGTGAAGTTGGGGAAGCAGGAGTGTGTGTTGTAGGATTTTTTCAGTTGTTTTCTTTTAAAAACAGACACTGCTATCTGCACAAACATTTTGTGTGACACTATTAGTTGTGCTTTTTTTAAACTAAATAATAGACTGTCCTTTCCATCCATCAGGGATTGGGCGGGCGTTTTTTGCCATGAAGTTTCAGCTGAAGAATTTCAACACCTCATCGTGATAAAAAAATCAGACACTAATCAGAACTTAGTACAGGGGACAGGTTTTCTGAGCAGCACAACAGAATTATTTTTTTCCCTTTCTTACATCAAAGCAGCTTATAATTTTGATACTAAGAACTGATGAAGATAGTCTGGAGCAGTATCTCAAGACACACGTAGCTCAGTTTAAATACACAGAAACCTTAATTTCCTAGGTTCAGTTCCTTTAAGGGTGTCTCTTTGGGACAGCTTGCTGAAGTGACTTAATGTTACCATTGCCATTACTTAAGCATTACCACTGTCATTAGGTAAGTGTTGACGACTGCTATTCTGTAGGGCTTATCCAATGAGCGAACGTTTCTTCTGGGACTTGGGGAGTACTGGAATCATAGGACTGGACTGACTAGGTCTTGACAGACATAGACCTCGCGTCTGTTACTATCTATAATTACGCATTCTACATGTGCTTGTTATCTTTGGAAAGTGCCCCAAAGGTGAAAGTTCGCACCCTCTTTAAGCAATGTATTACAGCCGCATCGTGCCAGCTTTGCCATGTGAAACTGCAGGAAGATTGTTTCGGTAACTACAGCATTTTTTTAAAGAAAGCTTCAATAATGCCTAGTAAACCCGTGTGTAATTTTTTTACACCAAAGGTGGTTTCAGTTTGACAATTGCTAGCTTTGCTTTTCATTGTAGAAAACCTTACTGCTGGTGCCACCCATGTTATTTAGAACTGTCCTCCCAGAAATTAAAGGAAAGTAGGCAGTTCTCGTAATAATTTTTACTGTCTCTTCCTGGTTTATATCCCAAGGAAACTAATGTCCTGAGACAGATAACAATGACAGCAGGAGGACATTGGTAAGTACAAAGTTAATCTTCATTGCTTATAAAGCCTTTGTTCTTTCACAGCGTATATTATCTTCCAAGCATTTCAAATAAGTTTTTATTGTTTCTCTTCCTGCTTGGAAAAAAGATCTGAAATCTAAAAAAAGAGGAAAAACTGTAGGTATTCTCAAAACTATTGACTTATAGAAAATGACTGTAGGATGGGGAAGGGCATGATAAAATGCTTTCCCTCTCTAATAGTGGTGTAACATGCAGGCTTGTTTGAAATGGGGAATAAACATGCTTTATAGTGTATTCAGAAAATTTGGGGGTTTGATGTTCTGAGACGAACATTGAAGTGTGATGTTTTTGGAAGAACTCAGCAGGCCATGCTCAAGTTTAGTTGGGCTCATACTCTTAAGCAGTTTGCTGTATCGGATTGTAGTTTGACAGCGTGTAATTTACAGTTTTTCCCTTCAGCGCTTTGTTAAGACCACTTACACAAGATACATTACACTTTCCTGAACTGAGCAGTGCTGCTCGGTGGGCAAAACTGCGTGAAGTAAATTGGAGGACACAAGCCAAAAGTTTTAAACCGTGGATGGTTGATCCCAGCCAGCAAATAAGCTTACCTTACCTGCTCCCCCACCCCCCAGCGCAATGGGGGGAGAGGCTCAGAGGAGCAAAAGCAAGAAAAACCTCACGGGTTGAGATAAAGGCGGTCAATGTGTGTGGAACGAGCGACGCAAAGGCAATCGCTCGCCACCTCCCGCAAGCAGGGCGATGCCTCCCCCGTCTTTGTACGACCTGCTTTGGGAAGACTGTCCCCCGGGGTGGGGGGACCATCCCTTTGGTCACTGGGGGTCAGCCGGCCCAGCTGTGTCCCCTCCCAACCCTGCTGGCGGGGGGGGCAGGGGGAGAGGCAGGCAGCCCTGGCACTGGGTAGGCACCGCTCAGCCATAGCTAAAACCCCGGGGCGTTATCAGTCACAGACACAGGACACAGCATCACATGGTGAAGAAAATTAACTCCATCCCAGCCAGAGGCAGGGCACAAATCTACAGGCGTGCCCTCCTCCCCCAAAAGAAAATAGAAGAAATTAAAAATTTTTAATATTTTTAAGCTTTCATAATAACAAGCTTGTGCTCGAAAGTACCAAAAGCGAAGCTGAACATGTTAGTTCATTCATATTTTCTCAGCAGGTATAAAGGACATTTAAATTATTTTCTTTTCTCAGAATACTTTAAAATTGTCAATAAACTTATTAAGTAGCATTCCCTTAGTGGCACAGTGCTGTGTGTGTACTATACGTTATTCAGGATAAAAAAGTTTTTGAAGCTAGAATGAATGAAGGCTCCTTTAAAAAGGGCACGCTAATGTGGAGAGTTACGTGCTGTTGTAGTGATTCACATGAGAATCAGTCTTTTTAGTACCATCATTCGGTTGTAAACCATACTGCGAGCACACTGGGTGAGATTAATCTGACATAACTTTAGATGTGCCTGTCTGAACTAGTTGTCCTTTTATAGTCAGCGCAAAGTACTACATTCCCAGGGAAAGATTTATTTCATCCTTATGTTGCATCTAAAACCAGTGCGATGAGTCGCTTCCCAGAAGCTCCTTTTACTTTCCATTGATGGCAAAGAGAATTTTGAAAATTACACAGTTACGCATACTTGTAATTCAGGTATCTAAAGAACTCCATTCAACAATTAAGCATTTATAAATATTTTTTTTTAAAAAAAGAGGGATATGTACCAGTTATAGAAAATACCCACTTTAAGTTTTTCTCTGTAGTCACATTGATATATTTAGGTTAATGAGTGCATGTGATCAGCACACATATTGGTCACTGAAAAGTTTAATTTATTTCATTTAGCATTCTAAACACTTCTACCTAAAGAAATCTTCATTCATGCAGCTGGAGAAGAATCTTTGTGAAAGCCTAAATTAACTGTTTAGAAATCCAATGGTTTAGTTAATGACCAGAAGATAGCAACTTGTTTTTTTTTCTGCCTGTCAGACCGCTTTTGTCAGATTACTGTGTTTTAATGCTTGAATTGGAGCCCTGTCTTTATAAAACAAGCGGTTTGATTCCACGTATTTTGAACTCTCACTGGTGGTTATGAAATCAATTCAATGTTATTTGCGGAAAAAGATGTTCCAGTTTGAACAACAATTATTCTTGAATGTTATGTGATGGCTTTTGTCATCAGGGGTTAAAAGTTTACTAATTTTCTCTTTAAAACAACTAATCGATTTGGGATTTTAAGAGATTCTCATTCCTATCCCAGCTGGTTATTTCCAGCTCCTTCCCTGTGGAAATTTGTGCCGAATGCCAAGTCAGCTGTTTTGCAATGCCTGGAAAGATGTATCAACATCAGGGAGAGGAAGAGAACAATTTTTTTTCCAAACTGCTTACCTCTTATTCTTAGAAGACAAGATTGTTTATTCTAATTGTGTATGTGTATGTTTTAACCTAAACTGGTTCTCACAAACTAGTCCAAAACAGATGAGAATGGTTGTTGTGGTGACTGTGATATGCCCTTATTTGTTCTTGGCTTTAGAGAAGGTTGAGCAAGTTTGACAGTAGTTAATTAGGAGAAGGAAGGAAGGAGTGCCTTGGTGCGGATCAGACCTGGATGTTGTTAGGGTTATAGTAATTATACCGTTGTGATAATTCAGTTTTTCAGTGGCACTGTCTATCTAGTATTCTGGAATTTATGTTCTTGATTTTTGTTTAAATAAATTCAAATAGGAATCAAACTTGAAGGAAACTAGAAAGAAGTGCTTCTTTGATGGCAATGAACAGCAGATTTAGAAATATAAATGTTTGAAGACTTTGGTTTATATAGTTCTAATATACTTTCTCTGGTCAAGACAAATACGTAAAATACAAGTCTGTTAACGTAGATGGGGGAAAAAAGGGTTAAAATAAAGAGCTTTGGTTTTATTGTGGATAAGTACAATCAAATTTCACTTTATAGTGGATAAATGTGAAACTGAAAAAATATCTGCCAGTCCAAAAGTGTGTAGAGGTTAAATACAAGACAAGAAGTAGTAGGTGGTTATAGATAATACCTTTTTCTCCTTGTATGCATCCTTGTAATTAAGATGACATTTGAAGAAAACCAAAAACTCTGCTGAAAAACGTGTTCTTGACAAGTAAAAGTAAGTTTCAGGTGTACAGGTTAGTAGTTCTTAAGATTGCGAATCAGAGAGAAATACGTGTAAAATGTTAAAAGTAAACAGAAATGTCCAGTTTAGGTACCATGAAACTTCTTCCAAAGTATGAGTGCAGAACATGGGCAAGTAGGCTATTCTGAGAAATTTTTGATACTTCATCTATTTAACATGAAAGTATTGCAAAGAAAAATGTTTTATTTGATCTCTCTGTAGTTCAGATTTTCACATTTTGTTGTTGTTATTGTGTATTTGTATTACTGTTTCATTCTTACTTTAGCAGAATGCACTCATGTTTTTCTTTTAACCAAAAAAAATACCAAATGCTTCTGAAATATGTTTTTGCATCTCATGCACTTCTTAAGCTCCTTATGCTTGGCAGTTGTTCAGGTTTTTTTAGTCCAGATGAAATTGTGTTGAAAAATCTTTGTGTTTTCAGGGCCTTTTTAATAAAATCCTCCTAGAGTAAGTCCTGACCTCTGCTTTCTTTGATTTTTTTGCCATTCAGTAGCATTATCATCCTGATGTTCCATTTGTTTACTTCTTCCAAGACTGCCTGCCATCTTTCTTTTCCTTCTGTGTTCATTTGATGAATTTTCAAGGTGAGAAGTTATCTATTGCTGGAGAAAAGGAGGCTGAGGGGCGACCTCGTTGCTCTCTGCAGCCTCCCGAGGAGGGGACGTGGAGAGGGAGGTGCTGAGCTCTTCTCCCTGGGATCCAGGGACAGG
>JANXJC010000026.1:2049727-2063876 GCA_027564655.1 Leptodon cayanensis | reverse complement strand
TAATTTCCCCCCCCTCCCCCCCCCCCCCCAAAAAAAAAAAAAAAAACAACCACCAAAAACATGTGCCTGGTAGTTGTGCTATTTAATTGGAGCTCAGGACTTTGGATAGCATTTTGCAAGTACCTGGGTAGAGAGGAGTCAGGGGGTAATTTCATCAGTACTGCCGTTAAATCACATTTCATCTGAGTGCTTGTTCCTCTCCCAGAGCTGTCTCTCCCTTCCACCAGCCGTAGGTTTCCTTGGCCACACGGTGAACTGATCTGTGATATAATTAAGCAAGTTTTCCATGTCTGCGTTGGTTCAGAGCAGATCCCTGATTCTTTTTCGGAGCACGACTGCACGACTGTTTGGGTGGTATGATGGAAAGGGCAGTAGGGTCTTGCAAACTTGTAACTAAGGGCAAATGTTGGCTTATATCAGGAGAAAACATAGCTAAGTTATTTTCAGAGTCTTTATGTTTCCGAGTAGGCAAATTTCTCTTCAGAGAAAGTCTCAATTGCTTTTGAGCTTTTCAGGTTCTGGAGCGTCTGTACTACATCTCTCTGGGAGAGGCGACCATTTCAATTGCTGTATAGGAAGGAATATTTCAAATATCTTCTGATTTTATTTAATGATAGTGTTGTATTCAGCACTATGACAAAATTGAAGGTAGTATTTTATGATATTAGCATATATATTTTGTACAAGCTGTGTTTTACATAGCATGATTGTTAATTTGCTGCCTTACAAATCATGGCTGTGAGTTTCTCTGTCAAAATTACCTCTCTTGCTGTGCAAAAAATATTCAGTGTTGGTCACAATGAAGGTATGAAAGACACTAAACTATGTATTTCACATTGTAATGCTGTTCTTGTTTTCTCTTGTAGCTGGTTGGCGGCGAATTTGATCTAGAGATGAACTTTATAATCCAGGATGCAGAGAGCATTACGTGCATGTCAGAGCTTTTGGAGCACTGTGATGTAACGTGCCAAGCAGAAATCTGGAGTATGTTCACAGCAATTCTTCGTAAAAGTGTCCGTAATTTACAGACTAGCACGGAAGTTGGTTTAATTGAGCAGGTACTGCTGAAGATGAGTACTGTGGACGACATGATTGCAGGTATAATTTGCCAACTGATAAAATAATTACGGCATTCTTGAACTGTCAACATTTTGTGATTACGGAAGGGTTCGGGATGTCTTGGTTTTTACTTAAAGTGGTATTTTTGTTAGTACTGCTATTGAGTCAGAAGTACTTTATCAGTTTCAGAAAAATGACAAATACATGTTCTCAGTTTAAAATATATGTAGATACATTGTTTAAAATAACTGGCTGTTAATTCATCTGAGAAGATAATGTTATCTTAGTGATTAAAAAAAGCAATTTTGAACATAATTAAGAACAGTACATGTTAGACGTCTTAACAGTCAAGGTAATATTTTAGTTTTTAAGTGCATTGATCATTTTGAATTATTCAGATGTTAGAACTGTTATTGTGATCCACTTTAAACATAACCTACATCTGACAGCATATCAGAAATTATTCATAGCTTTGAATGCTGCACATTTGGATTATTTTAAACAATCGTTTCATAATGTGTAGCTGTGCTCCCTGTAATATCTCTTTGGTTTTTATACTTGTGGTTTTTAACGTCCTATGATTTTTTACAGCTTTAAAAAAATAGCATACTTCGTTTGCTTACTGAAAATAAGCGATGAAGTTGTTGCAGAGCTAAGGTTTTCAGACTACTTTTGAAGGCATTTATGTTATTCCATATTACGTCCTCTCAGCAGTAGGGTACAGATTGTAAGCCTGAATTACTTGGTTAGAGGAGCAGGTTTGGTTGTCACATTTAAATGTGGCAGCTGAGAGCTACCTATGATTAGTGTTTATCTACTCCTTATTTTTCTTGGGGAGAAACTTAAGCCAGTCAGTTTCTTTCAACCCCGTGTGAAAGTAGTTCTTAATTGTGATAGAGTTTGGGACTGATAGTAGGATACTTAAATTGTGAGGCATTTTTGAAAGATTGAAGAGGTTCGTCTTCCATAATTCTAAGATTTTAGTTGATGATCTGATTCCTGACACATATGGAGGCTTTGTGGAACAGTAAACCAGCAAGGATTTCAGACCAGAAACAATAGGAAGATAACAGCAGCCTGAAAACTGGATTATTCAGGAATGCCTTTGTTCTTGGCTTTTTTTCAGTATAAAGGTGTCTGTAATGTTAAGTATTTGAAAAAGCTACATTCTGTATTTCAAAGCAAGTCTTACCAAACACCTTATTGATTAGAAATGTGTGTGTTATGCTAAATAATGCACTGCGAGATCCAGACTGAAGTATAACAGATCAATAGATTCACAAACCAATGGTTTTCACCAAGTGTGTTTTGTTTTGCAGGACTTGTAAATATGTCAGAATGGTATAAGGGCGAAGATATTGTTTTATTCCACATTAAATGTAAGACATTAGTTGATGAAAACAAACAGTTCTATCTTGAAGTTTTTCAGGGTTTCACTCACAGAAATAATGTGCTTACATCAGTAATCATACCAATAAAATTTGCCCAATTTGAGCTCCCCTAAATAGTACTGCTGTATGTGGCATATTTAATTGTAATGATGTCCCCATTAGGGAGAAATTTTAAAAAATGCTTAGCTAATTGTAGAAGTCAGAAATCAAGAGTATAGGATCTGACTTCTAGGAGCATTTGGGAATTGAAAAATCACTCTGAATTTACAACTATTAGTATATGCCAGGGGTAGTACATTAATAAAGAAATTAATGGAGCCTCTACCCCATTAATCTTTTTCTGAGAGTGGTCACACTTCAGAAAGACACCTTCTGCAGAAAAAACATCAGTAAGCTTGCTCTTCTGTATACTTACATGGAGGAAGAGAGCACATATTTAGTTTAAAATCAAGACTGAAAATTGGAATTCTGATGGCATTTTAGCTCTGCAATGTGTGTCAAATTATCTGAGTAGTCTGCTCTATATCATGAGGAGGGATTTAACAGAATCATGCTTTGTAGGGTCTTTCTCTGATAATGGTAAATAGATGAGAATGTGGGGTTTTTGACAATTTCTCTGACAAAGACATGGACGCAACCAAATCTGTCATTTTGCTTTTATCTCTTGATTTCTGCAAGCACCTCACCACCCTTTTATAAATGGCATCAACGTTGGTAATAAGTCAGAAGTAGTAAATATGGTCATGTAATAAGAACCAGCTCAATGGTAGGGACCTGATGACAAAATGAGTGACAACTAATGCAGTATCTGTGTTCCCTAATCTGCTATGCAGATGTTGAGGTCATAATTGACACCAAATGACTGTAGAACTGCTTTGCCCCGAAGATTTCTATGGACTTTCCAAACCCAGAGAATAAAGTAAGAAATTTTGTGGCAAAATGATTTTTAACATTCAGGGAGGATGTTTTGAAGAAGAGCTGTGTAAGTGCTTACTCCGAGGAAGTTAGTACCACTTTCTTCCCAAAACACTCGCTAAGACTCTGTCAGCCCAATGTTTTGCAATTGGCTTTTATCATCTGTAAGGGGTGCAGGTTTTCTGGGTTTTCATTTGTTTTTGGGGGGAGTTCTTCGTTTGTTTTTAGGTCATCTCACTTGTTCCTTTGTGAAATGCTGTGATTAGACCTAGATAAGGTTTAAATAGACAAGACAGGCATAATCTCTGTTTTATGTTCTGACAGCACGCTTTCAGGACCAGTCTTAAGTCTGAAGTCACTCTTCTCTGGTTTTATGAAAGTAAGACAACAACAGCTAAACATGTACCCAATCTTTTGCAGTGAGAAGAACTTGTCCGTTTGTCTAGATGAAGACTATCAGATTCATGAGGCTTCTCAGCACTTTAAATATCTCACTTCTTGAGATTTTGCAGATTCCGTGGTCGAGTAAAAGCTTAATCACCTCTGAAAGTCTCAGTTGCAATCTGAATGGGATCATTGCCACTTGTATTCCAATTTGCTTTCCAGAAGCATCACGTACCAGAAGTCATCTTTGCACTGTGATAATCTGTTATACTAAGATAGGGGATGGTCAGCCATTTTATCAATGGTTAAGGGGAAAAGTTTACTAAAATATTTGCATAGGCGATGGGCACTTTTTTTTTTTTTAACAGCTGCCAAGGATCTTCCTTGAGGGATTCACTTTTTACAGTTTTCTGTTTCCAGATGATGAGTAGTGAAGCAGATCATCTGCTCTGAGAGAGTGCGATAGTGTGTCTGTAGTAGCTTCAGAGGAGTCCGAACGGTGGACGAGAAAGTAGTCTGAACTCATACGTAGTGGATAGGTCCCCCTGGAGCCCCATTTTATTTCCTGCAGTTCTGTTGTGATGCTGTAGGTAATTGTTCTAAAATTGCTGGAACTGAATTCTTAAGCACTGAAACAGTTCCTAGTTTTTAAGCAAAAATGTTAGGTTTTGAGCGCTCTGTCATTAAGGGGCTGTTAACAAGCATTTCTCTTTCAACTGGTTCCGTAAGAAACACTGCAAAATTATCACAATCGCTATTGCCAACCTGTAGAAATTAATTTACTTCACCAACAGAGTTAAAAATCAGAATTTCATGGCTGGCTGTTATTAAAAGGTTAAGGAGGCATGAGGGTAGTTTTCCTGAAGTTGTGTTGCCAATGCTGTTTAATATGTCTTCTAAAGTTAATGCCATACCATTCATTTTGATATATGCTCATTGTTACTTGAAAGACAAGCAGGCTCTTTTACCATTGTATTTTCATATTAAATGACTGAATTAAGCATTCCTTCAAGGTTTCTGGTTCATTTATAGATCATATATAAATCATTTAATATGAAAGTAGTCAGAAGGTGCCATTAACAGCAATAAAATCTGTTTCATTCAGTGCATTTTAGAAATGCATTAAAAATGAGAAACAGTGCCTGTTTTCTCCTTCTGGACTTAATATTATTTTACACAATCTTGTTTCTGAAATGAGATCATAGATACCAGTTATATATGTGATCTTACTTAATATAAAAAAAAAGAAGTAAACATTAAATCCAATTGTAGTAGGTTTTGTGACCTTTGTCCATTTATAGATGAGTGGATTATTAGGATGTGGACTGACTCTTTTATATGAGATTTCTAATAAGTATGAATAAAGTTATATAATAGAGTACAGTTCTTTTTAAGTATTGTCATACTGAAACAAGAAACAAACCTTCTTTAGAGGTGGTTACAGCAATATTTTTAAGTAACATTAAGTGCTTTGACTTCCACAGATGTTCTTTGCTATATCTTTGCTACCTACTGGGCTTCAGTCTTTCAGCTCTTTGTTTTACCCAGAGTTATGTTGTTAGGGAGCTTACATTTATTTCTCTCCATCAATGCTTTATTCATTATTTATAATTATGTACTTCTACACATCTACACATCTTCAGTAGAAATAAGAAATTTTCTGTGCCGTAAGGTATTGCAGGGCTATAACAATGAAACAAAGCAGCACGTGTTCAGTAATTTTAAAAACCTGTCAATCACTTCTGTGTTTGGCTGTCTGAATTTACATTTTTGTCATCTATGTTAGAAGATTTTTTTTCTAACGATGTTCTGTTTTTCACCAAACAGCTTTGCTTCTACACACTTTTTCTCTGTAAAGGAAGCAAAATTTGAAGTAGCTTGATCTAAAAAGCAAGCTAAGACTACGAAATAAGAATCGGGAGGTACTCAGCCAAAGATTGGTATTCACTAGCGCCCATTTCCCTTTCTGAGTTTTCAGTGTGTTGCTGTTCTCTGTTTCTCATCACGGACAGTACGTGCGATCACTGCCAGCCTCACATTGCGGGTTGGAGACTGTACGGTGAAGGTGGCGGGTGCTTGGAGGTACTCGGGTCATAGAATTCACCATCGTAAAAGACAAGGGGGTTTACTTGTCTTAGCTTTATTTTGCTCTCCCTTAAGAAATTCTGTCACAAATATTATGTGGCATTAATTTTAAAGGAAAGATTAACTAAACTCTTCCTTTAAAGAAAGGGGGGGCAAAAAGTCTATACTTGAACATTAGGAATATATTCAGATCTTATGGTGAAAATGTCTGCAAGTTACAGTGTTTTTCTTTTGCCCTTCCTGATGTGCAGTTTCACTCGCTGAACAGCTTACTATGTCTCCTGTAAATTAAATGGTATTTCATTCTTCACACATGCCTTTTGCTTACTGAGGACCAGAGGTTGGCTTCATAGTAGAACAAGTTAAATAGGTATGGTTTTACTCAAAAACATACACGTAGGGATTTGCAGAGAGAAAATTTGTTTTAAAACAAAATACCAATGTGAAATGTCCTGAAAAGGGTGGATGCTTTTTAAGACTACTCTTTGTCAGCAGCTGTAAGAGTCATCCTTTCACTAATGAGCAAGGAGAACATGTAGTCCTGCAAATAAGATATAAGCTTATTCTTGTCTTCTACAGATTTTATGGGGGGAATCTTCTGATTGTTGAGCAGATTGAAAAAAGCTTGTTAATGCCGATTCTATTGTGTCGTAGCTTTTTTGTTTTGGAAACTCTGTACTTCACTGCTTTGTCTCTGAATTAAATTTCTTATGCCACATCTGTGAAGATAAGCAAATTGGTTTTCCTCCTGCTAGAGGAAGTAGTAATTCTTAGTAGTGCATTTTATTCCAGAAGAAAATGTGGAGTATAAGGCAAGGTCCAGCATCCCACAAGCTAACAAATTCTTAAAATGAAATTCTGCATTTTAAAATAAATATCCAAGCACTAGCTGTAATTTTAAACCTGATATTCTCTGAAAGGCATGCTGTGTAGTGCTATTACTTTAACAGTTTATGGGTTTTGAGATGTTTTAATGAAAGCTGTATTACATAAATTCATTAGCAATTTTGATCACTTCTTTTTATTGTGGTCTTTTATTGTTTTCTCACTATGATTTTATGAGGGGTTTTTTTGTGTGGTTTTTTGTTCTTCCCCCCCCCCACCCCGGCCTTTCATTCTGGTAAAAAATTGGAAGCATTATCACTGTAGCAAAACTGTGGGAGCCATACAAATTCTCAGTATAAGGCGCTGTGCTTAATTTCAAGAATAATGTCAAGCACGATTTAGGTCAGAAATTTTTGAAAAATACTAACTTCAGAGGAATGAAGAAACCCTTATCCCAAAAGCATGTAACAGAAAGGAGCAAGCAAGAAGTTCATAATGTATGCTGAATGTTGTGAAATGGGAAGAACTCTTCATAAATTTAATAGATACTTTGTTCAAAGTGTGACACAAAATCTAAAACTGCGTATGTAAATTTATTTCTAAAATAAGTAAAACGGTGAGAATATGAAATCCTTTGTAAAATATTTAAGGCAACTAAGTTTGATTTTTAGAATTTGTGAATACACTTACTTTTAAAGGTATTAACTTTTTCAGCTTTTTTGTCCAAACAATGAAATACAGAGTTCAGAATAACTTTATTTTCCTTTGAAGATCTTCTAGTTGATATGTTGGGGGTTCTTGCCAGCTACAGCATCACTGTCAAAGAGTTGAAGCTTTTGTTCAGCATGCTTCGAGGCGAAAATGGAATCTGGGTAAGCTGTGATCAGATAAAGCATTAAGTGTCATTCCATTAGAGCCTGAAGTTAACATAAATTGTCTCCTGGGACATATAAACTTGAATTTTTTTTTTCATGTTGATCGAACATATGTTTATGAAGTATTTTTGCTAACTACTTTAGAGTTAATTTGCTGTGTTGTTTGAAAACCGTCCAGTTTCCGTTGTAGCCTAGAGAGTACAAAAATGGTTGTATTGACTTTTGTGCAATTTTCTTGTGTTCACAGCCAAGACATGCGGTTAAACTATTATCAGTCCTTAATCAGATGCCACAGAGACATGGGCCTGATACCTTTTTCAACTTCCCAGGCTGTAGTGCTGCAGTAAGTTTTCAACCAAAATACTACAATTTGAGGAACAAATAAACTGCTCCTCATTTGCATTTCCTTTCATTGGTTTCAGAAATTCTTGAAAAGGAAACGAGAAGGCATATACATGCTTGAGTACAGTAGACCTTGCCTTCCATAGGTTTGCAAGGTAGTTGTAGTGTTGAGCAGTTGCACTTGTGAGGATGGAATGTCAAATAGCAGGTTTTTGTGTGGGAAAGTTATCATAAAAGTGAAAACTGAAAATTCTGAAGAACAGTGTTATTTTATTTGAATAATGTAATTGATATTATATAAAGCAGAAGCGTGAGGAAAATACAGGGATGAGCTTGTCCATGTCATCACAGTTTACAGTGACAGCTTAGTCATAAATATCATTATATCGTTTTCTTTTTATCTGAGCTCCATCAGCTGTTTCCTTTCCCTCAAGGCAGTGATTTAAATGCAGTCTTCTTTTGGCTTTACTTTTTGAGATAACTCACGATGATGAAATTGTATTCCTTTCTAAACCTTCTCAAATAGTTATTCTCTCTTCCATTCACTGCGTGTACGTTCAGAAAAACGTACAAATAAATTCAAATATTGTATACAGATTTATAAATACGACTATTAAGGCAGTAAATACAAATGCTTAAAATGAGAAATCCGGAGTTGAGATTCACTTTGCCATTCTGGTATGGAATAATATATGCTCATGGTAGAACTTGGAATCTTTTAAGGGGAAGTAATCCTGAGATCCCTGTCTTTTTATGCCAGTGCATGAAAGGTGGTAGGAGCTTCTCTTGGGCTGTTCTACTGGTGTTTCCTCCATAGCACTGATAGTTTTCTTCAGGCATAAACCACCACCTCCTGTTCTTTGTGAATACAGCTGTTGGTGTGGCAGATTGCATCAGGGAAATAAACTGGCTGAAAATCACTGTTTTTCACCTGGGTTATTTTTGGCTAGATCACTTCCTTGATCTTGTTTGATATTCAGCTGCACAAACAGATGTGTCAGCAAAATGCACAGGGCAGATTGTGTAAGGAATTAATTACTGAGTTATGAAACAGAGTTTCATTTGCTATTGCTAAATTAAAACCACAGTTAACCTCTCCTAAAAGTACATACAGCAGCAAGACAGCTGTTGCAGAATATGAATGTCTACAATGACACAGACTCCTTTGACATTTCTGGGCTTCAGAGGCAAACCCTGATGAAACTTCTCTCTAAATTTAATTTTGTATCAAAGCTTCCAAAAAAGTTTTGCAGGGGAAGAATTTCAAATATTCCTCCCTGCCCAAGGAGGTGCATCGATTATAGTAGCATAAAGTTTCTTGAGTGAAATGCACAATAGGCGCTTCTCTTGCCTTGGTTAGGATCTTGTTTCACATACCACTCATCATTGACTATGCATATGCAAATACGAGTTTCAATTTTGCATTTCTTGAGTAGAGCGTGTTGGATTACACTGTGAAGTTCTGGAGAGGAGTCATCCTCTGAAGTGGGCCAAGGGCCATTACTTATAAAATGACCCAAACCCCAAAGCACTTCATCAGAAGAAAGAGACTGGGTAGGACCTAGTTTACTAGCACTGAGTTCGCGTTTTCAGGCGTGATGCGCAGTGATGACATCAGACAGAGAAACGGCATGATGATTACTTTGGCATGATAAATATCGGATTGGCCCTCTTTAAAGTAGGGCGCATGCTCCTTGTGTAACCAAGACTTCAGCGGCAATATGAAAGAGCCAAGAGTCTACTGGACCAGTCGGCTGATCTGCTGGTGGGAGCTGCTTCACTATCCCAACAGAAGGGCCCTTCCCAGTACTGTGTTACATCTCTGCCAGTCTCTATAAGTAGCACCTTAGTCACTCCGTTGTGGTGGCAGTACTATTCCCGGGTGTTGTTCCTGTTTGTCATCAAGCAGCTCTTCTCCTGTTTACAAACATTAAATTTCTTAAGTTTTTAAAAATTACTTCATTTTGTGTATAGTTCTCATACCGAGGGGAAGAAACATTTTATCTTTTAGCGGTATCATAGAAAACACTGACTTTGTAAGTGACCTCTGAAGTTCTTCTTGGCTGATTTCCTCCTGAAGAGTGCCTAACTTCAAAGTTAGATCAGGTATTCAGGGCCTTGCCCAGGGATAAAGAGTTCTCTGAAACCTCTTCATCAGTCAGCCCATAAAAAAATAAAATACTGAAAAATCAAATTTGTTCCCAGGCCATGCCTTGCTATTAATGTATCTAACTGAGAATGGGGGTAAAATTTTCAGTCTCTTACCTTACTAAGTGTTCATAGGAGAAAAACCTGATAGTGCTCTTAAATCTCAGAGAACAACTCTTTTTATACTGTAATTTTCACAGTGAATCTCTATTGTACTATCTGTTGAGATTATTTGATCTTAATGTTTAAGTCTGTTGATGAGATGAATACTTACTGAAAGCCGAATTGGTAGTTTAATTTCTGCAGAAGTAATTTTTCTATTATTTTCTCTTAATAATGCCCATTCACAAATTTAATTTCATGTTCTCGGTAGAATTTATGTACTTAAAAATTAAAGTATTTTAAAATAGATGGAAAACTAATGCATTTTATTCAAAAGCACTGTTTGAAGGGGAAGGGGTGGTTATAGTCATCTTTAATATTTGAAAGTTAAAGCAGATCTGCAGATCTGGAATGCCAGGATTTTAGAAAGGCATTACTTTTAACAGTACTTCTCAAAAAATTCATTTTTTGACTTGCTGTTTCCACTTTTTTTTTTTCTCTTCCAGGCAATTGCATTGCCTCCTATTGCTAAGTGGCCTTATCAAAATGGGTTTACTCTTAACACCTGGTTTCGTATGGATCCACTAAACAATATCAATGTAGATAAGGATAAACCCTATCTCTATTGGTAAGTAACTTACAATGCTGCAGTTATGGTTTGTTTTGGCTTCCTAATAACAGTTGATCTTTCTCGTTGTTTCGAGTTTCTGACATGCTTTTTTCCCCCCAAATATCTGCAGATTTTAATAGCTGCTTACTGTATACAAACGCTTGCAAAGTCATCTGTCCTTTTTGCTTTGCAATTTATAAATTCATGGATGCAAGACATGTGCCTTGTAGGTAAACCATAAAATCTAGTGTGGTGGTTTGTTCAGGAATTTTAAAATATATGATTTTTTTAGAGCTGTAAACTGAGAACATTGTAATATTTCCTCTTGGCTGATGTCAGTACCACAAAACAAATCTGTTAGGGCGCAGTCTGCACATTAGCTAGAGGTAATGGAAAGTAGATGTGTGAATATAAAAATGGCTCATCGAACACCTGTTCCCCAAAATAGAAGCTATATTTCATAATAGATTAATTGCAGGAGAGACAATATTAGTTTACTCTAGGTTTGCTGTTGTGATAAAAATAGAAATAATCGTTACGTCCTTAATAAAGTCCTCTGGTATTTAGAAATTATGCTATAATAGTAAAAATGTTTATTCTATTGGTCAATCATGAAAAAAGCTTTTTCACTTCAGAAATTAATTTTATATCTGATCAAGTATGGTTGTCTTAGTTGAAGAAAAAAAGGAATGAGGAAAATAAGGAACCTTCTGTTGTGTCAGAACATGTTGGTAATTTCTTCAGCGCTTCTTCATTCTTTATGTATTTGCTATTTAGTACGCTTACCTGTTCTCGTATTTTTAAAAACTGTATATCAGCTTGGACGTAAGCAAGATCTGTCAAGTTTCAGCAGCTCAGGAAAACAGGAGTAGCACAAGGAGGGAAGTAACCAAAAGTGATGTTTCTCACTTTGTAGCGATGTCAGGTAGTCTAAAGAGCAGAAGTTTTTAGTATCAGCTGAGGAGAGGACCAGCAAAAGTGGTCTCAGGAAGGTACTTGTACTATCAATACGTAAAAATCTTACTGTGCATTTACTTGGAAAATGAAAATAATTCATATTTTTTACAGAACAAATAGCTGATTAAAAATAATTTAGGTTTATTCTGAAGAAAAAAAATAATACATTTTTCTCTAAATTACCATCTGGGATAATGCTTTTCTATTTGTCTGTTTTCTGCTAAGTGCTATAGTTATTTTGCTATGGAGATTTTTTCAAGCTGTTGGCTATAGCTATGTTTATTAGTATGATCTATATTTTATTTATTTTTTCAGTCTGTCAAGGACAATAACAAATGCAATTATAGGATTGAACATGCATACAGGAATTTAACATGATCATTTCTTTCTCAGCCAGAATTTACGTTTCTGAATTGGCAACTTTAGGTGGTGTATTTGATTTGAGAATTTGTTATTGCCTCAGAACAGGAAAAGCATACTCCAAAGTTGCAGAGCCCATGATGTATGCTGCTTTTCTTATGGTTAATAGTGTAGAAAAACCTTTAACCTGAATGATGCATGTGATTCCTTCTGATTCCATTATAATGCAGAGGCAGCAATGGCATTAGGTTCGAATAACTTCAGATGTTTGATTATTTATTTTTTATACATGTTTTTTTGCTCTGAGGTAGTTCTGATGTTTATTATGATGTGATTACAATTCTTAGTGAATTCTAAGATTTTTGAGCATGCTTTTTAGCATATTTTTTGCACTGAAATAGTTTAAAATTCTCCATGTTAAGCTTTCCTGGATATTTATGGATACTTCATATTTGTCTGTGTCGGAGGGAATTTAATTCTGGTTCCGTTTTTAAGTGTATTGATTTAGACTTTTCCTCTAGCCTATATTCACTTTGCTACAAAGAAGTGGTATAGCTTAGAATAATTAGAATAATTGCCTTGTAGACTCAGACATCTGTCTTTAATAAACAGGTTTTTCCTTGATTAGAGTGGTTGGGTTTGAACATGTCGATGAATAAACCCCACAAAGCTTTCCTTCGAGTTATCAAAGAAACCTGAATTTCTTCCTTCAAAAGGATTCTAGGTCTCACCTTAAGATTATACTCTAAAGAGTATATTTTTTATTAACATACTTCTTATTAGGTACAACTGTAACATTTCCACATTTGCTTAAAAAAAGTCTACTGACAGTATGATTTACCTATGAGAAGTAACTTAATGTGAAATCTGTTTATTAGATTGAGTAGAATAAAGAGTCTAGCAAAGTAAGAAAATTAGAAGTCTTTGACATTTGCATGGATGATAAATAGCAATAAGGAGAAACCTTTGTTGCAGAGCAGTCAGGTTCAAAAGGTAAGAT
Organism: Leptodon cayanensis; assembly: GCA_027564655.1. NCBI lineage: Eukaryota > Metazoa > Chordata > Aves > Accipitriformes > Accipitridae > Leptodon > Leptodon cayanensis. The sequence continues at coordinate 2,050,823 of JANXJC010000026.1, read as the reverse complement.
TCAGAATTCTATAGCACAGATTTCAGTATAAGCAAACCAGCGGTCTGTGCCTAGCAGTGAATAATGGGTGCCATGCTTACAGAATTAGTAGTTATTATGTTATGTGTTAGAAAGCGGTAATTACAGAAGGATGATAAGGGTTATTGTAGGTGGCCAACTGACCATAAATTGCTTTTTCATTGCTCTAGCTGGAAGAGCTAATGTGATCTTTTCAAGGCTACTCTGAACAGAGAAGAGAGTAAAAGTGATGTGATCACTTCCTGAAATCTTGGCAAAAGCTTTACTGGAATGCCATTTACGGTTAAGGATTGCTACTTCTTTTAAGAGACTGTGGAAAAAACTGGTACTATTCAGAGAACACTCTAGAGTGAACTGTGCTCTGGAAAACACGTTTTATAATGAAACCTTCCAAGAAAAAAAAATAAGAAGTGATGAAATAAGGATGCTCTTGACTTCTGTTTTCAGAATTTATGCAAAATCTGATTTTTAGGGATTGTTTAATCTGAATTCTAGTGGGTAGACAGCAAAATAGGAGACTCCAAACTTTTAGATACACAATACTGTGGTCACTTTAACTATCACAGTTATAATAAGACACGATATAATAATAATAATAACAGTTTAATAGATCATTGGAAAAGTTTCCTCAAAAATGAGATTTAGATTCTTTGTCATAAAGAAAGTGTAAATTTAGGAATTTAGGGCTAACCTTAACTGCACTCAACTGGGAGGTCTCCATCCTCTAAATCTCTACACTTGTTTCTGCTGAAAGAGGAGATGGGGTGACATGACTTCTAAGTAAGGCCCGGAATTAGATAAAGTCAATCCAGCTATAAGATTGGGGGTTTGGTGGGGTTTTTGTGTTTTGTTTTGGTTTGGGGTTGAAGAGATGCTTTCTTTCAAATTGTGTATTGGGCTCTGTAAAGGAATTAGAGGGTGAACTGAGGCTGGATTGTCATAATTGTTGGTTTTGTCCTTAAAACATCCAAGTGCTTCCACAACCATTTAATGGAAGAATGGCTAAAACTTCTGAAAGAGCGTTCTAAATTTTACTTTTACTGTTGTGTAGGGACAAGGAAAAAGACCCAACCCGCCC
>JANXJC010000026.1:2035776-2049627 GCA_027564655.1 Leptodon cayanensis | reverse complement strand
CCAAAAAAAAAAGCTACAAAGCAAGCCGTCTAGACTTTTCAGTCCTTCTCTAGAGCTAATAATAATAGAGATAATGCAGAACAGATGCAAAAGTACATAATGGAATTCGAAAGTTAGTAGAAAAGAAAACTTTTTTTCTTCTTCGGGCAAGAATGAATTAATATCTTCTCAATCTCAGTACTATGATCATATGTTAAATTGCTCATAAAATCCTAAGCTAAAGAAACTGGAATCACTGAACAGTTTCACCAGTGGATGGAAGAATGCTTACCTGCAATTGAAGTGTAATAACATCCAGTAGCTGCTTTGAGAAACTTGCTGAAAAGAAACATAACTGTAAGGGGTTTATGAGCGATCTGTAGTAAAATTGTATACCAGCTGCTACGGGAGGTAGTTAAAGGCTCATAAAACCCTATGGGTGTTGACAGTACTGCTCTTGTCTCTGTGCATTTCATTTTTGGATGTGGCAAGTTCTGCATGTGTAGGTAATTGGTAAGAGAATTTCTGTGCAGTATCCTAGAGACCAGTCCTAGCATACTTGACCTTTGGCAAGAAATAAAATGTGAAGATTAACATAATCTGTATATTATAATGTTGAGGTAAACAGAGAACATATTTGAGCTCTCAGTTTCTCAACTACTGTTGTATTAGAATGCTAATTTGTTGGGCAGAAAAAAGTAAAATCTTGGCTAAGCTTCATGGTCAGAAAATCATTTGTTCTATTCCAAGATGAGGAGAAGAGTCCTGCTAAGAAATGAGCTTTTTTTTCATCATTTCATTGCTTTCTTGTCTTCATATGCTGAGCTCCAGGAAGTTACACATGTAAGGGCAATTCAGTGATTAAAATTTCAGGAACAGCCTGGTTTGACCACAATGGTGGCAAAATCAGCCCAGTAGCTGGGAGGTTAGGAAAGGGAAAAATTTTAAAGGTGTAGGCATTTCTTCAAGAGCCATTCTTTTTTTTAACAGAGTGTTCTCAGTGTATAACAAAATGCTTTCTAGCTCCTGTTCAAAGTGGTAGGATGCATTTTACACAATTTTAATAATGTTTTACCAGGTAAAAACATGATGGTATTTACAATGATTGGCTGTTGGTAATTAAAAAAAAAAAATTGACATCTCTAATCAAATAATAGTACACCATATGTCAGAACGTAGTGAATCTGTGTATTTTTTTCAATATCCTTCAGAATAGGATTCTGTTAGCCAAAACCATTTTAGCTTGTAGAGAGGACATGTTGCTGAGAAACAAATTTGGCATTATGAGAGTTGCAACTACCTGGCGCAAAGTTCTTTGAATGGCATAAAGCCCCAAGGGGGTAAATGAAAGTTTCAAACTAGCCCACAACACACTCAGTTGTTCTTACTGTAAAAGCTGTATTTTGAGGTTTTTAACCTTCACATTATTGTACAAAATCCAGTACTGTGGTCGTGCATGTTATTTGTCTATATGGGTAATGCAGGTTATATACATGTATGAGTAATACTCTCCTGTGAGGCTGTTCACTGTTCCTTTTGTTGTGGGGTATAGCTGCCTCTGGGGTCATTGTGGAAGCCAGATCATTGAAATGATCCAAGTTAAAAATAGTCCTCAAAAGACGCAGGGGAACGGCAGTGTTATAAATTGTCTTCACTGTTGAGGTCGGTGGTGATGGACAGTATGTCATTTTTCTCTTCGTTCTTAGATGATGTCTTAGGTTTCTTTAGAGAGGGTTTTTTAGCTCTGTTGGAGCGCGTGCCCTTTTTTTGGCAAGGAGAGTTGTGTGGAAGCCTGTACAAAGGGCTGTGGCAGGGAATAACGATCCTTTCCCGCGCAGCAGCTTGAGGGGAGAGAGAATTGTGTACGACGTATAGAGGTAGATAGAAGAAGCAGGAAACCACAGCCTGAATTTGGGAAAATAAAGCTTCTGCAGCACCTTAACGAGTTGCTAAAGGGAAAGAGCAAACCAAGGCATGTCTCAGGGCCAGCTGATGCTCAGAGATCCTGAGGCATAGTATGCTGCAACTCGTAAGGTGACTGAAATCAAGACTGGAAGTAAGGACCTCTGTGCAAGGGCCCGTTAGGGTGGAGAAGAGTCGTCTATAGATGTTACGACTCCTGTTCTGTTTAGCCTGATCACATTTAATACAAGTATTCTAATTAATTATAACAAAAGTGGCTCTCTAGAATGGGAGAATTTGAATTCTGCTTTTCGACCTCCTTCAAAAATTCCCTCACAGGAGAAGAACATCTGAGCTCCGACCACCTCAGGGTCTAGTCACACCACCTGTCTTGTGTAAGGTGTTTATTTTTTTCAGAAGGTCGTGGTTTATCAGCTCTATTTTTGACAGTGAGGAAAGAGGAAAATCTGATTCTCTCCTTCAGTAATATACACATACAGATTTAACTGCAAGCTTCTGAAGATGGAATTAGGTCTATAACTATGCAATTTTTTTTCATATTAAAATCAAGATTGTATTTGTGTAGTAGGGTAGATGAAAGATGTAGAGTTTCAGCAGCAATTAAGTAAGATGAAATCTGAACTTAGTATTTGCCTGTGCCTTTCACCTCTTAATATTACTAGCAAAAGCAGTGTTTTTAAAGGGTTTTTTTAAGTGTTTTTTTAAAGAGTTTGATGAAAATGTTACAACAATGAAACAATTTAAAACATCATTATTGTAATAATACGGAATTATTTTATAAGTCACCTACATTAAGGAACTGAGAAGTGTTAATTAGTGGGCTACAGGAGTATATACAAGTATTCAAAATTAGTAGTGTGTTTTTTTTCTTATACTTGCAAAGCTTCATTTCAGAATTTATGGATGAAGTATACCATTTAGACCTTGTATTTCAGCCATTGGTTATTTTCATAACCTATTTGGTAATGAGTTTAAAGACAAAAAAAAAAGACTAAAAGCTTTACAAAGTGAGCTCCATATTAATGATAGCAGACTTCTCATTATTGTACTTAGCTTTTCAGAAGGGAATAAGTGACATAGCTGTGGACATGGACTTCCCTTTTTAAAAATGCTGTCTATAATGTCATTCATGAATTTCCACCAGGTACCTTTGCAAAGTGTTTTTTTTTAAGAAATTCAGAATTTCTCTTTACAATGATTTTGATTTCAAATATAAGTAGAGAAATGTCTGAGCTTTCTGCATTATCTGTCTTTATGGTATTTGTCACAAGAAAGCTGGAAACTCTTACTAAACATACTTTGTTAAAACTGTAGCCCTTTATCGATTTGACAAATGAAAATAAATGCACAACTCAGATGATTTAAATTTCATAGATCATTAGCCTAACTAAATCATAAGTCTCGAAACAGAAATAATTCTTGTGCATAGTAATTACCTTGAATCCAAATTTGTAAGTCATACGGGCCACACTGTTCTCCGAACCCCATCTCACATTTGTTCGGTGATGGATTTTTCTTTACAGCTTAATCAGATATGTTATTTGGATGATGATGAATTAGGAAACTGAGGGAAAAACCTGATAGGTACAATATTTACCATCTTGGATTTTTGTAAAGAAAAAAAAAAGTACTGATTTTTAGAATGTAACCTGGAATAAAGTAAGTGATGAAGGTTAGTAGCACCCCACCCTGAGAAATGGTGGGGAGAGGAGATATAAGTTCATTGTTCCAGGTACTATTTTCTTTTCTTTCTCATGGCAATTTAAAGTAATATTTGGACCTTTTTATTATACAATAATTCCCCTTTTTCCAATTTCATTAATAATTCTTTCTTTTCAGTTTCCGCACTAGCAAAGGTGTTGGGTATTCTGCTCATTTTGTTGGCAACTGCTTAATAGTTACGTCATTGAAGTCAAAAGGCAAAGGTTTCCAGCACTGTGTGAAGTATGACTTTCAGCCACGCAAGGTAAGCAAAGTGGCATTTACAATAAAGAAAAACATTGAAAATGTGACAAAGTGCTTCTGGGATGAAGGGCTAAAATCCCTTTAGTGCCATAGTGTTACTAATAATGTCAAATTTGTAAGTAGCTTCTCTGATGGCCAGTTACAGACCAGAATCAATTCAATAAAAATGTAATAATTTATAAAGTAACACTTCTATAAAGTCAACTTGTTTTTAAAAATACTGCTTAATGAACTCCACATAGAGAAGAATTTTGACTATTTGTAAAATGGTTGTATTTTATTTTTAAAAGGTCATCATTCTATTTCTGAACACTGTGTACTTAGTAACTTTGGTGCCAACGTCTGGAACAATTTTGCTGGCAGTGCTAGAGTTTCATTATCTGTTGCTGGGGCATATAAGGCTCTGAACTTTCTTCTATGTCAGTGGTGGTTTGGGATTTCTCATTTTTCATAGTAAATCTTGATTATTTCTCCAGATCATAATAGTGTTCATTTCTACTGTATGCCTAGTAGTCCTAGGAGAACAATCATTCTGCTGGCTTCAATATTTCAGTTAGCTGACTGAAGAATTGACTTTTCCGTACAGCAAGCATTATGTGTTTGTCATTGGTAGCAGCCTTGTATATACTCTGCTGTGAAGCTCATTTCTTTTTTTATGGTCTTAGAATTTGTATATTGAATTTCAGTGCTTGTTTTGTTTTGAGAAACAAATCTCTTAGGGAGGGAATGCCATTGTACACTCATCAACTTTCTGTTCTACTATTTTTCTTGGTATGTATTTGTGATTCGAAATCACCAATTCTAATTCTGTCATGTAGCTTTGAGGTTATTTGTGGGTTTTTTAAAACATAGTAATGTCTTTTTCTAGCATATTACTCAGGGATGTATAAAACCTTATAAACACATATCTGCTGAGTGTATTGAAATGAATCAGTTCTGTTTTGCAATTTTTATTTAGTTTTATAGCCAGAAAAGACTTTCGATGACAGTTCAGTTTTCTTCTGAAGTAGCACGTCTGATGCTACTGATAAACACCCCAGCTAGGAACAAATGGAATTGTTAACTTTTGGATTATGTTATTGATAACTAGCTTTTGGGATCTAGCAGATCATTTCTTCTTGATGAAAAAGCAGTCTTTTGTATTTTAGCAAGGTATTCTTTTGATAATTTTCATTATGAAAGACTAGTTTCCTTCAGGCCATCCCTGGAAAATTTTGGCTTTTGCTATTCTACTTAAAATAGTTAATTCTGAAATACTAGTACATGTATATCTCATTATATGAATATCAGTTTCAAATCGCAGTCTGCTGATCTGCTGAAGTATGTCGAAATATAACTTTCATGCCTTTTTTATATTTCTCAAAGATCATGCTTCATACACTTTGGGTCATATGTCAGATGTAGAAGGTATTTGAAACAAATCTTCTAGAATATATTTGCAAGTGGTTTCATATGATGTATTTTTTCCATTAGTAACTTGTGTGTACACGTATGTGAGAAGGTACATAACACATAATGGAGGAAGGAAAACCTGTCAAATACAACTCCTGGCTCTAATAGGTCGAAACATACCCTGTTTAACATGTAGCTTGATTTTCATGTTACTTAGGTATTATATTGGTTCCACTGTGCAAGCATTGAATGTGTAGAAATGTATTTGAAAAATGTGTACCCATTTACAAAGCAGCTTCCTGTCCAAATGCTGACTTGAGAAGTGTGATTTTTGTCATCAGATACACTATTTTCTAGCCATTTCAGCAATAGCTTTTGCCAGGAACATCATCCTCATTAAACTTCTGAATAATGTTTTTTTTAATTTTTTTTCTTGAATGACAGTAAAATTATGTATTCAAGCCACCTGGTCAAAAGCTTTATGCACGCAGGCCAGAAAGCTAGTATGTTCCTGTGAAGATCTTCCCACTGTTAACTATGTTATATGACACCATTCACAGAATAATAAGCAATCTTAATTTAAAACTTTAAGATGTGTTAAGTGGTTACTTTAGGTTTTAATTAGTGTATTTTAGCAACATTATAAAAGCAAGTATTTATAAAAATACATGGAGAAATTTGATCATCATATCTCCAAATAGAAAACGTGGGTGTAGTACTATAGATTGACCTCTCGACAGAGTTAAACTAGCTTTGGCAGTGTTGTGTTTAATATGTCTAAACTTCGTTTGGGGACTCCAAAGTGAAATTTTTGTGTATTAGTAACGCCCAGTAATTTTCACTCCTTGAGTTCCAGCCTCAGCATCAGTCCTTGTAAAAGTATAAACAGGAAAGCACTGCAGTCAAAAGCAAACAGCGGTGTTTTGTTTTGTTGGGGTTTTTTTTTGTGTTTCTAATCCTGAACATCTTTACTAATTGTAGTACAGACTGAAATAAGTTCCACATTTTGGAAACACTTAGTGTGTGATGCCTCATCTGTCTGATTGTACTGTGCTACTGAGTAGGAATATGACTTACTCAGCAATAGGTAATTAAGCTTGAAAGATTTCAGCAGTGTAAAAAATTGACAGGCTGTTATCTCAATTGTCTTTGAGTACTACCTAGGGAAGCTCTTGTTATAGCAGAGAGGTATGGTCTTGGTGCATTTTTGAGAAAATTATATAGGGAAGGAGACTGTAGGATGAACTTAAAAGAAAATTGTATTACTGACTTTGAAAATTAATTTGTCTTTATTTTCCTGTCAATAAGAATGCGCTATGGACTTGACTCGGTGGAGTTTGTCATCCTCTATTTTAGGAACTAGCTTAGAAAACCTGTGTTACTTGTTTTATCTAGATTGGTGCTAGTGACAAATATGACACAACGAGTAAACCGTTTTTTAATAATTGAATACATCCCTGGCTAAAATGAAATTACAGTTTAAGATGTACATTTAGTTAATTCAAGTGCAGGAGGCAAAACAGCAGGTTCTTTACTGGATTAATTATGATAATGAGTAGGATAGACTGTGTGCTTGCTCGTGTGTGCATGCACATGTATTCAGGTAAAGGAAATCTTTAGCAATGCTAAAGATTCAAAAAAGTAGCGTGGAAGAAAGGAGGCTTGGACTAAAAGAAGCTACATGTGCATGAATGGGGGTTAACATGGGGAAAAAAAAAGATTATAAAAAGTAGATTATATTGTTTTCCTAAAGTTTGACATGGACACCAAAGCTCTCTCAAGATAGCATTGCTCATTTTAGTTCCTTATAAGCTCTGTGGAGAGTGTTTCAACAAAAGAAATGAACTATTTATTTCCAAATGAATGAGTCATCTGTTAAGCTTAAGCTACACACAGGGACAGTCTTACAAACTGGCATGTTGTCAGAAATGCTCTTAAAGCACTGTAAAAGAAAATTCACAGATAGAGGATAAATGGGTAAAACTTGGGGCTTATGGGCTTCAGCTGATTTCTGCTACAAATGTGTCAGAACTGGAAATAGGAGTAAATGGTTATAAAAGGTACAACTTTGAATAGTACTCTTGCAAAGAATGCCTGCTGTTGGGATGAAAGTATTTAAAATCATCATCACTTAGTAGAGATTATTGCTAAATTAACCTTTGAAGGAAAGAAGTAAAGGGAATTCTTCTAAGAGATTTATGTTAGGTGGTGTGGAAGCTTTGGAAAAGCTTTTGATGAAAGCAGAGCTCTAGTCATGCCATTTACACTTAGTTTCTAATTAGCATAGTCACCTGTTAAGCTTCTAGACTTTGAGTTATGAATATTTTGTTGAGAAATAAAGGAAAATAAAAAAAATAAAATAAAGGAAACAATGTTTTCTTCTTGAACTTACTCATCATGGACATAATGGTTCCTGTTGAACAGATTCTTCGAAAGATCACCATAGTTGTACTCGGAAGCATTTCACTGTGATGCTTTCTCTGTTTGATTATGTAATGCATTTTTAATGATATGACAGTTGTCCAAAAATTGGTGGAATGGCAAAGAATGGAGGAAGTAAATCATATGAAGCAATCAAGATGACATCTTAAACTGGGCTGTAAAATTTGCTGTTGTAAATTTTTTTCTTTGATTTAATAATTTCTGACAGAGTGCTATGATGAAAAGGCAGAGATATGTGATATGGATTTGTTAAGGTAAGTGCACATAGAACTGGATTTCCCATCAGAACTCAGCTGTGTTTTGTGTTACAGCGTGTAGTGTTTAAATTAAATTACACTTTCAGGAATGGAAGTGTGTTCAACTTTCTAATTGTTTTTATGCATTTCTGGCTCTAATCCCATAAAGAGATGCAGGTAGGTATATCATTACATTTAGGTGTGGTTCTGGACTTGAAGTTCCACTGACTTGACTTTTAACTTTATGAGTTTGCAAGGATTCATCTGTTTGTATAACTTTACGAGGCTGGACACTTATTTTTAATGCCATTCATTAACTTTATGTTTTAGAGCACAAAAACTGCCACTATATACTGATTTTCCATGTCTTTCCAGTGGTACATGATAAGCATTGTACACATCTACAATCGATGGAGAAACAGTGAAATACGATGTTACGTGAATGGTCAGCTGGTATCCTATGGTGACATGGCCTGGCATGTTAACACGAACGATGTAAGCTTTTATTTTGTTTCCTTTCTCATAGCTTTTCATTTTAAAGTAAATTGGAAAAGGAAAACAAAAAGTACTATGTTTGTTTTCTCTAGATCTTTGCAAATTTTCTATCTTTTTTTAACTTTCTCCTTTAATCTATCTTCCTTCGTTATGTACTTAATAAAATATAATATTATCGTTTTTATATATTAATATTTTTAGAATACTGGAGATTTTTTTTGGCTGTATTTTGCATAGCTATTTTAATGGCATTTTCAGGTATTTTGTTTGGAGAGGCTGTTACAGCTGAAGTTTTTAGTATGTGATACTGTATAGAGGACACTGATAACAATGCATTAATGCTTAGCTTTTTCGATAGGAAAATGTAGTAGAGTTACAGATTTAGCTTGAGAAAAGCCCTTAAGAAAAACTGATCGATTCTGCCAAATGACTGTGCATGCTGCCAATGTATACAAAAGTACTCATTTTTGTATCACATTAAGTTCTGCGTTGGATTCAAAAGGAGCTATTTGTTAATGGTTAAAAGATTTCTATGCTTTTTGTGTTACTGAACATCAGGTTTTAAGTAGGTTTTTTATTTGCAGTAGAACTGAGTAGCCTGTACTGCAGTCAGAGTCATGTTGTTTTAAGCACTAAGTGTAAAGAGATCATTTCTTCTGTGCAGAGTTTACAGTTTTAAACCCACAAGTTAGATAGAGAGGCAAAAAGTAAAAGCTAGAAAACACAAGCATGGAGAAGTGTCAAGATTCAGTATTAAGCAAAGTGTGAAGTCTTACATCTGTCTCCCAGTAACGAGTATATTTTGCCTTTTATTGTTTGACTTGACATTAGTAAATAGGCAGTTGACCAATACTAAAAATGCTGTGCTAAGTGTTAAGGTATTAATATTTAATTAATATTGTTAGCAATTACAAATTAACTGCTACAAAATTTCATCCTTGAAATACTGAGCAAGTTTCTTGGGTCATAAACTTTTCCAGAGAGATGTCCTCCCTTATTGGCCATACTAAAGGTTAACAGACCTAGAATGTAATTATATGTAAAACTCGGAATCCATCGAGAGCTACAACGGTTGTTATACTATTAATGATCACTAGAAGAATCCAGGAAAATACCCTTGTAATAGGCAGGAATGTATATCTCAGAAAATTGTTAGGAAGTTTCACGGTTAGATTTACCAGTAGTCAGAGTGGTCTCATAGCCCATCTTTTGCGCTGTGCATCCTGGATATGACTTTGGGAATCAATTTTGATGTAGGTTTTTTTCAGAAGTTTTTTTAGTTTTTTGTTTTTTAAATTCCAAGGGAAAAAATCAGAAGAGGTATTTGGTCAAAATGAAGGATAAATCAGAGATAAAATCCTGGATACTTCTTACCTCACCTATTGCAAAGCTGAGCTCCAGATCTTTGACTTCCCACTAACCCTTTAGACAGAGTCCCCGTTTCCTTTTCACCACCTTACCCACCGCCATCAGTTGCTGTAGCAGTTCACCATATTAGATTCCATTCTCCAGACTGACAGAAGTTTTTCTTAGGGTAAAACTTTGCAGCCAAGCAAAATGAAAAAGCAGGCTTCCTAATGCAGTTTCTTCTGGTTTGCTGATTCAGCTCAAAAAGTGAGGCCTGATCCTTGTTTCCATTAAATAAAGTACACGTGACTCAAGGCAGCTGAGCAAATTGCAAAGGTCCTTGTGCTTCCTGTTGTTGTCCTCTTGTGGTGCGTCTTCTTTTCCAGTTCCCCAGATCTTTATTCTAGACAGTTAAGTTCTAAACTTTGCTTCATTTGAAAGTGTTTTTTCTTGGAAGCGCCAGAAGAATTTAATGTAATTATTGTAAAATAGATTTCAATTAAAAAAAAAAAAAAAACAAAAAAAAAACCCAAAAAACACAAAACCCACTTCAAATCTGAAATACTAGGAAATGGACAGATGGAGAATTGCAGAAGGTCTTTGTGCAGAGGAATAATTGCTGGAAGGAGGAATGGAAAATAACAACTCTTGTGACTGTGGAAGAAGACAGAAGAGGAGTTGAAGGTCAAACCAAATCATTATAGGCTGTGGTCACAGAGGAAGACTGTGCACAAGTTGGAAACTAGAAAAATTCATATTTGTTTTTTTCTGCTAGAGGTGTTTAGCCCTGTTAGCACAACAATGAAAGAAGAGTGCATTTCAGCGCCTGTTCTTGTGTGTTAGCAGTGGGAGTTCTGATTATAATTACAAGGAACTTCAAGGCTTTCATATTTCCTAGAAGGCAGTAGCAAAGGTTGTTTGGTACTTGAATGCGCTGTTCTAATTTTCTCTGTTGTATGTTGTACAATTAATAAAAAACCAAATTCTAGCAGCCCATCATAACAGCTTTTTAATGCTGACCTGTAAAACAATTAATGCTACAATATTCAAAATGAAGTTGTTGACTACAGGGAATCAGGTACTGAAGTAATAAATGATTGATTTATTTTCTTAATTACGGTCTCCCTTTATTTTTTGGCTTCAGTAGGTGTACATGAATATTATTCAATTGTATAGTTTGTGTCACTAAACTTCATTAACATTGCCTCTTTCTGATACAGAGCTACGATAAGTGTTTTCTTGGCTCTTCGGAGACTGCTGATGCTAACAGAGTGTTCTGTGGCCAGCTTGGAGCAGTATATGTATTCACTGAAGCACTCAACCCAGCACAGATTTTTGCAATACATCAGTTAGGACCTGGTTATAAGGTAATAACGGATCTTAAAAAATGTAAAAGTGGAAAAAGAAAATAATTGATAGATATAGTTGGGAGTTACGTATACGTATGCATGTAGATATTCCACTTAGGATCTTGTCAAGTGATGTGATTTGTTTCAACAACAGAAGAATATTTCTTCAAGTATCCTAAGTAACATTTATTTCCACCAGCTTTTTCAAAGATGCGAGTTGTCTCTTTAAAGCATAGCTGAAACATGTTTGTATGTGAAATTTATGGGTTTGGGTCATAATCAGATTAGAGCAATTTCGTATGTGGTGTACTGAATACCAGGGGAGTAACTTTCTTCTCTACTGTTTGTGTTTAAAACCTGAGTTAAGGCAGATTAACATCCATGAAGGCATAATAAACCAATTTAGTTCAAATGCACGGCTTCAAACAGTTCTGCTGAAATAAAAGTTGAGCTTTTTACTCATGCTTTGCCAGTGACATTTAGGGGACAGTTTGGACAAATTAATGGTGCATGCATAAACTTGGATCTCTAGTATGAACAATCACTTCTGTCCTGGAGTGGCTGTGAATAGTATTATTTCACCAAGAAAAGCAAAGCAGATACTTCGCAGAAGTCTGCAGAAACTGCCCAGTGGAGAAGGCTTGAAAATGAATCTAACCCCAGCTAAACACTACTCAATTTCTACCATCAATTATTCCCAAATTTTCTTTTTCTGATTTTTGAAATTTGCAGTATCATCTGAAGTAGACTTTCAGGTTTTTAGTATATATCATATACTTTGAAGATAAAAAAATTTTAAATAGCAAGTAAAAATCAGCATTTAGATTCTAATAATACTAATTTGGTGTGCTGAAAATGATTGCTCTAAATCATTTGATGACAGCTAACACTTGAATCACAGTGACAGCTGAAAATATCTTTTATGGTATGTATTTAGTGTGAATAGCCAAATCCATGTCAAGGTTACTTGGAGACGAGGAAGTCTATTGCATACAGTTAATGGTTAAAACCTGCCTTAAAAATAAAAATGTTCAGTCAGTCAAGAGAAGTGTATCACCTGTGCAAACAAGGAGTACTTTTTTCCAAACTTAATACCGTATGCTGTTTGAACAAATATTTCTGCAAATGTTTTTTTTGGTCATACAAAATAAAGTAATGTGACCTTATACCTCTTAATAATAAATGTAGTAAATCTTTATGAATTTATTAAGTTCCTGGATTTGCAGCAGCATAGTGAATTGATATCAAATAGAAATAATGCTTTCATTTGTTTTGAGAAGTGAAAATTAGTATGTAATGTTTTGTGAGTGTTGAAGGGGTTCATAAGGCATACACGCTTTCATGCTAAACGACGTTTCCAGTAGTTACTGCGCTAATCTTATTACAGTGCGGTCAGATTGCCTTACTTGATTCATAGGTTTCCCTTAAACTACATTTCTTCGCACCTGCAGCTTCTTAGTGACTTTTGTAAAATGTCGGTTAGATGAAATTTAATACTTTGGGGATATTCTTCCTTGGTATATCATGGTTTAAGGTTTAGGTTGTGTCCCAGCATAGTTAATGCCTCCTTCCTCTCTGAAGTAGTTTCCTTCCCTGTCTAAGAATCTGAAAGTACATTTTACTAATAGCGGTTAAAAAGAGCAGGTTCCTACAGCAGGACCCTAGAAATAATAAAATTTCTTTCTTGAACTTCCTTATTCCTAAAAATAAGACAAAACAGGATCCTTTTTTTCTCACCTTCTTCCAACCCAAGATCTACCATGTAGAGAGAAGAAACCACATCCTGTAATTTAGAGATCTCAGGGCTCTGACTGTGGCTTTCACTCAAAGCTTGCCTCTTTCATGTCTCAGTTATTTCGGTAAATTCTTTCAGATTCTGCGCGGGTGCAAAGGTCCGTCAGTTCAGAACACTTCAGTATGGTATTTCATAGTCCAAGGCAGCCTCAGTTGACACGTAGCTCAAATTGCTGAACATTAGAGATCCCATTCTTGCTCTTACTGAACTTGCTGATGCAAACTGGCCTTTAAGAAACTTTTCTTAAGTAGTTCACTGCATGTCCTGTTCATTCTAATTGTTGGCACTGTTAGACAACTGGGAGAATCAACCATTCAACTTTTCCAGAAGAGCAACTAATCTAGATGCATTGTGAACTCCGGTTATGCCATAGCTTTTCTCCCAAAGGAGGATTATTCAAAATACTTGAGAATTTTCGGATAATGTCTTCATACAGGTGTTTTTTCTTTCCTATGACTGTGGTAGAGCCTTTGATTTACAATTCTTGCTTTAGTCCACTGTATCTCAGGATTGTGATTCTTTAGGGAAAGCGACCATCCCTTATTTAGTGCTTTACCTGCTTTGTTCATGACAAGAGATACGATTTTGCCTCTCATTCAGTCTGCGTCAATCTTACCCCCCAGGCACACATGGCTGCTTGTCACAGGACGTTATATTGCCACGTGTCAGTCACTTGAGCAGATGTGCTTTCCCATCATTTGGCCGTAAGCAAGAGAATTTTGTCAGGGTTTCCAGCAGCCTTGAGAGCTCTGTAAAAGCTGGATGGGTTTTACGGGTTTACGTAATCAGTAGGAACCTGTAATTTGTTTGGGAAGAGCAGCTGATGGCCTGGAAGTTGCCTATTTTAATTCTGCTAGCCTGGATAACCAAAACCCCAGTGATAGTACTTTCAATAGTTTCATGATATAGGATTTCTTACTGGGGGGAG
>JANXJC010000026.1:2004404-2029832 GCA_027564655.1 Leptodon cayanensis | reverse complement strand
TGGGCTCAGCCTTGGCCAGCGGTGGGTCCGTCTTGGAGCCGGCTGGCATTGGCTCTGTCGGATGTGGGGGAAGCTTCCAGCAGCTTCTCACAGAAGCCACCCCTGGTGCCCCCCCGCTACCAAAACCTGGCCACACAAACCCAGTACAGTGTTTTTTTCGGTTATGATACTGTTGTTTTTACCTTTGATTATGCTATATGGGTAATATGATAGGAAGGACTTGCTTTGTTCTCTTGTGGTCTCTCATGTGTGGTTTTGAACTCATTTGGGTCTGCTGAGCGCTGACATACGGAGTGATTCTGACAAGGTGGTGGGTGCACAGTCTTTGGCACTGACCTGATTCCATCACAGAATAAAGAACAAGTATTAATTTGGATGAGATTGTTGCTTTGGACTGTACCAGATTGCGAAAATATTTGAAAGTAGAAGAGCTGTAGCTGTTTGCTTAAATAGATGAAGTCATTCCAAGAATTCTTTTATATACTTATTCTAGAAGTTACTAACTGGGTTTGCTAGATCGCATACACTACATAATACAAATTAAAAATACATTTAATGTTTATCATACTAAATAAATGCAGTGCCTAGGCCAACCTTAACTTTCTTAAAGGTGATATATACACCCACCTAAAATTTGTAGCAAAGTAAATGTAGGTATCTTTTAGGTCAGTTTTATTACTGCATTTATTTTCACTCTTTAATATAGGTAGTCCTGTTAACGGAGTATATTGCCCACCTATTGTGAGTGTGTGCGAGTGAAATGGAAACATTGGTGAGGGAGGACAACAGTAATATTTCAACTCCTGTTCTTCATCTTTTCCTGTGAATGTTTTGTGTGTTTTGCTTTGATCAATTAATATCCTGTACTCATTTTTTTTAGGTTTTTTTATATTCAGATGATGCCTTTTGGGGTTCCTGTCTGTAACTAGTAGTGTTGCTGCATATGCTTCTTGATAGATGAATAGTTTGCTAGGAAATAGGCAGTTTTCCTATCAGTTTCCACAGACAGGAAATAGCACAGCTTGATAAGAAATACAGTTTGATGTCTTGATATTTTTATTAGCTTAACATGAAAAACATACGCGTTTCCAATAATTCTTATTAATGTCATGAGTTTAATTGAATTTATCTTTAAGATCATGGTAGCAAATAAGATGAATGCCAGGGAGTATCTGTTGCAAATGAGATTTTGTTGCACGGCTTTGGTTTAGCAGCAATTTAGGATTTATTAATATTTTTGAGATAGATCACAAGATTAGCTCGTATGATTTTAACAGTACTTAATCATGTGCCAATTTAACAGAGTGATGCAATGGAATTTGTTAGAATCAAATTTGTGACTTAGTTAAAGATTGAAAAGACTGAAACTTACAGCAGGGTTGCACACACAGATGAAGATTAAATCAAATCACACACACGCACAGATAAAACAGTTCTGAACCACACAGACAAATAGTTCTGAACCAAACTGCAAATGCAGACGCACAGATAAAACAGTTTTGAACCAAATTTTACCACCACCACCCTGCGACACACACACAGAGGTTAACGTATGATTAAGATTTCCCTTTTGTGAGTTTCATGAATTACTCACTTTTATGTGCCAGCATTCATCAACAGCCGGTCGGCGAACCTCGTGAAATCAGACCTTTATGTCCTCACAAAATCGTTGACGGACGATCTCTCAATCCTCGTGAAATCCACCCGAGAGGTGTCCGTCCCAGCTCAGGGGGAGACTCTGGGTCACACATCCCACTTCCATCCCAGACACTCCAAAGGTCCCCCCTCGGATCGCCATTTATAGGGTCTCGAGACGATTGGCTTTGGTCATTATTTCACATTCCGGCCACGATTCGGGCCGAGTCATTCCGATATACAATTCAGGCAGCAGATGGCCCAGGTGTGGCCGAAGAGTGCCTGGCACCCAAAAGTCACTGCACCTGTAATGCAGGTAACAGCACAAAGGGAAGTTTTCCCAAATCATGCATGGCTTATCCTGAGAGCTCAGGGTGGCCCGGGGGGGAGGGCTGCACCACCACAGTGTCCTGCCTACCTAACCTGTCCTCTCCTACTGTCTTTCAAGAATTTTCTTCTTTGCTATAGCCAGCCCAGGTATTTAAACTTGAGAGTAGGTACAAAAGTCATCCTTTCTGAGGTTGTTGCATTTACTGTTGTGCCTCTGATGGTCAGCCAAGGTCCCAGTCCATCTCTGCCTCCAGTCTACAATTTAGAAGTTGCAGAGTTGGGTGCCGATAACCCTCTCTTCATGCATTTCAAAGGGAAGAAGGCTGAATATCGCACCTGAAATTTCACATCTCTAGTATAACCTAGCTGTGCTCAGATGAAATCAGTTGTACTGGAATCTTCTGAAATTGTGACAGCAGGAATGTGACTTGCCAAATCAGACTGCCTGGACGATAATTTATAATGAAAATGCAGTCACTGTATCATTCAGGACATAGTTCAGTGGTCATGGTGCTGTTGGGTTGATGGTTGGACTCGATGATCTTAAAGGTCTTTTCCAATCTGAACGATTCTATGATCATGTGGTAGAAATCCTTTGTAAACTCCCAAACTGTGGTACCATCGCATACTGTGGAAGATCCAGAACTATTAAGGCTGGCTAATTTATGACTGGAGCCTGCATCCCAAAAAGTTATGCCCATAAGCAGAGGTGTGTAATGACTTGCCTCTCCAGTTCTGCCATGCAACACCTACTCATTTGACCGGAGTTTAGTGGCATCAGTCTGGATGAAACACGTTTAGTAGTCTTCTCTTATTGTCCTCATCATACGTTATGAGAAAAAGAAGTGGAAAAGGGAGAAGAAAGTAGTAGTTTCCCCTTTCTCTCCAACAAGCTCACAGAAAGAAAAAAGGTAGGTAAACTGGAAGCTAAGGCAGCCCTTCAGAGAGCCGCCGTAGCTGTAGCTCATGGGAACTTCCTCTCCACCCTCACCATCTGTCCGCGTCTCTTCTGCTCTGAGTTTCTCTTACCTCCAGCCTGGTTAGGGGAACCCTGCCTGGCCTTGTGGCACACAGGCATTAGTGGCGTGACTGCATAAATAGGAATGAATTAATATGAGTAACTGGTAATGTAGCAGCAGAGCAACTGACTCTGTTAAAACACGCACAAGTGTTTGATTTCATGCTTTAGCAGTGAATAGACCTTGATGAAAATCCCTTTTCGTATTCCCAACCAGTATTATAAGTGCAGTCAAAACAGTTTCTAAAATCCCTGTGTGCCCTTTGTGCTTTGATTTTCTTCCTGAGAGAATGACGTAAGGAAGTGGAGATCATCTTGCATATTCTGTGCATCAAAATGTATTGCTAATGCTTCTCCCTGAGGATTTCCAAGTCCGTACTATGAAACATTGAGTAAATACTCTGATGAAGTAACAAATTACTTAATGGATCAGCCAAACTCACTTAAAACTGTTTGCTAACAATGAGATGTAATGGCCAGCCAGCAGATGAAGAGTAATAATAATAATAATAATAATAATTTATCTTAATACAGCCAGTATCACATTCCGAATTGAAGTTAAGGGGCAAGTGTCTTAGGATTATTTTTGTTTAAAAACAAAACATTAGTTGTTTCTGTATGATTTTCCTTAATACCACTTTATCTGCTTATGCTAAGATCAGTTTTCAAATGTAATTATCTTAACAGCCTCTGATGGAATTAATCATATGTTCCTTTTGTCTTATTTTGGAGAAACTGGAAATACAAATGGAATTAGTTTATAAGGCTCCTTCCCAAAGATAACCAGACAGAACAAATACCTGCATCGTTCTCTTTTACATAGCCTCTTCGGGTTAAATCATCTGTTGTTAATCAATGTACTTGGATCTTTATAGCTACATGCCTACTTTAATAAAAGGTGCATTTTCTAAAGCACAATCCAGATAACTTTATAATACACAACCCAAGATGAAACTTAAAGTAATTAAGGTAAATTTTTCAGAGAAAATTATCATGGGAAAGAGTAGACTAGAGAAATTGATCTACATAGTGATTTTTTAAAAAATAATAATAACAACAACAACAAAAAATCCCCAAACCAAGACAAATTTCAAATTTCCCTTTTATCCTAGTGGTACAAATTCCTGACTTGTAGGGTTTTCTTTATTCCTCCAAAGCCTTTGTCATCTGAGTTTATTGAACATATGACTGATGTTCCTAATAGGATGCTTAATTTGTAAGTGAAGTCATAGCAACTCATTTCATAAGAATAGTTTATCTAAATTGTCCTGTATTTTAGCTCCACAAAACAGTAATTCTTCACTTAGTGGCAACTACCAGTCAATTCAGAATTTG
This sequence comes from Leptodon cayanensis, assembly GCA_027564655.1. Taxonomy (NCBI): domain Eukaryota; kingdom Metazoa; phylum Chordata; class Aves; order Accipitriformes; family Accipitridae; genus Leptodon; species Leptodon cayanensis. Next base: position 2,025,514 of record JANXJC010000026.1, on the reverse strand, counting down.
ACACAGGCGGCTTTTTCTTGTTCAGTGATTGCCATAGCGTGAAGACTTTGTACACCTGGGATTTCCTCTGTGAGCTTCTTTTATGGGTAATATGAAAAGGTTCTTTAAAATTTCCATATATATAAATGGACAGTGAAAATGAAATATTTATTTATGTGTGTAATTATTCTTATTTTTAATGGAGAAGGAAGTGTCATATTTTGGAATTTCGAAGACTGTTAGCTACAGAAGATGATTTTGTGAAAATCCATAGTATATTTTTTATTTAAGGAGTAACATTGCATGACTGTTGACTGAAGATTGTGATGCTGAAACATTGTAATGTTGAAACATAATGGTGAACTATTGAAACATAATAGTGATTTATATTATATATATTTAGATGAATGAAATAAGCTAGGTGGTATTTATAACTTCATAGTGCACATCATAAGAATAGCTGTCTGAATTATAAAGGTAGGGACTTCACAAATACAATAAATATGTATAGATGTGAAAGCATCCTTAAGAACATCTTCCAGTCAGACAGTGTATGCTGTGAACACCAATTCTGTGCTCCTGTTTTATTTATCAAAAAAAAAAAAATCTTTTTTTTAAGTCTTCACAAGGGACATGTATGTTTGAGGGAAAAATCAGGCAATGCTGTAACAATGTAATTAACCCTCAGTTTTTTACGTAACAGTATTCCAGAGACTTACTGTCTCTACAATATGCTAATTACAGAATAGCAGTATCATAACCTTTGGAAATATAGCATCTTCATGTTTTGGTCTGCAACCTTTTTTTTCGGCTTCTTAGTAATGGAAAACTGCTGGGAAAATTTTGTCCTGAAATTAATTATATTTTCAGTAGAAATCATAATTCTGTCTGCTTTAGTGTTGGTTGACATGTATACTTTCATTGTGTATCTGTATCTTAGCTGCACTGCAGACAAACTGATCTGTTCTAGGCAGGGCATGGTATAGAGGAGATGTAGGAATGGGCTGAAGTATCCTTTATATTTGCCTTTGTATCTAGGGGAGTTGAAAATAGGCAAGAATGGAGAGAAATTTTGTATGGCAGTGCACAGAATTTTGCAAGTTTAATGTGAGCCCTGCAGCAATCCGATGCATTTTAGTTACTGGTAAGTTTGTTAAATTCTGTTTGAAAAATTGTTCCTCTTAGAAGACAGTCCTCTAATCATAATCTAATTATTTCCCCTGTGTCAACAGCAACCTTTTTAAAAGCATCATTTTGGCAACCTGGTTCTGCTGATAAAAATTTTTATATTTCAAATCTTCAGGTTTAATTTATTTTCAGCTGCCAAGATGACTATGTAAATTGACTATCCTTAGAAATATGTTAAAAGTTCTAGATACAATCCTCTAATTAGGCTGTCAGTTCTCTAGAAGAGTAAATTCTTCGAGAGCACTATTGAGGAGAAAAGATCCATTATGTCAGTATGGATTTATATATATATATATATACACACACACATGCTCACACTTAAATGTTTGCTTGAGGTCAGTCTGAACATGTGGGAAAGAGAAGTTTTGGCTTATCTGAAACTTGTTAACTGTTGCGTCTTTTCAGGCAGATTGAATGCTCTCTGCCGTAAAGTATGTAAGACAGAGAACATAACAGGTAAAACCAGGGTTTTGTGCAACAGCTGTTATTTAGTGCAGTTTCATTCCGTCCTTCTTCCTCCAAAAAAGAAGTTTCACCTGAAACAAGTGTAAGCGAGATTTCTGAAAAACATCAGACGAAGCACGTAATCTGTTTTCTGCCCGTCTCTGATCATCATCTTCAGGCAGTAATAGCTTCAGCGCTGTACGCGCGGTGAGAGTTCAAAACCACTTCCATTTGAATTTTACAGTTCTATCAGTTAAAACATTACAGATCTTTTAATTGCTTTATTTCCTGCATAACGATGTGGACAAAGTGCTATTTACATTTAATTATGGTGCTAATTTTTATCAATACTGTGGTCCTATACCGTATTCATCTCAAACTACATCGTGCCTCTGCGACTGCCAGGTGGTTCTCCTTAACTGCTGCTTTTTCTGGTACTTGGAATTTTTTATGTGCTTGAAGGCGTATCGTGTAATGATGCATTCACGTGTGCTATCCCTAGATTTGAGTTCCTATGTACTACAGTCAGCTCGGTTATTTATGGCGGCAATCTTGGCTAACGCAGAAGGGTTCGAAGACAGAACTACTGCTTGCAGCCCTGAGCTGGCTCTGCAGAGCTGCCTTCTGGGGCCTTGGTGCGGCTGCTTCGAGAGATGCTAAAAGCCAATTTGGACGGAGGAAGAGGCATAGCTCATTCACAAAGGCGCTGGCTGAATTAACACGTTTTCCTGGAACTAGAAACGTTGGCATCACTTTGCGGTGACAGCTAAGGTAGCCCTGTGCAGAGCTAATGTGGGCAGGCAGGATTAATTAGTTGAGGCATACCCCACGTTAACGACGGTTGGTATCTAAAAAGTCATATTGGGGCTCTATCCGCATCTGAATTAATAAACTTTGTTGGTGACAGCCTTTCTTGCATAGAACCGGCAGGTGTGTTTCTGTGTCTGTGCCATGGTTAAATATTAACTGGCCGCTGATTATTTCTGAGTTGACTGGTGGGTTTTATGTGTACTTAAACAGAAGTAAAGAGAGAAAAAATCTTTACTGTTAGGGTGTCAGTGTGTCTTAACTTGTTCAGAGTCCTATCAGAATTTTTAACAATTGCATAGAGATTGTATTAATATGAGATAAGACTAAGTCTGGCCCATGAGTTTACATCTAAGTTCATAGAATAGACAAATAAACTGCAATACAAAGAAAAGGGCTTTTGATAAATCACTTATAGAAGTGGAAGTAGAACTTTTAAACTTAAGTCTGGTGCCATGTTCATGGTACAACAACCTTTAAATCCATTTTAAGAATATTTTTTGACTTTTCCATATAATATTAATACTATTTATTGTTGTAATTTAGGTCCTAATCCTGCAAAGACGTACGCTGTTGCTTAACTTTATGCATAATGGGTTGTCCTCCTAAGTCACACGATTACTCATAAAGGATGATAGTAAGCACCATCTACATGGAATTTTCTTTGACCTGTTCAATTTTTTTTTAAAGAAGTTTCTAAATATAAATCTTCAACCCTTTACATGAGCTTCTTATGGATTGTCATGTAGTAAAAATGATGAGTATCTTATTTTAGGTGACAAATACAGTAGAAACTTTCAGTCAGGGTAAGAAAAAATTGATGCATATAACCTGGTTTGAAATTGATGTGACAGCTTGACAGGCTGTTTTGATAAAAGCTTCGGAGTACTGTAAATGGATATTATCTGTGTTCTTTTACTGCTGACACTCTGTGGAGCATTCTGTATGTGATTTTAGACTGATTGTTGTGACCATTCAACAATGAAGCAAGACAAGGCACTATTTCATGTTCTCACCATGTACTTTGCCTACACTGTGTACTTTTTGCATGGCAGCCTTGCTCACCAAATAGTATAAATCTTGTTTTCCTCAGCACATTGGTTATTTTTTTATGCTGGCATGGATTAACCAATCTCAACACCTAAAGTAAAAGATTGTATTTGGAGAGCAAGTGAACCTTTAGCTGACTAGATACTGTAAGTAAAGTTGAACTTTATAAAATGCAGGTTGGACATTTCCTTTAGTTCACTTTTTCATAGCTGCAAAAGCCACAGTTTTCACCCTTGCCTGTGCCCACGACCTGTGTAAGAACTTTCATGGTTGCAGATATTTGTCTGTACAGCTAGGAACTGTTACACCTGTTTTATTTCTAGAAAAGGAATAATGACTTTATGTATGCATTGTATATGCAATACAATGCATTTCTGTCATCTACCTTTTTGAGATATTTGAGAAATCATTTTAAATATTTCCTGTCATAAATGGTTTGGGTTTTTTTCTTTCTCCCTTTCTTCTGGGTTCTTCAGCAACAGACGAGCTTATTTTTGTTTCCCTCTCACCACCCAAGAGTCCGTTGCGATGTTTTTCCCATGGTGCATTGATCCGTCATATGTTTCCGCCGTTGGTTTTCATAGCATAGTTTCCCTTTCTTGCTGAGCCTGTCCCCTGAAGCCTTCCATATCGCTTCTGTTTCTAAACTGTGACCTTTTCTGAACACTTTTTTTGCCCCTCACTGTGCTTTCTGAACACCTCACCTACAGATACTGCTGGGATGGGCTGCTGGGTGATTTCCTTGTGGCGTCTGGAGTCTCTCGGTGCTTTCCTAAGTGGATGAAAGCGATTCGCAACCTTTATTTGATCAGGCCTAGCTGTTGTTCTAATGTTTGGTCTGGAGACAGTATGAAGGAAGCTCTCCACCCTGCCGTTGTTCCACTGTGGTTTGTGGTGGGCATCGTTGCCCACGTGCATGTTCAGCCGTTTTATGCCTCATTTCTGTGGTAGTAGTGACTCAAGGGACTGAAAGTGTGGAATGATGGTATACGTAGTGGCTGCAAATTTTGCTCTTTGACATAGTCTGGATGGTAAAATGGTTGACCCGGCCCCTGCCTGCATCATTCTAGCACTGTCAGCTGGATCCCACTCATCATCTCCTGCCTCTTCCAACTGCAAAACCTTTGGCTAGAACTGCACGCTGCAGGACTGGGTGTTTAAAACCCGGGATAGTCCTGGTCAAACCAGCAGAGCTGACGAAATGATTTTGCACTTCTGTTTGAATATGAACTCCCACTCCTACCGTTGTAATATGTGAACAATCATTGGAGAAATTTGTCAACAGAAAAAGTAAGATTTGTATTCTTTCAAGGAATTGTTCACCACTTTAAGCCCGTTTCTGTTCACTTAATAGCTGGTGAATATTGAGAATGTTAACGGATGGATTTTTCTACATTTGTAATCTGAAAAAACGCTTGTTCTTTACATGCAGTGCTACCCTATTGGCTTTCTTGGTTGAGCTTCTTAAGAGTTCAGTAGCCATGCAAGAGCAAATGCTTGGTGGAAAAGGCTTTCTAGTCATTGGCTACCTCCTTGAAAAGGTATGTTTGGGTTTGGGGTTTTTTTTTGTCTTTATTCTTACTATTTCTACTGTCCTTGTGGTATTTTCAGTCATTTAGCTCAAAGGACTGGTGGAATGAAATATATTTGTGGTATAAGGTATTTTTGATTTGTAATATTTATAAGTTGTGTACAGCAGTCTTTTCATCTTCCTTATCCACTTATATGCCAATATTCGAAGAATCAGTTTTCTGGAGTTGATCCAGTTTGTCTAATTTATGCTTTTACTTTAGATCTCTTTGTAAATCACTTTAATGTATTTTCATTTGTGTTTCTCCACTCTTTGTCCCCCAAACTCTTGTTTAGGAAAGTTCTCTTGTTGCCAGTTTGTAGAAGCATACCATAGACATGTCATAATTTAGGTTTAAATTTCTTTTTTTTTTTGTATGTTAATAAAAATTAAGCTAATCCGCTGTGGCTCAGTTCTGAAATTGTTGAAATAGTTGCTCTGTGTTTTTAAGAAGAAAAACTGTAAAATAATTTCATTTCTGAAAGAAAGAGTTGCAAGGGGCATTCCCTTGATTTGATTGTTTTCAGAGGTGATGAGCAGTTACAAAGCCGAGGTTCAGTTCAGATGCTTCTCTGAGGAACATTACCTGCCTCCTGGCCTAAAGCCCTCACGAAACCCTGTTATTGTGATTTAATAATCTGAAAACAAACTACCGTCAGCTGTACTGAGATAGTAATACTCTTACGATGGAATCTCATGGCTCTGACATTCTTGAATGTCTGCTACTGTGTTTTTCATTAGCATGCGGTCAGTCCAGCGATCATTTGAGACGTTATGACCAGAGCTTTGTGTTCTCCGATGGTGAAATTAAATAATGATAATCTCACCTTTAAAAATGTATGCATTTTGAAGATGAATGATAAATAATTTCTGTCATTCTGCTCCCTATGTGATTTTCAGCCAGGGAAATCAATTCTTATAGTAGAAAAACTTTACCTTCACTGAAGTAATACCTAAAAGCAGATTATTTTCTATGCTTCTATGTTTTCTGTACTAAGCAAGTATGATTTAGAATGTCAAAGAACTAGTCTAAGGTGGATTTTTTCCAATGGTAGGTTTTCTTGTGACATAACCAGAATGAATTTACAAAGCTGTTAGCTCCGGTTCCGTAAGTTATATACCAGAGTTATATACAGGCAGGCTAGTGAGCCCTCACGGAGTCCCTTTCTTCTGATTAGAGCACTATGGTTTATGCACTTTGAATACATCAATTTAGAATGTTGTACATGAAATTGAAAAAAATAGTTTGTGTACTATTCTAATTAATACCTGCTACAATCATTAAACTCAGGGTATGTGAATATTGAAAGGATTTTGATTGATTTCTGTCACAACATAATTCTTAGAGCATATGCTGTTTTCTGGGGCTTTTTATGCTATATTCCTCTTAGCTGCAGTTTTTCAAAAGGATGTATTTTATTTTTTCAGTATATGCTTCTAGTCAGTTGGCACACATGGCAGGAAAAAATCCTTTTGTTTCCTAGCCAGGCTCAATTTTATTATTTATAAATTATCTGTTGCTCATTTGCATGTAATCAAATACTTCAGAGAGGACAGAAAGCTTTTTTTATCTCTGACTTGAACTTCAAAATAACATTTTTGTTCTTATTAGTTGCAGACTATTTATTGTGAATTGTGATGTACAAGCCAAAGGAAACTCAGCATCCAGGCTGAACTTGTATTACTGACAAATGGACTTCACTTCTAAAAATAACAAATCTGCATATTCCCAGACTGTACTTACAGCATTAAAAGTAATTGGAACATTTTGTAGAGAAGGCAAGGGGAAGGAGGTTTAGTGGGTTTTCCTATTAGTTCCTTTTGTTAACTTAGTGTATAAAGAAGTTTGTCAAAGTCCACGTGCCATGTTACTGCAGAGGAGCAGGTCTCGACAGTGACTTTACGGCATATGCTATGAAACTGAAGCACTCTTGAAATTTGAGGAAACCTTGAACCCAACTCCTTCAAATACCTCCTTATGTTTAAGCAACGAAAGCAAGTCTACCAGTAGTGTGTGTTTACATACTGAGACACCCAATTTCAGTAAGACACGTAATTAACTGCAGAAGAGTTAAGGTCTTCAGATTAACTTGTCAAGGCACAGTTCTGTAAAATGTAGAATCCTGACTGGATTACAATAAAACAAAACCAAAACCAACCAACCAAAAAAAAAAAAAAAACCCAAAAAAGAAAGGAAAAAAGAAAAAGGATTCAACCTCAGTTATTGGTGAATATTTTTAACCTGTTAAATGTAGCCATTAGAAAGACTATTATTAGAAAGTATAAGTTGCTGATAATTTTTTTCTTACTTTCCTTTCATATTCAATGACATAAAACCACATGAGGTTGCATGTATTTACTAAAGACGAGCTTGGTGAAAATATCACTTCATGTTTTGGCTGTAAATATATTAAAGAAGAAGGTTTTTCTTTATCTGTGTTCTTTCTGATTATTTTTCCCCAGTCATCTAGAGTTCATATAACCAGAGCAGTTCTGGAACAATTTTTGTCATTTGCAAAATATTTGGATGGATTGTCTCATGGAGCACCTCTACTGAAGCAATTATGTGATCACATCCTTTTTAATCCTGCTATCTGGATACACACCCCTGCAAAGGTAATTGTACATTTGGGCGATGTTACGACTCTCCTGCAAAGAAGTGAAATACTAGTATTCTTTTATGCCATGGTGCTTAGGTTTGGTTTTGTTTGTTTGGTTTTTTTTAAACATGGTAATAGCAAAGATTTTTTTTAGATCATGAAGTCTATACTCTGCTTAACTATATTCTCCAATGTCTTTTATAAGTTCCTAAAAGCAGTTACATTCTTGGCTAAGGTTCTGGCTAATTCTTTTAAAAGGCTGCTTCAAGACACCCAGTCCCTTTTTCAGTGGTTGCATTACATTTTTTACCCAAAAGATTAAGCATAAAAGTATGTATTTTTAATTGTAAGCAAAAGGTGAGAAATGTAAGCTTTCATTTTAATTTAAATTATGTATTTAGGTTTGATAAAAACTATAAAAAGTTATCCTTCATCTCTGGTAATAATGAATTAGTTGTTTTCCTAAATAATCACAGTTCAGGAATGTGTACCAAAGTGAAAAGTAGCATGGTCCTAAAATCTGAAAATATGTACTTTTAGTATAAAAAGCCAGAACAGAAAACAAACTAGTACATTTATTGTGACTTGAATCATAGAAAATTTAGTTTGGAAGGGAACTTTGGATGTCATTCCAGGTGTCAGTCCAGTCCCTGCCCTAACTGAAGTTGTAAATATTTTTTAGTTTTTTGTATCCTATCCAAAGTAAATCCTAAAAAACCTACAAGTTAAGGTTACTAATACAGAATTTACATTTTTGTGGATAACTGTTTCACTCTTCAGGTGCAGCTGTCTTTGTACACCTACTTGTCAGCTGAATTCATTGGAACTGCGACGATCTATAACACTATACGCAGAGTAGGAACGGTGCTGCAGTTAATGCACACGCTGAAATACTACTACTGGGTGGTTAATCCTGCTGATAGCAGCGGCATTACTCCGAAAGGACTAGGTAAGTACAAGGCATAAGAAAGAAAAGAGAAGCATTTCTTGTATGGGAAGATTTGTGAGGTAAATGTGTGAAAGCTCCTCGGGTCTGCAGACGGGGAGGTAAGTAAATGGCAATAACCGGTCCCAGTGGTCAACAGCAGAAGGACTGTGCAAGTGCTTCTGGGGTGCCACGCGCCTCGGATGGTCATTCCTTGCATTTATAAGTATTCCCAGAAGAGTCCAGCTCTGGGCTTCACTCACATAGCATATGCTTATGCGGGCACACTTTAGGAAACCTGTTAAAATCACTGATTTTTCTTCTGTAACAAGGAGGAAACGTTGAGTGTATCTCGTATGCCAGAGAAAGCTTTGTGGGGTGAGAATGACGGGTGGCGGTCAGTGACCTTGAAAACAGAGTGGAAACTTCTAGTTCTCACTGCTGACATCTCTGAAGCTGTATTTCCAGTTTAATAATATTTTTTTTCTCTGCCCTTCTAAAATAGAGATTCATTTAACTTTGCTTATAGCACATAGTGCTTAGCTTAGCTCAGAAAGCACTGAATGACAGCAACAACAAAATACAGTAATACGTACCGGCTAAACGCTGCACGTAACAGATATGTATTAACCAGAGCATCAAATCATTCTAATCCTATACAGTCCAGCTGTAACGTCATTACATTTAGCTGACTACTTGTGTAGAGCAGGGAGGATTTGGCTGAAAGTCTCTTAAAGAATTAATTGATATAGGAGAACCTATTCATTATCTTTATTCAGTAACTATTATTGTCATGCTGAGAAACTGAATAATTGGGGAATGTTTTAGTGCTTTATGTTACGCTGTCACATATCCAAATATTTAAGAACGTGACATTACAACATATAAGTTATTGGATATTTTTTTCATTTGTAAGTGAGCTGTATGCATAGGGTTTTCCTTCAATATTTTTTTTAATAGATAAAAATCAAAGGAACAATTCTTATTCTAGGTTAGGTATCCTAACAGGCAGTGAAATTGTCACTTGTCGAGGCTTACAGGAAGAGCTGCTGCTGGAGCTGGGACCTCATTTGTAGTTCTCTCATGGTATAATACTAGATGAATTATATTCTTCATAAAATTATTAAAATTTGCTTTAAAAATACCTAACTAAAGCACATTGTTCATGTGAATGAAAAGTTTCTAATATCAGTTTATGAAAATTGTTTGTGGTGGTTACTTAATTAGCATGAAACTTTTGTCAGTAATAAAATGTATTTTCCCCTTACTCTGATTCTGGATTCCCCCTGCCAAAATAGGAATAAGTTCATTTTTGGTACCTACGAGGAGGGTGTCTCCATCGGAGCTAGACATCTGCTGATTATAGCCAGTGGAATGCAGGAGTCAGTTGCCTGAATCTGGGTTTCCAGCATCATTTTAGTCTCTGAGGAGCATCCCACCTGCCTTCAGAGGGATGCAGGTGTCCTGTCAAATCTGCTTGTTCTGTGTGGATATTTTGGATACCTTACAGCATGTCAAATCACACCGCTAAGTTTGTTTAGGAAGCCGTGTCCTACCCCTAGTCGGCAGAGCCTGGAGAACTCTTTGGTTTGAAAGGTAATTGCTTTCTAAATTAGATCTCCATTGACTTCAGCGGAAGGTTAGAAGCTGGTCTCACCTCTTGGCGACTACGCTGTAGACGTCTGAAATGAGGGTGAGCTGAGGGAGGTAAAGGTTCCAAGTGTCAACCATATTTACACCTAGACAGAGACCTGGAAAATTGCTCAACTAGTTTGAGACCGTAAGTTTGATAATATTGTCTACTTGTTATTGCTGTAATTCTTCTTGGTCTGGTGGTGGTTGTTGTTGTTGTTGTTTTCCCAGGGGGTTTTGTGGTTTGGGATTTTTTTAATTAAAGAATTCCTGTACTTCTGTGTCGTGATACTAGTACCTAACAACACTTTGAAAATGTATCACACGTTACAGACTTCCCTCCGGCTAAGCTTGCTGTTTTGTGGAAACAGTGGGACATTTCTTTATGTAGGAGGTATGGCTTGTTTTTATCTTGCCCAGATCTGCCTCTCTGCAGTTAGCTGTATTTTTGGAGTGTTTGTATGTGTAATGCCAGTTGAATAGCTACAAAAAAAAAAATCAAAGAATTTTGATGTATTCATCAAAATCTGAACAGAAGGCATGGGGTACACAAGGACACAAAATTAGGGATGACAAATGAATCAGTTAACTCTAAATTAGCATACATACAGCTGTTTTACTTCCCTACCTTTTCTTTCATTCCTACCTATTTTAAGGATGTGGTACTTCTTTTCTCATTTGTGTCAGTTCCAGACAATATTCTGTTTTTCTGAGGAAGGCAACCAGGTAGGTCCCTGAAAGGTAATCACGTAGTGCAAATTACTGGTTGCTTGGTGTAACAGTTTGACAACAAAAAAATCACAATTACTAAGGCCTTCATACAGTAGTTGGGAAGGTGTTTGATAAACTGCGAGGCCATGCACATTTTCAAAATGCCTGTTATTATCCACTATATCTGAATTTTCCCCTTTTTTTTCTTTAGTTAGATTTATCGATAAACTTGACTTCTTTAAAGATTCATCTCAACTTTCTTCCTTGTTCCTTACCCTCTTCCTTCCTCCCTGTTGTTTAGACTGCAGAAAATCCCACGTAATTGATAAAACTATAAGAAAGTATTTCGTAGTACTCTTTCCTGTCTGTAAAAATTACTTTCCTTGTGCTGAGTTGAAGAATGTCGGCTTATCAGGGAGGAAGAGCAGTGATATAGCAATGGATGTGCAAATCCAGCACAGCTATGGAATTTTCTCCGTGCAAATCAGTCCTAGGACTTTTTTTGCTATTATTGCACAGGTAGCTTCTGCTTCTGACTAATACAGCTGTAATAACTGTGGTGATTTGCAAGCAAATGACTGTGGCAATATAATAATTGCTGAGGTGATGGGTTGCTAAATTTAATCTCATATTAACTTAATTTCATACTGTTTTTTTATCAAATTCACATTAATTACTTTCCATTTATAATATTCCTGAAAACTTTTCATAATGCTTAATCACCTGGATATTACATTGCTTTTCTTCACCAGATGCTCTTTCTTTTAAAATAAAGTGCAATCTGCCAATGTGATATGCAGGTCTGGCTGATTAAGGCTTACAGTCTTAGAATACTGTAAGTAGCTGTAGTTAATATGCTTAATGCTTTTTTCCTTCCACCTCTCTTTCAGCAACTTATAACTTCACCAATCCTAATAGTTCAAAAACATTAACTGTTCGAGGATTTTGGTTTTGTGTTGATTTTTATTAGCCTGCATAGTGCCAATACTGCCACATGTAGCTGGCAAGATTATAATTTGTTAAAATGTAGAATAATGTGTGAAAAGAAGTTTGTAAAAGTAAGAAACTTACACTTTAAGAATACAATTATGTGAAGGTTAGAGCTGTTACATTTTCGGCAGCATTTGATATTTCAACATAGAACAGGACTATGTACAGCAATTTTACTGTAAGAAACAGAAAAATGTCATGATGTGAGAAAATGGCATATGGTCAAGCTAACTTGACATCAGAATTTTCAGATCTGAAGAATACTTTAATGGAAATCTTGCCAATATCTGAAATTTGACTTTATGTGTTATAGTGCCTTCACGGAATTTGCTGTCATATTAGAAAGTAAGCTTATTCATGCAGACATTTTAGTAGTGTGATGCTTTCTTGTCTTCTAGGCATATCATTTTTTACGCAGAGATACTGAAACACTTTTTAATATTAGTGTTGATTTACTATTACGTGCAGACAGTTACTCTGCTTCAAGGTTTTATTGCCTTCTCCTGTCTTAATAAAGCACAAAGTGGGTGAGTTTTCTGTACTGACAGTTTCGTATACCTTGTTTTGAAGCCACAGTGGCTCAGTATTGAAGCTTCTCACTTGGCTAATGCTGTTTTCTTAAATAATGACAGTTTCCCCCTTGCTTCTCCTGGTATTCAGCTGATAAAATAGGAGGTGTAAATGTTTTGAATTATTTAAAAGGCTCAAATATTTATTTCAAATTTGGTTTTGTATCTTCTCTGTCATTATTGCTTTCCTGTTTCAAGCTGGTATTTCTTCTTGGATTAAGTATACTAAATTCTTTTTTTTTTTTTGTTTCCTTCTGAAGTATTAGAAACCCTTTTTCAAAATGTATACTTATCAGCTTGCTTGTTAATTATTCTTAGTAGGTTCTACATTTTAGATATAGATCCATGTAGCGGAGGCAAGTTTTCTGTTTAAAATAATGAGTTTTAGTTTCTTTTTTCGTGTTGTGTTTGTGGTTTTGTTTTTTTTTTTTTTTTAATTAAATTACCAGTTATAAATAGGTGGCAGGACAAAAGTGACTTGTCTTTTATTAAGACTATATTAAAAGTAAACTTGTGAAATAATTCTCATGTCAGGAAAGGCAGAAGAAGTCAAAACAATTTCCACAGGGAAGAAATTCTAAACTTTACTACGTTTTACACTTGAACTATGATTATAGCTCTTCCCTTGATTTGCCGCGTGCATGCCTTCAACGTTTTGTTAAATCATACAGAATAAGATGTGAAGGTGGGAGGAGATTGTAGGGTTGTCCAACAGTTGCAGCATCTAAAAACATAGTGAAGCAGGCAACTGAGTAAAAATTATTTAAAATTATGTTACTTCTTTCTGTAATTATTTCCTTTTGTCGATTTGGGGAATTAATAAGAGGATAAGCAGGGAGAGATTTAACTGTCTTTCTGTGGTAGATGGTGCATTTCAATGATAATACTTCAAGCTGCCAGGGACATTTTAGAGTTATGTTACCAGGCTTTGTTCTTCTTTGATGTTTTGTCTTTTCAAACTATATACTAGACTGATATTTAAAGAAAATCCAAACTATGATTGTCTTTCAGAAGGGGCAAACCACACATTTTTAATATCAAAGCAACAGAGAAAAATTTAAACACACTTTTGTATTTTCATCTTTGGATGTCTACTAAACTGTTGGATAGTTTAATTTCTTTATTAATCTTTTTGAAGAAAAATAAAACATTTATGCACTTTAAAAAAATTCTCCATGTTGCTGAATTAATTTGATATACAATTTCTGTAAATTTAAGAGAGCACTTGTTAGAGCCCACCAGGATATTTATGCCTTGAAAAATCTTCAGTGGAATTACTTAACAGCTGCATGGCATTCTTTGAAAATACTGATGGACCAACAGTGGTGCATTAATGAGGAAGCATAAAATGAAGCCAATAACAGAAAAATAAACTAAATATTGTGGGTTTTTTCCTAAGAAAAAATGACTATAGGATACTCAGTGTTAATAACCCTCAGAAGTGCCTTGTGCTAAATTGTAATTTTGGACCCTGTTGTGGAGCAACCCTATGAAGTACTTGCAACTTCATCGTTGGGTGAGAGAAATGTGCGTTTAAGTTCCAGACTGCTGAGGAGTGTAGGTCATTCTTGAGCTGTTGGCCAAGCATTTCTCTTTCTATACTGGTGTTTCCTGTGTGCTTCCCAACTCTTACTCGGACTGGACCTTTATGAGCAGTATCTTGCCTCCTGCTAGAGGATGCATGGTTGTTAATGCCCAAGTTAGCTCATGTTAAACAGAGTTTCCAAGAACATTTTTAATGTCTAATATTTTTGAACATGAGCTAGAAAAGTGAGAACTATGAAAATTATTATAAGGAGAAAGTAACTATAGTTTTCGTGGACAGAAAAAGTGGCACATAGTTATTTCAAGGGCTGGGTTAGAGTGGAACTCAGTTCTCATTAGCTTTGCAACAGTGAGATAAAAAGCAGGTCCTTCTGTGATCCACGTAACATGTGATGTTATTTATGCATGCATGGAGATCAGATTCTGCTCTCTGTATCATGTCTTATTGATTTAAGGAGTAGAAAAGTCATGCTGTTTACATATAAAAAAGCCAGATGGAAGAATGTTGCCTTTGGTTGCTTGTAGAACTGATAACACAACGTTTTATTTCCAAAGGCAGGATTAAAAACCATTATTTTTGTTATTCAAAGCTCCCGATCAGTTTTTTACACCAGTACTAATTGTACTTTACTCTGTGAATATGTTTACATATTCCCTCTTAATTAGTCCTGGATTATGCCCCTATAATTGCTCTGTGCTGCAAGGATGAATTGGATAATTTTTTTTCATTTATCTTTGCCTGGATAAAGCAGGCTAACTCTCATTAACAGTGTATATTAAAAAAAATCTGATGCAAATCATATGCTATCTGCAATAAAAACATATATAAAGAATCTAAAAGCAGGAAATTGTTTAGTGACTCATCCTGGTGTGGGATAAGGGAGGCATCCTTTCTCTGCCAGTTAACAAGAACGTTGCTATTTTGTATTAGGGACTTATGGTTGCTGTACCCGATCTTAAAAGGATTATCTTGTTGATTTGGTCTGAGTTTGGTTTTAGTCTTTAGCAGTGCTGTTCATCAGTTTCTGATCGGTGGTGACACTGAATTGTCTATATCCAGTGATGGGCACAAAGACTAATAAGCAGTAAAGAAAACTACTTTTCAATGTTTGAGTTGAAAAACACCATCTAGTTGTTTCTCTTTACCTCAGTGTATGTATGTATAATGTGTATTTTTTAATTATAGCATAAATTATGCCATTTTTTGGTCAATAATGCATTTTTTAAAAATAAATCTTCAACTAGTAATGAAGTTCTTCAACTAGTAATGAAGCCAAAAAGTGTGATGACATAACAATTGTAGTGGCAAATCCATTTTATGTAGCTTTATGTCTTCCCAGATTAATTCCATTCAATCTGTATCAGATGACTGTTGCATTACTACTGCTGCAGTCCTTTCTTCCACTCTTTGTGGTTGTCTCCTGGTCACATAGCCTCCGGTTTCTCCAGCCTCTCTTGTTTTTCTCTACCAGTCCTCTTCTAATTTTTCAAATTAATAAAGGCTTTTTGGTAGAGGCTGTCCCCCTCTTCTGATTCTAATGCAGCGAAGCTTCAAGACACAACCAAAATACAAGGAATAAATAGTTCTGGGGGACGGAAGGAGAAAGACCATTTTGCCTGCATGGCATGTAACCTGCAAGCAACAACTCCTTTGGTACCTGTTGTGTGTTGAAGAACCCTTTTCAGGGTTCTTGCACATCTCCAGAGAAACTAGCGGGTATATAAATAACAAGTATGAAACTCAGGTATCTTTGAACAGGTACCTGGTTAATTTGGGATATCTTCATTTTAATCCCTCCTTAAAATTTCTGATACCGGAATGCTTTGCAGAACTCCCCATGGCCTTAGTGTTCTGTTTTCTGTTTCCATAATGACAGTTCTCCAGAAAAGACAAAATGCCTGTTTTTAGGCCTGGTTTTCAGATATTGTCTGATATTGAATCCCAGTAAGGTGTAGGAGGGAAGAGGGTGTGCAAAGAAACAGATTTCTGCTTTGCGGTTAGGGGAGTTGAATTTGCATTTGAATTAGGGAAGAAAATAGTTGTTGCCTAGAAGCACAACACTGCCATAAAAACACATGCAATACTTAACGTAGTTGCAGCTACCAAAAAATTTACCAAAAAATCCAACTTACTTCTCATTTTTTACAGTGGGAAATAGATGTTTCATGGTGCCATTAGAATGTATGGATATAAAACTATTCCTATGTCTCTAAACCCTATATGATAGATTTCTTAGAACAATATCCTTCCTGGTTTTACGCATGGTGGTAGGGAGAGGTTGAGATTTATTTGCTTCTTTCTGAAGAGTACCCATTTCTCCTCTCTCCACTCCTAAACAGGGAAGAAAAGTTGAGAGGATTAACTGCTCTTTTTGTTCCTGTTTGTTAGTCAAACAAATATAACTTATCTTCAGGTTTGCCCGTGTTGCAAACTTGAATTACTGCGTGTACAGCAGTTGTTTCACTTCAAAGAGTGGCACCAGAGACTAAAAAAATCTTCATTAAAAAGTTGCATTCACCTGGATTGGAAATAATACTGAGACATAGAGCATTACTAAGCTTTGATGTGTATTTATCAGCGTAAGATGAAGTGGTTGATGAAAAAATAAATTAGGCTGCATTTATTTTCACTGTGCAAAATTTAAGACTGTCTATGACACACATTGTTTGAGAAGTAGAAACTTAACAAAAGAATTTCCAGTTCAGCCGTAACTGTTTATGAAAGGGGAGAATGGAGAATACAACAGAGCAAGTTTCAAGTGAATCTAGTTGTTCAGGCTCTGTTTCTTATTCAGTTTTATAGATACTTCTGTTTTCCTAATGTACTCCCTCAAGCACAATTGTTTAAAGTATTATGGGTCACAGATGCTGGTTTAAATTTAATATTTTCTTCAGATGGTAGTTTGTCTTTGGTTAAATAGCTTCAGTTTCTGCTACAGGTAATGGCCACCACTAATATTTCATTAAACCTTTCTCTGTTGGTTTTCATTCAGATGGTATTTAACATAGTGGCTTAGTAGTTATCCCAAGTTGTTATCACATATTTTAGATGAGATTCCACTTTGTATTCAGACCCTTTTAAGTTTACATGTCCACAGTGTAGCTTGTACTAGGTGTTTAAACTCCCTTTGTTCTCAGTGGAATTCAACTCAATGTAGTCAATAGAACTAATAATGTTTTTCCTGAATTGGGCACTGATGTTGGGTCAGTTCAGTAGATCTAGTCAATAGAGTAGTTGCTTATATTTGGATTTGAAACTCCTGGCTCATATGGAGACATCTACAGAACATATACCTTAATTCAGTTGTGTGAGTCTAGACCTGATTACTACCTTTCATCTTCCTGTGTCTTTGTTTAAAAAAAAAAAAAATCAAAAATTCTTTTTTTTTGAAATGAAACATCACTTATGTATATTGGTGTTGTAAAATGTGATTCTGAGGGGTTATAAATTATATCATTTGCAAATATGAACTTTTATATAATGAATAGAATACTAAATCTGATGTAGGCACTGTGATCTCCTTAAGAAGCTGCAGTCATTAAAGGAATTAGTTTATGTTTAAAAGTGGTATATTTTGCTTCTTCCAGATGGTCCTCGGCCCTCACAGAAAGAAATCATATCATTAAGGGCATTTATGCTTCTGTTTTTGAAACAACTTATATTGAAGGTAAAACAGTCTATTACAGATGGAAAACATTGAGATCTGTTATATACATGTAATAGGATCTTTCACAGTAATAAATATGTAATACCTGTCAGGTATTGTATCTGTTTCTGGTTAATTTTAATGTTCATGCACGTACTTCTAATCAACATAGAGGCAGTAAAGCCATACAATATTTCTTATCAACCTCACCAAACTATGCCACATATATTTTATTAAATGTACTTGCAGGAATAGTATATGACACTACAGAACCTTTCAGCTATTTGGGCTTTTATTTTTGCCATAGTAGATAGTTGCTTGATTGATCAAATGAAATAGGTAATGGCAGTTGTTAAGTTAGTTATTGCTTTATCCTTTTTTTTGGTTCTACCACTTGTTGAAATGGTTTAGGACTTTCTGTGACAGCTGAACGGTTTTGAGGTATAATCTGCCATTTGAGACTAGACTGACAACCAGTATTTTTTGTCCTGGCTTATTCCTCCGGCTTTTATTGTTCTGTCTCAGGGGCTGGAGGAGTGGCAGTAATAGTTTGTACTATCTGAGGGCCCACGCTATAAGAATCCTTTCTGGCAGGAATAGAGGGCTGACTTCATACTGTTTTGAATTCTCAATGTGATAAAGAAAAGCAATGTAATGAGAGAGAGAATTTCGTCTTTTGAGTTTAAATAGCAAAAAATTGTAGGTTTATTTGACTTGGTCCCAGTTTTTCTTGAGCCAAACTTAAAGAATGTATTTTCTCTGAATAATGCCCCTCCTTTTTGTTGGGTTTTTTTAGGATCGAGGCGTGAAAGAAGATGAACTGCAGAGCATATTAAATTACTTATTAACAATGCATGAGGTACATTTCTGTAATTACCTATCTTTTACTGTGATCAATTGTACCTGCTCTATAGGAAGCCTGCTGTCGAGGTTAGTTTGTAGAATAACATTGATGCTTGTCATACAGGATGAAAATATTCATGATGTGCTGCAGCTGCTAGTGGCACTAATGTCCGAACACCCAGCATCCATGATACCTGCCTTTGATCAGAGAAATGGGATACGGTAAGACAGCGAAGCGAGAAAATATCCTAAAAGTAGTTCCAGTATCATCACTCTCCAGATTGCTTCTTTTTCACATAAATATCACACTTGCTGATCTTTCAAACTACAGTCTTATTAACTTAGGCTATATTTTTTGTCAAAACCAGAGTGTTGATGATAGCTTGGAGGAAAAAAATTTCCACTTAAGGTTTTTATTATTATATTTGAAGGTAAATGTACTATTGTACTTGCTTCTCAGTCTCAAATAGAATATGTAATTAACCAGACACATTAAAAAGCCAAATATCTATCTCAGAATAATTTTGAATATTCTGTCTTCATATGTTTAACATAATCTGGAGGGAAGAAGAGGAGAACAAGAGAAATCGTGCCCTAACCTCTCAAGTTCTCTCTGAAAAGATTAAAAAACTGTCTGTGGAATTCATATGTTTATCTGTTTGGCAGTAAAATTAATAACTGATAATTCTCAGAGAAGCAGTATTTTTGTTGTTTTCTTATGCCTATTTTGGCAATGCAATTTTTTTCAGAGATTAATAATTTTCTTGTTAATAATTTAATATTTACTATGGAATTTTGTTTTGTGCTGTTCTGAAAATATATTGGAAAATGCAAGGGGCTCATAAAACAAAGGGAAAAGAAAAATCTACTACCTGTTAAATTCAAGCTCTGTTTGGCCAAAATACTAAGATCTTTGTACAAATACTTGTACTTAAAACTGTTTGAATGACAGTGGTAGTTGAGGGGAAGACTCATTGTACTCACGGTTAGGACTTTGTTTTCTGCCTATAGTTGTCTGTATTCAGACACATACTATTCCTGACAGTTTTCGAGGAAGGGTAAGACTGATCTAGAGGATTTAAGAGATCTTTATGGAACATTTGTGGTACCAATATTAAAATTGTTTGATGATGCAGTCTCTGCGTTTAAAAGTCTGTGTTGAAACAGTGGAAAAAATGCACAGAATTGCAACATTTAAGTATTAAGAAAAAAAAAAAAACAACAAAAAAAAACTCCTTACATAGAATTAGGGGTTTGTCTGCTTAGGTTATCAGAGGACAAAAGCCTCAGAGGTCATTTGATAATGGCATAAGTCCTCTGAAGAGAAGAAGATATTGTCTGCTAAAGTGCTCTTTAGTGGAGAAAGACTAAAAAGAATGGCTAAAAGCTGAAGCTCAGCTAGTTCAAATGGAAAACTAAAATATAAATTTAAAAACTTGATGAAGACCACTCTAGGGGAACGGTAATGCTTTCTGTCTCTTGGTGCCTTCAAATCAAGGCTCGTTTCCTTTCTGAAAGACAGTAAATTTGTGCTTAAACCAATCGTAATAATTAAGTAAGTACTAAATTAAATTAGTTGAGTGTTGAGGCCTTTTTTATCCAGAATTTAGAAAGAGAATGTATATTTTTTTTCTACTTCAAATTTAGATGCAATGAGGATGCAGCTTCATAGGTATATATGGCATTTTGTGTAACATATTGCCATAATTTTCTTTTGACAAATGAGATTTCAGTATAAACATCCTGTGATTAAATGCAGGTACCCTATCCTATGTAGAAAGGATATTGAGTATGTTTTTCAAGAATAAAAGGAGGTTTTCAGTAGCATCCAGGTACTCCAGGAAACTCCAGGATGTGACCTTATGTGCTCCAGTCTGCTTCGCTTGGCTTAAGCTGCAGCTCCTCAGACTGTGTTTTATTTGATTGTTGCAAGGTAGAAGTATAAGATAAGGTCGTCACCTTCTGTTATAAAACATTGAACTGAACCAAAAGATACCATGTCTCTAACCTAAAGAATTCATAATCAAACTCTTACGCTATGCTTGGTGCTTTCAGTATATCCTTCAATTTTGTGTAAATTGCTATTTTTATAATTTTATTTATTAAGAAATATCCCTGTTCAGTGAAATACAATCTATATATGTGATGTTTAGTGATAAACTGAAAAAAAACTTGAATTTCTTTTTCTTTTTTAGAGTAATTTATAAGTTATTGGCTTCCAAAAGTGAGAGTATATGGGTGCAAGCTTTGAAGGTCCTTGGATATTTTCTTAAACACTTGGGTCATAAGTAAGTGTAGTTTTAAAATTTTTATAGTGATGTATTTAAGTTCACAATTCTTCTTGTCTTTTTGTCATGATTACTGTATATTCTTTGACAGTCTTTAGAAATTAATTAAAATAAAATTGTGTCGTGGTTTAACCCCAGCCAGCAACTAAGCACCACGCAGCCGCTCACTCACTTCCCCCCTACCCAGGGGAATGGGGGAGAAAATCGGGAAAAAGAAGTAAAGCGCGTGGGTTGAGATAAGAACAGTTTAATAGAACAGAAAAGAAGAAACTAATACTGATAACACTAATGAAATGACAGCAGTAATAATAAAAGGATTGGA
>JANXJC010000026.1:1958407-2004304 GCA_027564655.1 Leptodon cayanensis | reverse complement strand
AACTGAAAACATCAGTGTTATCAACATTCTTCGCATACTGAACTCAAAACACAGCACCCTACCAGCTACGAGGAAGACAATTAACTCTATCCCAGCTGAAACCAGAACAAATTGTTAGGTTTTCTGATTAATAATTTGCACACTCTGTTACCTTTATACATTGGGATAAGACTAATTTTCCACTTAACTTGTTAGTACTATGACATTTGAAAAGATACTGTGATTGTCCACCAAACATATAATATGCTGAAATTCGAGTCTTAAAATGATTGAAAAACATTTTCCAAAAATATGTTTCATAAATGTATATTGCACGTTCAGCTAAGGATAACAGGAAACATATGAGTGTCATCAAAAATTTGTTTCTGGAATTTTCAGTGTCATTGCAATAAAAGTTTCAGGGCAGTTCTTTTAAGAATAGCTTTAAAATTATGGGAAAAATGAAATAGAAGAATGTTATTCACATGGGAGAGTTTCAGAAGGAAAAGCAAACAGACTAAGTAAATGGTAAAAAAAAAAAAGCGGTAAGGACATACCTCTAGGCAAGAAGTATTCACATATAAAATGTGGCAGCTAGAAATACTCACATTTAAAAAGAACTGGTGTCACGAAATAGTCGTACTTAGTCTCGTCTTCCATATTTTGGTGTTAAGAAAGAATTAAAAAGCACACGGTGCTGCGTAACCTGCTGCTGCTCGCTTTTCCCCTTCTGCACGTGGTGTTTGGCTTCCTGCTGGGGTTAACCCAAACCCATATTCTGGAGGGAGACAATGCGGTATAAAAATTAGCCGTGTGCTTCACGGGAGACTTCATCAGGTGAAACCGCTTAGGAGGAGCCCAGCCAGAGCGCAGTATTGCTGGGCACGCTTTTCTCGGGGAGATCAATAAAGTAGGGCTGTATAATTGAGAGACAGTTAGCTGAGAATATGCTCCCAAATGGGGTTTTTCTTCTGGGCTCCAGCAAGCCAAATAATGTTCTGGGAATTAATAAAGCAAATTGATAGTCCACTCAAAAATCTCCAAGGGCTTTTCAAACATTACTTACTAAAAATCTTTCACATCGATAGGAGTTGGATTAAGTAAGATACACCAGATGAAGGTTTGACTTGTGCAGAAGCCTGGTTGTGTCCAAATAAGTACGTTTGTTTAAAATCTTTATAGCTTATCCAGTAAATCAAGTAGCAAACTCTGTCTGTGGAACATTGCAGAAAAAGAAGCTGAAATTTCATTTTCTGGTCCTTAGCATGTGCTTGTAATTATGGATTTACCAGTGTAGTTTCCATTGTTGAGTGAAAGTACTTAGCACAAAATTAACTTTATTTTTCATGTAATTGAAGTCATTGAAATCCACTTGAATATTCTGTGTAACTTTCAAAGTTGTTTTTTTTTTAATTTCAGACCTCCAAACATCTGTAGATGTTCACATTTTATGTAGATTTCAACAAGTAAAAATGCCCCGCCTTCGTATCTTACAGCTAGCACTCGTGAGCTGTGCCTATTTGTCCACATACGTATGCATGCATGCACCTGATTTTATAAAACTGTAGTCAACTGCAGGAAATTCTAAGCGATTATAAAATTATAAGCTACATAAATCATAAAGCACTTAAATTTCTGTTTCACAGTACAGGAAACAGGCATTGTATTTTAATACGCTAAAGCAGAATTGCACAGAGATGTTCTAATGTGATGTATGAAATCTGAACCAATACAATATTAAGTACAAATGTGTAGGTACAAAACCAATTACCGTTGCTGTAGTTCATATATATTCATTGCAGATTAAGCTACAGAGTGGAGGTAATTGATTCTCAGGAGAAGTGACCAATAATGTGTTAGATGAGAGCCTGGATAACTTAATTGATTTTTCTTTGTGATCTGTGATGATAGACTACTTTGTCAAACCTAAACGGTTGGCAAAGTCCTGTTCTTTTCCTTCTCTGCCATCTTTGATTCTTTCTATGCCACCACTGAAATCATAGTCCGTTATTTACTTTGGGTTTTATCTGCATATTTAAACCTTCCAATGAATTGTCCCTGCTATGTGCTACATCATAGCTCACAAGGTTGAATACCTGTACTTTTTCTCATAAGTAACCCATGAACTCTCTTCTGTGCACAGAAGAGTACACACTGTTAGAAGTTGTTGCCACGCTCTTTTGTGGTATTTGAAAATTATAATATAATGTATTAATTTCAAAAGTTCTAGAATGAATGTATGTAATGTAAACCTGTGTTATTATCATCAGTAATCATGAAAAGGGAGTTTCTTAGCTTTTGAATGCATGAAATTTTACAGAAACTTTACTGTATTTTACCTTATTTCATATTTTTCTGCTGCTTTAATATAGATTATTAATTAATTTGAACAATGTCTTTTATTTCATATTCATTACAGTAGGAGATAAATTTAATGTTGCCATTTAAGAGAAGTACTGTTTATTTATGATGTTATATTGAATTTTAAAAGCAGTGTTTTGGGACAGATGGAATTCATGATGTGAGCTGCTTTCTTCTCTGCTTTTTAAGATTTGAGTAGTTTTTCATCCTAGCTACAAAATTCACTTCAATCACTTGGAATTTCATAACTTTTCAGGATTTTGTTTCCTTTGCATTGTAACGTATGTTATTCCGGGATTTGATTATTTTGGCTGCATGAGAGAATGCTATATAAAGAGAATGGCAGTACTGATAAATCTGTACGTGTCAGTATTGATGTTGAAAAATCTGAGGTTGGATTGTCCCAAGTCCTTGAGAGAGCGACAAAAGATATGTTCGGCAGGGGTCACATTTTAGCCAGCCTATGAACATCTTGAGCTCTCTCAGCCTGAGTAAGATAGAAAGGGATTCTTTTGTCTTTTTCCACTGTGAAAATCATGGAGGCTGAGAATGGTGTCATTTGTTTTATACAAAAGCCCATCCCAAATACAACATTGCTTTCTGAGAACCTTTGTGTAGTACTACAATTGCGTTCATTTTGGGAGAGATCTTGACTTTTATTTCATAATATTTACAGAACAACGAGTTTAAGAACTTTCTAGTACAACATCAAAATATTGGCTTTTGTTTTTTTTGCGTTTACTTAAAATGTTCAACATGCTTGGCATTTTCCTAATGTTTTTATTTTCTCTTCCAGGCGAAAGGTTGAAATCATGCATACTCACAGTCTTTTCACACTTCTTGGAGAAAGGTTGATGCTGCATACAAATACAGTGACCGTTACAACATATAACACGCTTTATGAGGTACAAATTATTAAACATAGAGATTGTCATGTCTATTGTAAAAATTATGACTTAATTATATTGTTGTGACTCAGTGCTTTACAATATCCTGATTCTCAAGACTTCTGAGAAAATTTTAGATAGAAATTTTAAGAAAGGATTTCTTGGTTCAGAATGTGTTTTGCCATGCTTTGGATATTTGTATTAACAATGTCATAATTTTTAACATAGTCTCTATGAAACTTTCCACTTATAGCATTACAAAGGGTGATGGAAGGGATCCTACTATTTAAGATGTTCATCAATTTCCACACACAAAAAAAAAAAGTTACTGCGGACCTCCAATTGCTCTTACTCCTCCATTGTTTGCAGGAGGTTGTTTCCATTGAAACGGAAAGTGCTGGAGCCAAAGAGATGCCTTTTTTTCATTTTCTTTTTTGTGCCATTCTTTCAAGTTTACAGAATTTTGAAAAGTGATGTTTTTGGTTTTTAACTAGTAATGCTGATAGTATGCCAAAATGATAACTGCACACAACCCTTTTATGTAACAGACGCTGCTTGAGGCGAAGGAATGCGACCTCAAGCATTCAACTGTTCTACCAGGCTCTTGTAGAAAGTTAAGTTTCGATGATCAGCAATTTTACTAAAGCCAAATATTGTCAACATCAAGTTGGTCGAAACCCATGTCCTCATGCCTGCAAATGCGTAAAGATCATGTCCAGCCTTCAATTCTTTTTAAAATGGTGACTTAGAATTGAATCCTTTACAATTTCTGAGGATCTTATGCACTAGAAAGATTTTTTTTTTTTTAATGTGTTTTTTTAGTCACAAATGGGTGTAATGGCTAGATAGTCGGGATTGGTTCCAGAAAAGACACAGAAGACTAAAGGAGTGCTTGATATTTCAGGTTCTGAGTCTGAGTGATGTACAAAACCTTCTCCTATGATTGTAAAAACCTAAATGTCATCTGTTTGCCAATGACTTACTCAGGTGTCAAGTTCTTTTTTATTGCACATATCTAAGCTTACCCTGTGTGGTTTGACCCTGGGTGTCACATTCTAGGTGTCCCTGCATTCAGATTGCTGAGAACTTCTGTGATTGGTATTCGCAGAAAATACATAACTCAGTGACAAAATTAAAGTCCTCATGAGGTCCAGCATCCACAGACATTTACATTTTAAAAAATGGCCAGAGGGGGAGAAAAGGGAGTTGAGTGCCATCAGTACAACAGATTTGCCAAGGAACTGATGCAGATGCTTTCTGTGTTCTCTCATAAAAAGCAAAGGCATATTTGCATTCTATTTTAAATACCTATATGTAAAGACCCATTCAAAGATAATTGTGTTTAAAACTCACATTAGTTTGTTTATTGATTATTGATTAATGAATGAGCTAAAGTTCTGCTTTAAAATAAATAAGAATTACCAGTGAAATGATTCTATTTTGAAATTCATTTGCTTGAATGTACTCATTGAGAATCTCGTATTAATATTGTTAAATTTTTCTTAAAAATAAAGTTGCATGCATCGAAACAGTGACAGGTGTCCCAGTGTGAAAGGTCTGTGATGTTGCCTCAATACAGATTAATTAGTTTGTCAGGTACAGTTCACGAAACAGGAGATCATCGGTCTTGTTCATTATGTGAAGCCCCAGGATTATTCCTGTGGAATGCTGTAACTGTTCCTCTTTCCTAGCTGGAGAAAACCAAACCCGCTTTTAAGAATTATTCGGTCTGGTTATGGATGGAATGTATGAGAATAACTTTTGATGTACAGTGCTCATGAAAGAGTTTTTGATCTCTGAATGTATAACACTATGAGGAATATGAATGAAATATCTTTAAAACATCCTTATAGTGTATTTAGTCAGCTAACTAAAAAGTTAGTTAACCAGCCACTGTACAACCATGAAAATCTTGATCCTTGCACAGAGGAATTGCTTGTTTCCATTCTTCAAGAACAAAAATATTTTACCAAAATGTTTTATATGAAGTGACAGTGTGGCCATGGTAAGTGTTCGTAACAAATTTAAAAATTAACAAAGAAATGCTGTAGCATTTAATTAAAAATGGTAAAAGGAACTTCATACTCTGTTTTAGATTTTGACAGAACAAGTATGCACTCAAGTTGTTCATAAACCGCATCCGGAGCCAGATTCTACAGTGAAAATTCAGAATCCAAGTAAGGACAATATATTATGTTTGTATGAGAAATGTATTGCATAGAAGTTGTGGGGTTTTTTGAAAGAATATGGTTTGGGAAGCAAGAACAATTCATTTGTGTATCTCAAATACGTCTGGGTTTCAGTTACTACTTACATTAGTTGCTGTCAGTAACTTTTCTTTTTTAAATGTTGTTAAAATGTGTTACGTAACTAATTTATTCTTTCAAAGTGATTCTTAAGGTGGTGGCAACGCTGTTAAAAAATTCCACGCCAAGTGCAGAGCTGATGGAAGTTCGACGTTTGTTCTTATCTGATATGATAAAACTCTTTAGTAATAGCCGTGAAAACAGAAGGTATGTCACTACAAATAGTATTTTCGCAGCCTCGATTTGTGGGCAATAGCAATCTGTTATACTCTATGTAGAGTTTTATACTGTGTATTAAATGGAATATATAAAAAAATAAATGGGATAGGTTTGTGGCAACTTTTCTCAGTTCAGCAACTAAGATTGGGTTCCTCTGTTTAGAATGTGCTTTACATTTTTATTCATCCTGAAGTATTTTTAAGTTTCTTCCTACCATTGGATTGATGTTCAGAGACGTTCCTCCCATTTTGACATCATAATGTTAAAATAAAGAAGCTTTCTTTGGATTTATTTTGACCTAATTATTTCACTTCAGATGTTTACTTCAGTGTTCAGTGTGGCAGGACTGGATGTTTTCTCTGGGATACATAAACCCTAAGAACTCTGAAGAGCAGAAGATCACAGAAATGGTTTACAACATTTTCCGTATTCTGTTGTATCATGCAATAAAATATGAATGGGGAGGCTGGAGAGTGTGGGTGGATACTCTTTCAATAGCTCATTCCAAGGTAAGAAATGGCTCCTGGATGTTTTTTTAGTACTGGTAACTCCCCCAAAGGGACTAGTGATAAAGATAAGCTGTAAAGTGATTTAGTGCCATCTCGTGGCTGTCTCCATACATGGCAAGGTGGCATTTTTTTGTCATCGTTGTAGGTCCATTGCTGTGAAAACAATTTGTAAGCCGTATGTAATATCTTGTTAAGATTCTTGTTAGGTTTTGTCCAAGTTCATGTAGCACATATATTCATCCACATAATCTGTTCTTTTCTTTTTAAGGTCACATATGAGGCTCACAAGGAGTACCTAGCAAAAATGTATGAAGAGTATCAAAGGCAAGAGGAAGAAAACATAAAAAAGGGGAAGAAGGGGAACGTGAGCACCATCTCAGGTCTTTCCTCTCAGACAACAGGAGCAAAAGGTGGAATGGAAATTCGAGAGATAGAAGACCTTTCACAAAGTCAAAGTCCAGAAAGTGAAACGGACTACCCTGTCAGTACAGATACGAGGGACTTGCTCATGGCTACAAAGGTGTCAGATGATGTGCTTGGAAGTGCTGAGAGACCAGGAGGAGGAGTGCATGTGGAAGTTCATGACCTTTTAGTTGATATAAAAGCTGAAAAGGTAGAAGCTACTGAAGTAAAACTTGATGATATGGATTTATCACCAGAGACGCTGGTAACTGGAGAAAATGGTGCACTTGTAGAAGTCGAATCTCTTCTAGATAACGTATATAGTGCTGCTGTTGAGAAGCTCCAAAACAATGTTCATGGAAGTGTGGGTATTATTAAGAAGAATGAGGAAAAAGATAATGGTCCATTAATAACTCTGGCTGATGAGAAAGATGAACCTTCTACTACTAACAGTACCTCATTTCTCTTTGATAAAATACCTAGTCAAGAGGAGAAACTTCTACCTGAACTTTCAAGTAATCACATTTCTATTCCAAATGTGCAGGAGACACAGATGCATCTTGGTGTAAATGATGATTTGGGATTGCTTGCACATATGACGGGTAGTGTAGATATAACATGTGCTTCAAGTATAATAGAGGACAAGGAGTTCAAGATTCACACAACTTCAGATGGAATGAGTAGCATTTCTGAGAGGGAGTTGGCTTCATCATCTAAAGGATTAGAATATGCTGAAATGACTGCCACAACTCTTGAGACAGAGTCTTCTGGTAGCAAAACTGTACCTAGCGTTGATGCAGGAAGCATAATATCAGATACTGAAAGATCTGATGATGGTAAGGAAGCAGGAAAGGAGATACGAAAGATCCAGACAACTACCACAACCCAGGTAAGTTTCGAGTCCTGTAGCTGTGTATGTGTCTGATGTAATCGCTGTTTGTTGCTGCTGGATGAATTGATAGTATGAGATCTGAGAGATGTTCGAAGTATATTTCTTTAATTATATGAAAGGTGTCCATCCTCCAAGCCCATTTGCTTTGAAAATGCCATAACGTCTAAGGATTGTGAGGTCTTTCATTTCTGTATAGAAAATATGTATTGCAATTGTGGATGCTTTAGTTTAAAAAAATGTAGGTAAGAGAACCGCTCATCCATTTTCCTTAGTTCTTCTGGACAGATTAACTGATATTCTTCGAATTCTGCTTTAGACTTTCTTGTTAGCATGTCTTAAGATTAGAAATAGCTATATTTTACTCTGAAATACACACCGAAGTTTTTTTTACTCTTACTGTACCTTTCTCAGTGTAGTCTTACAGCACTTTAGTACACTTTCTTTCTTCCTGTACAGGAACGCTGGCATAAGTAATCTACATATTTGATCCTAACACAAGAAAAATAATAGTTCAGGGATAATAGAAGAAAAACTGTGACTTGATTTCCAGACCAGAGATGATTAATAAAGGAAGTATCTACTTTCTTCTTGGAGATCCTTTCTTGTCTAGGTCTCCCTCTGAAAAATTCTGAGAAATTAGTGGTTTTGCGAGAGCCATAGCATTCTGAAAATGGGAAGGCCAAGACAGAAGACTACTCTTTGAAAGAACTTGAACTCTGTATACGCAGCAAAATGTAGGATCACTTTGAACTTTTAAAGCACAGGATTAATTTCCTCACTGGCATTGTTCAGAGACTGTAGCATGTATTTTGAAGTATGTTATCAGGTGGAAGAACTGAGTACCTTCAAGATTTTACTAGCTGACTATATGTCCAGTATGTATACCAGTATTTATCTTCTAGGATTTTAAAGTCGAGCAGACTTCCTGAAACTGTAGAAGAAGAGCCCAACAAAAATTGCAAAAATTGCTCTGCCCACTGCTGTGTAGTGTGTATCAAATTGTCAGAAGAAAGAGTTTCAGAGACACGCTTAAGTACACTCAAAGTACATGTCATCTGATGAAAGAACACAGATCAGCCTGCCTGCTTTGTTTTTCAGGGAGATAATACTTTCAGAAAAACTCCAGTGAATCGAAATTTTAATTTATTTAAACAATCCGTGGTTTCCAAAACAAATACTTTCCCTTTTAAAAAAATTTTTTTAAAAACCCAGTTACTCGGACCAGTGGGTTCTGACATACACAAAGAACACTCTCTTCTAAGTCTCTCTTCTATGGTGAGAACCTCTGTTTTGAAGAGAAAAGTAGATGGAGCCTCTTGCATTCCCTAGATAGGTATTATAAGAAAAATTTGGGGTTCTCTTCTAAGTATTTTTCCAGAACTGTGAAAATCCTCATAACATCAGTGACAGACCATCAGGCATTGTGTAGGCATCCTGATATTTAAAAGCATTCTGTGTAATAAAGAACAAGCCCTGAAAGCTCTTGACAGGGGTAGTGTATCTATCACTACCAGTTCCCAAACACCTTATTTTACGTATTAAAATTAGACTGTTAATACCGTGGAAACTGATAAATGGAATGAATCAAGGATAGCAAGAAAAAGAATCAGTCAGTTTTTATTATGAAATATGGATTTTTGTTTAAAGAGTAAAAGACAAGTGAAATGCTGGTATTCATTTGCTATGTACATATATGCACCCAGAAACACAGTGAATTTGTAAGATAAATCTTTAATGAAAAACATAACCTGACTTTGTACTAGCTACTGTAGAAAATCCTGTTGGTGTGACTTAGGGACTTTAATGTTATTTAACCTCTTTTCTTGATGAATTTTACCTATAACAGTTGAATTATTATAAAAAATGTAAATTCCTCCAGCCTATAATTATTTGTTAGGATTAAAATGATACATAAATCTTAATGAACTTTTATCAGATCCTTGTAAGAGAGGAGAACAAAATGTTTTCCAAATGTTTTATTGTTAGCTACTCACAAAATTCCTAACATATCATTTGGGCCTGCAAATTGTCTACAAACTGTGTGCTCTTCAAGAGTCTGATTCTACAGGTTATTTAACTCCCTTGATTCTCCACATGCTACTAAAATTACAGTTACTTCTCACCAAAATCAATTATAAACTACAATGAATTGATGTAAGTCTGTAGCCATTAATATCTCTTTTAAATAATTTTCTTAAAAACAATTATCAACTGTGTAACCACCAGAATTGTTGTTATCTTCTAATCTCCTCTTTGGGTGTTTCAAAATACCCTGTGAACTGTAAGCTGTCCAGAGTTATATCTTTTCTGTTTAAATGAAGTTAACCTTAATAAAAAAAGATGGAGATATGTATTAAATAAAACATAAATCAAGCATTATTGTTTTCATAAGTAAAGAGCAATGTTAATTTTAACATGTCTACAGTGGAGCCCAAGGTTGGATTTTTGGTTGCAGCATGTGTGGGAACTGCCACATTACATTTGATCTCTTTGGGACCACTGAAAACACTGAAAATGTCTTAAAGACTGGCCACCCGAGTGTAGATAGTTGGGTTTCATGGTGGTTTATGCAATATATATGGAAGCCCATTCTTGCAAATACAGTATTACTGGCTAGATAAAAGCTCTCGTTATGGTACGGTTAAACCGTTACTGCTGCTGACATGACAACCACCTGTAGTTGTACCCAAAAGAGAGCAAGTGGTGTGTGAATGGAGTTGCTAACCTCAGATTCTCTAAAAACAGATCTACAATCAGCTCCCCACCTTAACAGTAAGGAGTAAGCTGTCTTTTGTTCCAATGGACTGAAAGGGAGCAACATATTGCACAACAAAGTAGAGAAGGGAACTCCTGCTTGCTTCTAAGAGGAATTAATGTCTTTATCAATAATAGACCAAATATGGAAGAATATAAAATTAACTCTTTCCTATGGTCCCAACTAGGAAAGTCTGAATATATAATTAAAAGCACTATGCAGATGCAAAAAAAATCAAATCTTAGATAAGTCTAAGAAAAACCAGAAAAGAATCATTTAAAGATAACTTTAAGAAAACCATAGGAAATGAAAGCAACAGTAACCATTTTGATCCTAGTAGGTCAAATTGAATGAAGGAAACCTGCCCGGCTCTCAAAATGCTGGCTACAGAAGATTAAAATTAGACTAAAGATCTAAGAAGCTTTCCAGCTCAAGTCCAATGCCATGTCCATTTTTACACTGCTAGCTTAAATATTTCATAAATGTCTTTTCGCTTTTAAATGTCCAGATTTAAAACAGCATGCTAAGATCAGGAAATGAATATGTGAGCAAAGCAAGTATATTTTCTATTTTGCCAGTTTTAAGCTAATCGAAAGTCACTTTAAAATAATTTCAAGGATCAGACTCTGTATTTCTTCCTTTCAGAGACGTTGCACATTATAAGTAATTTCGTTATGAGTATTTGCCTCAAATTCAGTCAAAATGTTTGTTCTTTACTACTTTTTCCTTCAAAGTATTGTCCATCATATGCTTTATGTGTATCTTTTATCCTAATCGCCCAGTGGAAGCAGTCATGACTATGTAGGTATTGAAAGGGAATGAAATTCACATCCACCACCAATCTAAAGAAAGTCCTGAGGATCCATAAAACTGTTAACCAATTAACGAAATGTAACAAAATTGGCAAAATGAGATTTGGGAGACTCGACTCGATTCTGTAATGATCCTGCTAAAAAGACCAGATAAATACATTGGTTTGGGAAAATGAGGATCTGTCGAAAAGTACTCTTGATTCCTTGAAGCCATCACTGTGTAGTTTGACCATGAATATTTGAGTCAAACATTCAAAGAAAATTGTGTTATCGGCACAAAAGAATAGTTGTTTCCTATAAGCAAAGTCTTGTCACTGCTGACCTCGTACGTGCTGCGTTTGGTCTTTTCTGTAATACTTCAGGTGAAGTACCTGAGTGTAAACCATTGGTGAATAGCTGCAAGGAAGGCCAGCCGTAGCCCCTCGGTGCTGATCCATTTGAATTGGAGCAACTCCTTTATTGAAGGATACTGCCTGCCTCGGAATATCAGTATTTCCTGTAGTTTGTGCTCAAGTCCAGTTTTAGCCCATTCTTTCTCAAATTCTGCGATCCATTCAAAAACACCTTATGAAACGTTAACGTGATTTTTGAACTTCTTGTTGATGTAGGCAGTACAGGGTCGATCTGTCACCCAGCAAGACCGGGATTTACGTGTTGACTTGGGATTTCGAGGAATGCCAATGACGGAAGAGCAGCGACGACAGTTTAGTCCAGGTCCACGCACAACTATGTTTCGAATTCCAGAGTTTAAATGGTCTCCCATGCACCAGCGCCTCCTGACAGACTTGCTTTTTGCACTAGAAACAGATGTACATGTTTGGAGAAGGTAGGCGGTTGTTTCTTCTTTAACTCCTGATTTGTGTTGCCATCAACAAGGAAAAATTAGATGTGTTGTAGAGAGGATGTTACTGGGATAGTGGGAAGGGAAAGAGTTGGTGTTAGCTGAAGTGCCCTTCTCTATCTTCTATCTTCTCTTTTCACCCCTTCCCAGCCTGTAACAGCTCTATTTCACAGGTAACAATTTCTGTTTTCTTGAGGGATTCTATAACTCATACCTACTGAACTAAACTGACCTGCTCTTTCAGCTTATGTTTAGTACCAGAATCTGCTGCTTCTGTTTCAGACGCAAGGGAGGCTTGTGTGTCTGCTAATGGCCATTTTCTTCAACTGATCAATTAAAAGAGAGCTTCTCTACCTGCAAACCTTATAAATAAAATCTCTTTCCTATAACATTTTCTAAGGAATTGCTCTTTCCAGTTGACAATTTTTTTTTTTTTGCATGCCAGCTCCTGGTTGTGGTTAGTCTTGGTGGTTATATTGTATTTTATGACAGCAATGTGATTTCCTAGGTTTTTTGTACACTTTAACAGAGATACTCAATAACTTATTGTTATCAGAGCCCTTAGGTGTAATAGACACTATTTAATCTAATTTCCAGGACAGAATAGTTCATTTTCAGAAAACTTGAGCATAGTTACACCTAAGGACCAATTTATATTGCATTTAATTTCCAGTTTAGTGAACTGTTCTATGATAGTCATTAGGAAATAGACATTTTCGATAATTTTTTTTGGCCAAATATGTGGGAGGGGTTTGTACTTTGTGTTTAGGTTGTTTTGGGAAAAGAACGTACGTATTCACCGAGTATTCCTCAATATCTTGACACAGTGTTTTATATTTTTGGGGAGTGACCGTTTCATGGGACAATTTCTCACCAGTTAGGAGTTGCTGAGATTTCAGCTAATCTTATTAACATCTGTGGCTTGCAAAGCTATTGCTAATGCTAAATGTAACAGTTAATAAAGTTAATATTAGATCAAGGTATCACCATATTATCAAGTTTCTTCTTTAAAACACTAGCAGGTTGTTATCATTAGGTGTTATCAAGGGTGCTTCAAATGGCACTGGTGCAATATGGCGAACTCTTAAAATTAAATAATAACTTTCACACTGAAGAAACCACCCCACTGCTTTCAGCAGAACTGTCAAGTGAAGTACTGGTTGATGGGAATAAAAGGTTACGAGCCGTTGTTCTCAACTGGGAATCTGAAACTAATCCTGGTGTGAAAATAGATAGCAATCAATTTGTTCAGTGGACTAGTCCTGTTCATATTTTTAGACAATTTACATGCAAAGTTTTGTAGACCAGATTTTGGCTCTACATCAAAGAAACATTCACGGTCTGGTTGCAAAGAATAAATTTATCTAAACTTTTATTTTAACTGTTTGTTTTTAATCCGTCCTTTCTTCTATTCTTGCAGTCACTCCACAAAGTCTGTGATGGACTTTGTCAATAGCAATGAAAATATTATTTTTGTACACAACACAATACACCTCATTTCCCAGATGGTAGACAATATTATTATTGCTTGTGGAGGAATTTTACCATTGCTGTCAGCAGCCACTTCTCCAACTGTAAGTACAATATTTCCACCTAGTGGTCATATTAGAAATTGTTGTTAATAATACAAACCACTATTTGCAGCTGACTTTTCCTTCTTTAGAGACTCCTGTCCCCTCTCTGTTTAAATCTGTAATCGAAACTGTTAAGCTTTGATCTACAGAGTGTTTATAATATTTTGCATATGAAATGCTAATTTTATTAGAGAAGTAGTAACAACTAAGAATAATCTTTCATAGGTATTTAGGATTTCATTTGAAACAGAAGACCATTAGGATCATGGTTACGCATCCTGATTACTGTAACAAAACTACATGCTTTGTGATGGCTAGTCATTGATCTTTATAAATCTGTTTTGCATGGCCACCATTTGTTTGCATGCCAAATGATGCCAGAAGTCATCCCCTCACTACTCTGTTTACTTCTTCCTTCAGTAGGTCCTGACCTTCATTTCCTTCTTTTTTATTTTTTTTTTTAAATCTTGTATTGAAATAGGCTGATATTTTTATCCACTCCAATGTTCTTAGTAAACTGTAAGTTCTTAGATGATCACAGCTCAGGCTGGCAGAGTAGCCTAATAGAATGCTTCATGAAAAAGGGAGAAATATTTTGTAAATGTTGCATCATTGTCAACAGTAATTACAGTATTTGAATGTGACACCTTGTCTGTGCATATAATAGCTGTAACTATTTCTTTCATACTAAATGTTTTATCTGGAGCATCCCGTAAGCATCTGCAGTTAATATTGGTCTTGGAAAGGGGAAAAAATGAGGCCCAGAAGGGACAAAGAGGCTTCTCTGAAGTAATGTGGCTAGCAGGCACTGCAAGCTACAAATGTAGTTTGGCAGGAAAAGCTCGATTCTTTGTTCTAGCCATTCAGCAACTGAGATTACTTTACTTTGCCTCTACTATTACTTCCAGTTAGCTAGCAAAGAAATCTCTTTTGCTCGATTGTATTTGAAAGGTATGAAAGTATGGACTAGCAATTGGCTAACCATTAATATGACTTTCAGCCAGGCAATTAATGGTAAAATGCTGTGTCTTTACTGTTTTCACTGTATTAACTGGGAAAATATTTGCTGTAAGCAAAAGTGCAAGACTCGCAGGAAAGACTTTGGTTGTCTGTAGTCACAAGAATGACATCAGGGTTGCTGAATAAAAGATTTTGCAGATGCTTCATTGTAAATATTGACAAGTATGAGAGAGTGCACACCAAGCCATCTTGAGATGCAGGCTGTACTACCCGTCTTTAGTAAAAGTACATTGGGAGATATTTTTTAAAACAAACCTTTTAGGCATCAGTTGAAAATGAAGATGTTTTCTTTGACATCTTTCATATAAAAACATAAAACAGGCACAGCATTAATTAGCCTGCAGTTCCACTGAATGGTCTCTCTGGTTTTTAGCTCTTATCCTGGTTTATGACACTGCAGAGCCGTTCTACAGAACAATAATTTTGCAGTTCACCATTTCCCTCTATTCTCGATAATAAATATATATGTGTGTGTGTATAGACAGATAGGTGATACAGCTCTATAAATTACATATCCATTTGTTAAAATATTGTGTGTTGATGCTGCCTTGCTAAAATAGCAGCATTTTTCATGCATTGATACAAAATACTACATTTTCAAATTTGCAGGCATTTCACCACTACATGGGAACAGTGTGTATTACTTAAATGCTCAATTTTGCCATGAGTTTAGGATAATAAAATAAAAACAAATTGCAAAATAAACTAATTCACTAAAAGATCATTAGCTGGCTTCAAACTGAATTAATCCTACTCTGTGAAATTAAAAAAAAGGGGGGATTACTTTTGTCCCAGATGTACAGGGAGGGTGGGAAGGAGTAATTGATAAAATCATAGATTACCTTCACCTGGAAATAACCGTCACTATCTAGGTGATGGTTTCATAATCTCTTCCCCCTAGCAGAGAGCTTCTTCACTCCCATTCAGCTGCATTCCTGTTCCGTCACTGCCCATCCATAACCATGAGCAGGAAGGTGGATTTATTCATCCATCGTTGTGACAGACACAAAGAGCCCAGCCCGTCCTTCCTCCTTCTTGGAGAAGGTTCTCTCCCTTAGTTATTGGTCTGGATCACAGTTATGAAGGAACCAGATGCCCTCTTGGGCACCAGACCACTTCTGAATATCCATCATGTGATGAACAAAAAGAAGTTTCGTACTGATTCTCAGACTTCTAATACTTTTGCCTCCTTAAACTGCTGTGGAGAAAGCGGATGGATTGCTGGTGAAGGAATGTTTCTTCTCAGTCTTGAAAGGCCAAAGCGGTCCAGTGCTTACAGTCAGTTACAAAAGACTCTCTCACTCTCCTCCTTCCAAGAGCTGCTAACTGGAAGAGAGAAGAGGTCTGAAACTGGAAGATTTGTATGATGACTCCGTTGCATAAAAACGCTTACGGCAGGCTTCGTAGTGACGCTTTCTGCCAGAGTAACTCTCAAGGGAGGAGAGAGCCAATATGTTTTCTCCCTCTCTGGTTCAAATCAGAACCACAGGATGGCTGAGGCTGGAAGGGAGCTCTGGAGGTATCTGGTCCAACCCCCGGCTCAGGCAGGGTCACCTAGAGCCGGCTGCCCAGGACCGCGTCCAGACGGCTTGTGAGGGTCTCCCAGGCTGGAGACCCCGCCGCCTCCCCGGGCAGCCTGTGCCAGTGCTCGGTCACCCTCAGTAAAAAAGTGTTTCTTGATTTTCGGAAGGAACCTGGTGTGTTGTAGTTCGTTACATTAATGGATGCTTTTTTCCACAAGATCTACAGTGCAAACTTTGCGTTGCGTCTCATGAATCCCTTCCAACCTCAACCATTCTGTGATTCTGTGTGATTTTGTGATTCTGTAATTTAAACTGGGCATGATATTAGAAGTCCAGTCGAGCAGTACTGCACTACTCTTAGGAAAGCAAGCCGTTCACATTACGTAAGCTGCCTTACTGGGACAGCCCAAGGGCCCGGCTGGTTTAGCTTTCCACCTCCAACCGCGACTCTTTGCAGCTTACATCAAAATACAGAAGTCTGAGCAAGCATATTGATTGCTCTAATGATACTTCGGTTCAGCATTTAGGATTTTAACAGCTAGAGAGGGTGTCCGGGCTGTCGTGTTTAATAACAACTGAGGAATTTATCTTTCTAGACTTTATCTAATCTTTTTTGTAGCTACTTAGGCTTTTAGCCTCCCTAATATCCTACGGCATTGAGTCTGACAAAATAATTATATAACCTTTGAAGCACTTCTTGTCTTTGCTTTTTTAAGCCTGCTTAAATGTATAAAGTCACTATGTGCCTTACTGTTTACGCTATGATAGGAGTGTTTAATCACATCTTAATCTCTGTATCATTTATGACTTTGTAGGCTTGAGTCATGTCTCCTGGTGTGCCTGTTTGTTTGAATCCAGAGAGTCTTCATCTTGTTTAGTCTGTCTGTCTTTAGAAGCCTCTGATCCTCCATCTCTCTATTCCGTGGAGCTTTTCTGGGCTGTCAAAACCCTCACATTTTGTAGATTCTGTAGAATACATATATTGAGTTTATCGACAAGTATGAGCTCATTTTACTTCATTTCTTCCTTTTTCATTTTCACGAATGGTGACTCAAATATTCCCAGTGAAGGCCTTTTGGACCCATGTTGAAATTTTAAAGTAGTACTTACTTATTTCCTCCTAGTGTGTTGTATTTGTGGCATTGGACACATATTTACATCTACGTCTAAAAATTAATTTACTTTTTGGTCTGGAATAACAAAATACGAGAGCAAAAAGCTTATAGAAGAGACCGTAAAGGTCATTCCCCCCTTTTACTTCGGGATGATAAAACAGGATGGAATTCAGGAAGAGATTAGGGTAAATTTAGGTATCCACTTGAAGTACTTGTGCATTGACTAGGTTTCTAGCTAACAGAGATCTACTCAATAGAAGCAAATTATTTAGCTATCTCTGATGTAGACATCTAGTCGCTGGTCAGCCAGACCCCTCTAGGGTCCATCGACTGCAAGGATTGTTAAACCGGAGCTGAATCCAGTCTCTTTTTACAAGGTAGCTTGCTTGTTTTCTAACAGAGATGGCGACAGATAGAAACACATAGTTTCTTTATAGATCTTGCCGTCCTACCTATCCACGGTTCCTTGACTTCAGTGTGTCAGTCTGAGTTCAAGCAAGGCCTCATCCTGGGCTGCTCACGTTAAACAGCCCTAAATGTCTGTTACAAAACTCTCTTCTCAACAGTTTGCTGTAGAGTTAGTTGTTATTACGTGTGTCCTATTGTCTCTCATTTTTTTACCTATTGTCTCTCATTTTTTTAAAGGCATTTCACCTATTTCCCATTAGTAGAATAGGTACTGAATATCGGATGCTTGAATTAATTAAGGCTATATGCAGAAAAGAACCAAGAGATAAATTTACCAAAATGATTTGCAGAATATTGGAGGAATTGCAGGTGGTTTGTTGTTTTTTTCTTCTTTTGTGCAATAGATTCTGTATTGTGTTCCCTCCCTTGCCAAAAAAAGCAGTACTGTCATAGTTCTTTAAAAAGATGAATGTTTGGGGAATTTCCCATTTCAAAAAGACTTTTTCCTTTGCATAGTTAGGATTTGGAGTGAAATGGCAATTCTTCTGGGCTGGGTGGAAGATTACCCCATGATCCCTTGTCTGCTGTAGAACAGGCAATCTTAGTTATGGAATTTCCTCACTATTGAATTCTTGTAATGGAAACCTGCCTTTTGCCTTGCTTTTTTAATCCAGACTAGGATGATCTGAATAGTGCTGTGAACAGGAGCCTTTAAATACGAATAGGAAAAAGAAAAGAAAAAATGCGTTATGTTGGTTGAAAAAAACCCACTCACAAATCTGTGAGTGACTCAAGAATACAGTGAATGTTATATATTTGTGTGAAATACAGGGGAAAGTTTACTGTGATTCACAGTCATTTAGTCCCACGTGTTTTAATATTTCCCTTAATTTCAGTTCTATACCACCTCTGTCTCAGGGTCTGTACAAGGACTTTCTTCAAATGCTGGTGCTTTTAAAGGATTGTCAATTGCATATATGAAACAATTTGAAATTGAAGCAAATATTAGCAAAAAAATATAACCAGTTTTGTTGGTTTACAATAGAAGCTGGAGTGTGTTCCACTTGATTCTGATGGCTTGCTTATTAAATTGGGGATATTAGATAACTCTGCCAATATTACAGGCAGGTCATAAAATATAAAATACTGATTTCCTTTTTTTTTTTTTTCATTTCTGTGGGGGAGGTCCTTGAGGCTTTTTTTTTTAATTACAGCTATAAGGAAGGCATTTTTAAGATGGTGTACGGGTGTGAAAAACCGTATTTGGGGAGCTGTAAGGAAACAGGTTTGCAGAAGATGCTTTCTCTTAATAGCAGCTGGTTGCCAGATAAAACACTTTGTGTACAAGCTAGGAATTTGAAGTAATCATTGCTTACTACAAGGATAGCAGCTGTGACAAGGGTTTGAGGACATTGAGTAAGGCACAAGAAATTTGAGGAGTTGAAATATATGTGACAATTGCGAGTAAATTTCCAGGCCCCTTGCAATTAGTTTGTTTTTCAGCTTATTCTGTGAAGTCTGTAATTCTAATTCTTGCTTGCAGCATTTAAAACAGCAGCTCTCAAGTTGTGATCTGAGGGCTGCTGGTGTTATATGAACAGCTGTCTACAAAATCCAGTCAAACATTTAAAGACAGCCTTATTCAGTCTGTGGATTAAAAGCCAAGAAGAGATCTTTTTTCTGTATGGCCTCTCTATAGTATTGGCATTATCTTGTTCATGACTCACGTGGTGCCACAGGTGCTGTGTGATCTATAACAATTCCGAGAATCAATAGTGGCACACTGATGTCAAAATTGTCAGCTAGTAATCGAGAGATAACAGCCACAGGTTAATTCTCGAGGTGCATCCAGCTACGAAAGAGGAAGACACATTTAAAAACTGGTTAAACATGGTATTTTCTGTTCCAGAAGGAAAAAAAGCAGTGTGTGTCAGCTTGTTTTCATTGTTAGATTAGGTTTTTTTTCCACTATTTAAATGGCAAAAATACGGACATACTCATGAACATTCAGTTTCTTTCTCTTTTTAAAACATGACCAGTGAAAACTTAAGGATTAGTTCCTAGCTCATTGTGATAAGAGAAAATGCTTGTACCTAAAACTAAACTATAAAAATTTAACACATCTATTTAATTGTGAACATTGAAATTTGAAGACTAACTCGTTCCCAGGGGCTTAGTGAATCTCCAGGGTTTTTTTTCTGTGGTTCAAAAGCTTTCAAATATCCCGTATGATACTGGTTTACATTGAAGAAATCACACCCCAATGTAATACATATAATGAGCATCTTGTGTTGCTTCAAAGGAAGGAACATTATGCATGAAGAACCAGTTTGCTTTTTGTGATTTATATTTGTTTTGTCAAAGCATTTTAAACGTATTTGCCTCCTCATACAAGGATTAACTACTTTATTACATTTCAGTTGAATGGCTTGTTGTAAAACGCTCATTTTATTTCTATATAATC
This sequence comes from Leptodon cayanensis, assembly GCA_027564655.1. Taxonomy (NCBI): domain Eukaryota; kingdom Metazoa; phylum Chordata; class Aves; order Accipitriformes; family Accipitridae; genus Leptodon; species Leptodon cayanensis. The sequence goes on along the minus strand of JANXJC010000026.1, from coordinate 1,984,237 downwards.
AGTGAAAACATTACTTTGGTTTACATTGCTTCATAAAATTGCTCTATGTACTATATAAAAGCTGTACATTGGTTTGGAAGAATCAGTGTTTACATGAACTCCGTAATAATACAAGATTTACAGTTTTCCTTGTGCATAGCTATCTCTTAGAAGTCTTTATTTTCAAATGTTCATGCTGAGCTGAAATGTTTTGCTGTTCTAATTATAAATTAAACAAATGTATAATTCCAAGATACTAATTTGTTTCAATTTTACATTGTATTTTTAGTTAACTTAAATAATTTTCTTTTTCTTTTATTGTTGTGATCTGTTGTCTGTTTTGTCTGTTGCATGTCCAGGGTTCTAAGGTTAGTATTGCTGCTGTAAGTTTCAGTTTTTTGCATTTTCAAAAATACCTTATTTTTGATCATTTAATATTTTGTCTTTTTTTATTATTATTATTATTTTCCTGTATCATATAGTAGGATGTGACTAGCAATAGATTGGGTGTAATTGTTAACTTTCCTAGCATGTTGCCCTTGAGTAACTTAATGCACTGTCAAATATGATGTTTACTGTTGGCTACTGGACTGAATGTAGGCAGGTCTATGAGCTAATTTAAATTATAAATTAAAAATTATAAATATATATATGGTTGTCAATAGAAAAACTCTTTAGGCTCTGAACATGTTAATTGTATGGAAGACTTGTTACTGCTCTTAAAGTACGCTGAGTAGTCACGAAATGGTGTTCAGTTCCCTTTTTAAAGAGTTTTGAGCTGCACCTATCTAAAATGTTGCTAATAGCTGAAGGCAGCTTCATCAGCAATGGAGCTTATTTAAAACGTTGTTAGAATATCAATGTGCTGTATTTAACAGGTAGAACTGGTGGTAAGTTTTGCTGTAAAAAACTGTCAGTCTTATTTTTATTTCCATCCAGCAGAATTTTAGGGAGATTTGTAAAAAAAAGAGATTTTTTTTTTTTTCAGTTCAAAGTTTGCAAAAATCTTGGTAAAATACACTAAAGTGTTATATAAAATGAATTTATTAAATAACTTGCAAAAAAAAATAAAGCAATAGTTATTCTGAGAAGGTTTAAGACTATGATTGATGTAATACGGTTGAAGCTTGAGAAAAATCAACAGCAGGCAGTCAATTGGCTACTAGCAAGCCTGATGTTATTTCAGGCATGAGTTTGAAGTTCAAGTTTGTATAGCCGCCTGTGAGTTTTTCTAGCAGACTCTTGTGGCTATAGATTTTTGCAAATATATTTTCTTTGGACGAGTGCTTTCAAAAATGATGTTCCAGACTGTTACAAAAAACCAGCAACTTATTTTTCCAAAAAGTAGGAACACAACACACGCTAGGTGGGGGAGACCTGGCTAAAGAAGATAGGCTGGAAATCGTTCTTCTGAGAGTTGTCGTTTTACCATTTTTCTGATATTATTGGGCAAATCTGACAGATGACAGCCCTGCCTAAATCACTCATGTAACCGACGTGTTACATCCTTAAGAGAAATGAAATGAAGTGGTATCTATCATTGTGGTGACACATGCCACGTTAGATCCTTCATCTTTCAGAACGGTTGTTTCTTTAATACCGTTTGGCACAGTTTGCACTTTTATAATTTTGGATGTAAAATATTCTAAGCAGTGACTCATGAGTGACGATACTAATTTTTTAGAAGTATGGAAATAAAGGATTTTTTTATTTTTCTGTATTTCTTTTTCTTTGGAAGGAAATGGCCTTAACAGCACAAAATATATTTTGAATTTTTGTTGTAGATACTTCTAAGCAAATGAATAAAAATAATCAAACACAACAGAAGGGGACCAAACTCTCTGTTCAGAAAAACCCTGCAATCTGAAATCTTGTTGACAATCAATAAGAATCGGCCATCTGTAAACAATTTTAAAAACAGTATTTAGGCATATAAATGTGGAGACAGTCAAGTACTAAATTCCGTTTTCAATTTTGCCTACCTCCAGACGTAAAAGTATTTAAACAGATTTATTTTTATTTTTTTAATTAAACTTACTGTTTCCTCACTTATTTGCACTCTTAGATACCTGAACACATTTGAAAACATGACTCTGGACATCTAAGTATCTTTTTGGAGAAAAACATCACCCCTTTTTAGATTTCAGGAATACTGACCTCATTCAGCATTTTTCCGTGGCGTCCCATTAAGGAGAGTCCGACACTAGATTAGGAAAGCAATGGCCGTTCTGTGGGAAATGTGAGCTGCTCGCCATGTAACTTGTCGTGGTTTTCCTTCCCCCTCGTTGCTGTCGGGAGGGAGCAAAAGTACCGTACTCTCTTCTGATCCCCGGGAGAATTGCACTCTGTCGGCTTCCTATTCCATATAAGCATTCCCGGGGAGAATCAATTTGTGGAAACAGGGCACAACGGTCTGGTTTTCCCCACTCCACTCCTCACATTTCCTTGTTTACCTAAAGGAACGTAAAAGCTCTACAGGCAGTAATGACTTGTATCTGTTACCTGTCAGTTTGCTTAGCCTATGGAAGAACGTAAGAGTACGTTGCACCCTTATATACCATGCGTTGTTTTACTACCTGGCTACTCTGTCTTTATGTAATTGCTAATAACTTTCTCATTTATATTAGACTTTTTCTTGTCTATTACAGCATGTAAACGTAAACGATTTTCTCACTCTTCATGCTGTCTTACTTTGAATTTCACTCACAGTTTATGTTAGTGGTAATAGTAGGAGATTTTTAAATAACTTCTCAATGTATTTGTCGTTAAGCATACCAATTTAGATTTGTACGTGTATGTGCTGTCTTTATATTTCAGTTGTGTTCAAACTGTTTAATTCAATTATCTCCTTTTAAAGACTGAATTGGAAAATATTGAAGTGACACAAGGAATGTCAGCAGAGACAGCAGTAACTTTTCTCAGCCGTCTGATGGCAATGGTTGATGTACTAGTATTTGCCAGTTCTCTAAATTTTAGTGAGATTGAAGCTGAAAAAAACATGTCTTCTGGAGGTCTAATGCGACAGTGCCTAAGGCTCGGTAAGTCAGCAGACAGTATGTATTAAATAATTACTTACAGATCAGTGAGCTACACATGGATCAAACAGTGACACATGTAGGAAAGGACTTGTACTGACTATGATGTGCTAAAATACAAATCCTCTTTATTATCGATTTGATACAGTGATGAGGTTGATTCAGTTTAGGCACAAAAATAAGTTAAAATGACATGTCTGAAATTGTTCTTTCTTATGTATTTCAAGTTGTATATATTTGGGGGGGAGTAAAAATATTAAATATAACTAAGTAAAGGGAGAAAAAAAATTTTTTTCTTAAAACTGCTTTGCTGCCTGCATGTTGCATGGTTCCGTATCCAAGTCTCCATGGATCTGAAAGACTACTTAAAGGCTATGTAAGATTAAAAGCATGGGATGCATGTGCAGACTCTGTAGACCTTAATATATTTTGCCACAGTCTGGCACCTCTCTTCACTATTTAATATATACTGTTACAATTAATTTAGGGAATTTAAAATGTGTGAATAATTCAAACTATTCTATGCAAACCATATCACTTTATCCTTGTGAGCATTAAATTTTGACTGCCATCTGACATGATGCTGTTTTGCTAATGTTATGTCCCACATACTTGTTCTTCCCTCAAATGATGAATCATTTTTGTACTCAGGTTTTATCCTGTTATTATTCGTACCACTTATTAGGTCATTGATAATTATACTGCTCCTGGTATAAAACTTGTGGTTTATTCTCGATGATCAATTTTCATCAAATTCTAAATTACCACCTACTATTTTTTTCCTGTTCTGGCTGTACATAAGTACTTTCAGATTTTAAAAGTTGATAACCAATCAATAACATATGAGAGCTCCAGTTCAAGGACTAATAATTTTCAAATTTTAATATAATGAGATAGCAGTTATATAAACCATTTAGTTCTTCAACTAAAGAATGAAGTAAATAAGTCACCATAATGCTTTCTTAGTATCGACAGAGTCTAAAGTGAGAACTATGTTGCTCTTACTATTTGGACATGGTTATTGACATATCAAACTAGATGTACAGACTGCTAATTGATGTTCTGAATATAATAATGAGAAAATATTTTGATTTGTAGCATTTTCATAACTTCTTTTTAGTTTGTTGTGTGGCTGTGAGAAACTGCTTAGAATGTCGGCAAAGGCAGAGGGAGAGAGTGAACAAGACGTCGTTAATCAGCAGTAAAACTCAAGAGACTCTTCAGGGTGTAACTGCGTCAGCAGCAACCAAGGTAACCCAGTCTTCAGTGACCAACAGCAATGACAAGTCTCTACCACTTCTTTATGGGATCAGAAATTAATTGTAACTGCCTTCTCCGCTATTTGGCAAAAGCTTGGGTTTATGCTGTTAACTGGTTTAAAGCAAAAGTGTGTGAGGGGGGTTATTTGAAACAAGAAAACGTTACTGCAGTAGGATGACTGCAGCAAATTTAAGTAGCTTTTTCACTCTTGCTTGGTCTACTTCAAAGAGCAAGTCCCCGTACCCACGGCTGTCATATATACCTGCATAGCTTTTTTTAATCTGTCAGGGCACTTGCAGTTTTGATGAAATCCTGCCATCCCATCTTTGTTGGTGGAACATCCGAGTCCCGGTAACTTCACCAGATGTTTGCATGCGTATTAGACATCAGTATTTTCTATCTGATTTTAGGAATGAAACTTGTTTAATATTCAATTACATCTTAGGTTTTCCAGTTTCATTAATTCGTTGTTCATCTTTTTTTTTAACTTGTTTACAGCTTTAAGACTTCAGGAGTCCTGAAACTAAAATCTCAATGAATTTAGCATAGCCCATCACTAAAATACAACACTTTGTATGATGTGAAGGACTCCTTTTTATGCTACTATATTTTCATTACTAAATTCAGTGGTTTTTCTTCTCTAAAGACTTTTTCAGATACCATTTACAAACTCAGCTCCTTTCACTATATTATTTCGTTAAATCTCACAAGAACATTACATTTCTCCACCTTATCACATTCAGTGCAAAACAAATTAGTATACGGAGACTTTTAGGTGTTTAGGCATCATTTGTATTACATTATCATTTTATAAAGGAAGCATACTACTCTATGCTTTTGTAATAATAGCAGTTACTCTGTAAGTAGTCTGTAATAATTCTCAGTAAAATGAACATAAACTGATCTTTTAAAATATTTTTGCTCATCATTTTTAGATTTAACACACATAATAGAAATAATTTATTGTACTGCTATGAAACAACTGTAATCTGAAATAACCTTTCGTGTGCAAATTATTATCTTAACTCTGGGAAGAGATAGAGTTGTTCTGAGGTACTGGGAAGATGTAAGAATTTATATCTAAATTGTTACTATTAAGACAATAATTCAAAACATTGCTTTATTTTTAGAACCCTTGTCTGAGTATTATGTTGGAAGTATATTGGTAGTAAAAAAGTATCTAAGATTGATGCAATATCTAAAAAAGGTGTCAAATTAAGGTTCTAACAGAAATGCTTTGATGTTTGGTGGGGGGGGGAATCTCACTACTCTTTATTTTTAGACTCCCCTTGAAAATGTCCCTGGCAATCTTTCTCCTATAAAAGACCCTGATAGGCTTCTTCAGGATGTTGATATTAATCGTCTACGAGCAGTTGTTTTTCGTGATGTGGTGAGTAATATGTGCTGTAATTCTTTCTTCTGCAAAATCATCACTTATGTTTGGAAAGAGATTTTGATCGTACCTGAATTAGAAATATCCTTCACGTGTTGCACTTTGTATATTATCTGCAAACCATCTGCTCCTGGCTTTGTAACTACCAGCCACTTTTTGCACTTTAAGATTATACTGGTAAGCTATATGAGATTAGTAGATAACTGTGTTTTACAGTCACACTTGATCTTATATTAGCCAAATAATCACAGCCAGAATAAATCACTTATGACCTATGTTGATTAAAACTGTATTACTGAAGGTGTCAGCTATTTGTCCAACCAGGGTAGGAGGAAGAATTATTATATGTGTTACAGAATTGCAGCAAATTGATTTATAAAGACAATTTTTACTTCTGCTAAACATACATATATATATATATATATATATATGCTATACATCAATATATATAAAAATGTGTTTTGGATTTGTCTGCGACTGTTTTTAGCATAAAACTGCACCACAATTTGTTTGTTTTTGAAAGTAGTACAGTAAGAATTATTATTATGTATACTCAAATAGATATGTTATGTTTAAACTTCTCCAACCTAAGTTCAAGTGGATTGAAGACTGAAGTTAGAAATAGCTTTAAAAAGAAGAAAGCAAAACTTGACACAAAAAAAATTGTCAGGATGACCTGATCATCTTGAAAGGGCAAGGTTGAATTTGGGTGGAGATCTTCTGTCACCTACTCTTTTCTTAACTAGAGGAGAAGAGAATAAGGGAAATACTGCTTCTGGCATTTCTGTGAAAGAATAAGAGGATTTCCAGTTATTTTAAGAGCTGCAAAGACATGCAGCTAAATCAAATAACACCCAGAAAACATGGAAAGCAAGCACTGGATTTGTAATAGAAAATCCATACTTCTGGAATTGAGACAAGGTGAAACCACTGTAGGAGTAGATAGAGGCTGAAGTCTTAATTCTACCATGTTGGCTTTTACACTATAATAATAATAATAAAAGACATTTCAGTTGAACTACAGCAACTCTAAGCTCAATCAGGATGCTATCTAAGATGGTAGTTGGCATAGAACAGCAGACTACGTAGGGTGGGAGGAAAAGAAGACAGCAAGTGGTTGTGGTCCTGGCATTCACTTAAATCAGAGTCCTGGGAAACCAGGAGAAGTTGAGGGTGTTGAAGGAGAAGTCAGAATGTACGAGCTGGGATTTATTGCTGGAAGAAAAACAATGGTCATATCCCTCCTGCTTCTACACGTTACCAGAAGCTGTTATGCCTGCTTACGCATCCAGTGTTAGCTAGAAAAGCGTCAGCGAGCTTAGTTTTCCCTCTCGGCAGTAGTAGCCCTTACCTTCTCGGGGCAGGAGCTTCAGGAGTCTCGTCCTCGGGGCGGCAGAAGTCGGTCGCCCTCGCCGTTGGGAAGCCTTGGAAGCACCCTCAGAGCAGGGTCAGGCCTCTCTTCTGAAAAGCCTTGTGACTCCACAGTCCCAGAGATTTGTGTGGTTGCCAAATTACGTGTAGAATTCAGTACTTAATACATGCTGCGGGCATAGTACTTCACCGAAAATCCGTTAAGTCTTCGACATAATCCATTTGCTGCTATGCTAACAGATACAACGTTTCAGGAAGGTATTCTTTATTAAGCCGTGTGATGATCTTGTGTGAAAATTGTATGGAAATGTCTGATACGATAGATCTGTTCCTTTTTCTGCAACACAGGACGACAGCAAACAGGCTCAGTTCTTAGCTTTGGCGGTAGTCTACTTTATTTCCGTTCTGATGGTCTCCAAATACCGCGATATACTAGAACCACAACGAGAAACTGCAAGGTCTGGGAGCCAGGCAGGTAGAAATATCAGACAAGAAATAAATTCACCAACAAGTACAGGTACATTTGTTTTCTTCAAATGTTATCTGATTTTTTTTTTTTAGAACTGCAATTATTTTAATACAAAGTAATTTTAGTGAGTAGCTTAAGATCCTAATAGGAAATTACTTGCTCCTTTCTTCCTCTATAATCATTCAGTTCTTTAACATACATTGGCAGATTTTAGTTATTCTGTGTATTTGCTGATAGGTTATAACTAAATTTCATTTGCATATTGCTTTTTTATGCTTTTTTTTTCTTTAATTTGAAAATAATTAAAAAGAAACAGGGTGCCTGATGGAGTTAAGGCTGTAAAGTACAAGATAGTTGATCAGCACAACTTCCTGAATCTGTTATTTGTTAGGAAGAGCGGATATCTTTAACTCTCTACCATGAAATGCATAAACAGCAAACAGAGCTGTTTGCTTTTGTCTGAGGGAGGAGGTTTGTGAAGGGGTAGTGGTGGAGGACTGAGTATTTCATGGAGTCCCGCTGCGTTGGTGCCTGCATTTAAAAGCCTATGGAAACAATATAATAAAAAGGAAACATTTCTATTGCCTTCTTTGACTGAACTGTTCGTGATTTTTATTAGTCGTAGTGGGTTTTACTAGCATGTGTTCTTCAGCCCGAGAGGGAGGGAGTCTGTTAGCTGTCAAAACCCCTCAGAAATTAGGGATCCTGCTTTGTTTCAAATACTTTACACTGTCAGTTCAGTGGGTTTTTTCAAAAACGGATTATGACTGTACCTTCTGTGTTAAAAGAGCTGAAAACAGTAACTGAATTTGTCCATGAAGCTCTTTATGTATGTTTTTCTACTTGTATTGATTTTTAATTGCCGCCTTCTTTTATAGAGTTGCTAATTTTCATTCTTCATAGAATTTGTCTTCCGATTTGTGTCATATTTACATTTAGTCATTATTTTCTGATTCATCATGATTTTTTAATTTACTACTTATATATAATTTTTAAAGTCTGTGTGCTTGTAGGCTTTCCATTTTAAATATGCTACACGAACCTAGTCAGTTATGAGAAATCATGATTTTTTTGTGCCTTCCTGGTTATATGTTATGGTTCTGCACTAAGAAACTGCTGGTTTCAGTGACCTATTTCATCCATGATTGTCTTGCCTGTGTACGTGTGTATATATCTCTCTATCTATCCGTGTCTCTTTTTCCCCATGAATGTTGCTCTTGGAGTGCCCAAATAATAGGTATGCTGTTTCCTATCTCTTGATACAGAAGTTATTTTCTTCCTTTAGCAATGCATTTTTTTGTTGATACTACCATATTTGCATGTTTCAATGAGATAGGATATCTGTCATGGATCCAGAGTGGACCAGGCCACACATGAATACTAGCTGGCTCACATTTGATTCCATGATTTTCTCCACAGTTGTGGTCATACCATCTATCCCTCACCCAAGTTTGAACCATGGATTCCTTGCCAAGTTAATTCCTGAGCAGAGCTTTGCCCACTCATTTTACAAAGGTAATATTAACATCATCTCCTAACCTGTTTGGGTGTTCTTATTTAATGTAATGTAATTCAAGAACTAACTGTGATGTAATTGTTGATAAATAAGTATACGCCTCAGGTTACATGGAGATCAGACCTGATGATACCTTTAAAACTTCCTGCCTACATCTCTCCAGGAAATCGCTTTCCCACTTTTACTACCATTTATTAACTTTACTTACGATGAAGTAAAATAAAATTAAAAAAAGAAAAAGCAGCCAGGAGGAGGGAATGGATCTAGAAAATTTTAAATGCTTTTGGTTTGTGGTTATTCTGCTACGATATCAGCTCCGTAAAAATCAAATCAGGCCTATCTTAAAAATATTGCATACCACATAAAGTCTGTAGCACTTTTGTAGTATTCCCTTTCCCCATATCTTTTCCTGTTCCTTTGCCTTCCCTTCTCACTTTTTTTCTTGCCCTCTTGATGGTATGTAAACCTCTGATATTGTATGTATTGTGAATTATTTTATACCTGTTAGTTAATGTGCTGTGCTGTGCTTTTCTTGAAGGAAACTGCTTTTGTGACCACAGCAACTATTATATGTTTTGGGCCTGATCTGTTTTGTTTGTTTGTTTGTTTGTTTTAAAGATACTATATAACGTAGGGGATGTTTTTCACATGTCATTACTTGAAAAGGAGAGGGTTACCTGAATGTAATTTCAGCTCAGTTTGCATGTACATTTCCCCATTTATTTACATGCACTGTGCTGCAAATACAGAAATGTAAAATATGTTAAAAAAATGTAATCTGATGAAAAAGTTCTTGGTATAATTTTGAAACATCTCCATGCGTAAAAAGATTGATTTATAAAAAGCCTAAGAGATTTAAAATTGCATCCTGTTTATAAAGAACAGAAATAGTTAACTTCCTACTTTAGTAATAACGCAACTTATGTTTATCATATGCTGTTCTGGGAGCATGATCTTAAAATATTCATTACCTCAAACTATCACTATGTTAATCTGCCATTTCTTAAACTTTGGTGTGTGCATGTATGTATATTATAAATTGTTTTAAATTCTAACAACTAGTAAGGGTTTGTGATTTTGATTAATAAGACTATTGTCTGCCATACAAAGAAAAAAAAATATTTTGAACATTCAGTTTGCTCGTGTAATATTCTTTGTTCTGACAGTTGCATTTGTATGATTTAATCCATTGCTGATAAAAAAAGGAATCATTTGCTCATAGTTCAGAAGAGCGTTACAGCACTATGTGGTACTATAGAATAAACCCCTAAAACTTAATAAAATGTGGCTTTCTCATCTTTTTTTTTTTTTCTTTTTATTTATAGCATGTTTCTGTGTATCAGGCATAAGATATTTTGGTTTTAACCACCTTTGCTTGAAAACTGGGACTCGTTAGACTGCCTTAAAACACAGTTATTGAAAGACATTTTGATTTTTATTAAATTTAATACCGTAAAAATAAATTATGCAACCTAAATGAGATTATATTGCTATTTGTACAGAGCTTGACATTTTATATAATGGGTGGCAAAAGGAGGGGAAAAACAAACAGTTTTTTCTTCTTATCCACATATAGTACATGAATAAAATATGCGTAACTAAAGCAGAAAAAACTTTTAAGAAGAAATGGAGGCAGCCTTACAAACTCACCAAAATACTTCAGATAAAGCATTTTTTAAGAATTGTGTCTTCTGTACTATTGTTTATAGTACTTGTTTTGCCGTGAGGTCAAGTAAAATATAGTTTTGTTTTTAAAATAGTTCAATAGAGCGATAGTAAAAGTGTGAGCAGGATATAAAAGAAAAGTGTTTTGGCTTTAGAAACAAATTATTCAATAAAGGAAATGCTATCTGTAGCCAGTTATTTTATTTGTTGATATCATCATGTCCTTCAGGGTTTTAACTCTGAGGTCTCAGCCTCTTACACCTAACTGCTTTACCCGTTACAGAAGAAAAATGTTTCTGCTTTTTATATTCAGAACCCAGTCCCCCAGTTTCGAACACCATTAGCAGGAAGCGAAATGAAAAAAAAATTGCCAACACTGTCAGAGAAGGCTAAAAGTCACAAGCTATTTTGTCATTTCAAGAATCTTTCGTTTCAGTGGCTGAGCCAATTGGTTTCCTTTTAGTCATCTGACATGCTTTCAGATGTTGGCAGCAAGCATGTAATATTTGAATATTATTTTAAATTTTAAGGTATTTTAACATATTATAGAGTGGTTTAATGCAGCATTTAAAAGTAAATACGTATTTTTAAAGCAAAATCCTATTTATTAAAGAATGGATAAAAATTCAGTTGCTACATGGAAGTAAGGTCTCTATATTTTATTCATTCCACATGACACTAAATGGATGTAAAGGATTCATTCTTTGTCATTCCAATTCAGTGCAGCAAATTGTATCATTATTGTTAGAACTTTGGGACAGATCTCTATGAATGGAGAGAGAGGAATTGGCTGCTTAAAAGAAATCCCTTTTTAGCCGATGGAATCTAACTATCTGACCAGACACTTGTCAGGGGAAGGGTACGATAGGAGTAGGTATATTACTGGTATTCAAGTAAGATACTGATTTTGTTCTTAGTGATGCTTCTTTTTTCTTTCTTTACATGGGGCAGTATCTTTAGTTAAAATATGTTTAAGGCTGTGTGAGACCCTACTTGTCTCAGGCACGTTACAGTATGGGATTGGTGTATGCTTCTTATGAGCAGCTACAGCTGGTCTCAAGTGCAGATTACAAAAATTTTAAACATCATTATAATTGATATGAAGCTTTTTGGTTCTCATCATATAAAATGTTGACCTTTGCCTAGTTTATTGATGATATCATATACAAATAAAACGTAGTATTGAAATAAAAGACTTTAAAATAGGCTTTGCAGGGAAATATATTCTACCTTTACTTAGAAATGTTTGTAGGTGGTGGTAATATAAGGATTTAATGTTTTTTTTACTGCTAATCAAATATTGTTCACAAGCTATATGTTATCTTATGGTCCTTAAAGGAGAAAGGACATACCTGGGAAGGAAGAAGAAACAGTGGTGTCCATGACTACCCTTAAACAATAAAAATGTTTATGTATTTATCGTGTTCTATACTTCTGTATTTATTTTCGTTTCTAAGCTGATCCATGGGGAAGAGAAGCATTTGTCTTTAGCTGTAGATTTACTCCTTGTCATAAGTTTGTTGCAAGGGTTTTGCCTACTAGTTTTTGATAACTTTAAAGGGTCTGTAGTACTTCTGAAATAGTCTGTGCTTAGTCAGACAAAGCAGAACTTGCAAAATGAAAAGAAAGCTCCCTCTCTTTTCAGTTTAGGTCATATATAATGTCACTCTTTGGAGTAATTTATTATCACAGTCTCAAGGAAAATAACAGATCAGATCTATTCTCTTGCATCTGAAGGATGTCTGAGAAAAACAGTCCTACAAAAGTAAATGTTGCCAGACTTGCTTCTTTCTGTTCACAATACCAAAGAATTAGAATGAGTTAGACTTTGGGGATGTCAAATGGCTCTGTTTCTCTGCATTTGTGAAGATTTCAAAGTGGAGGCTTTAAACCAAAAATTATTTGAATGCAAGAGCCTGTCAAGTGATCTAAAAAGTTGCCTGGCCTACAGACCTTTTTGTTCGTCAGCTTTCTTCAACTGTCTGTGATGAAGATAAGTTCTTCAACATAATGAAAATATTGAGGTGTAGTAAAGATGGGAATAGCATTAACAATGTCTCTTCCAGAAGGGGAGAGTTGTTTTCACCTGACTAGTCAAAGATGATAGAAACATTCTTTATCGTTCTCACTGTCTCTGTGACTGGGGGTATCCCAGCATGACCAAAAGCTCTCTACTACATTTTCAGGTTTTATCTGGAAATCATCAGTCATATGCGAGTCGTACTTTCTGGAAAATATCAGTAGTGAATCAGTGTCTGAGCTAGTCATCCTAGTCTCCCTTTATAATAGGTGGAGAGAAGTTAGGGCACATTTAGGGTACAATTCATCTGATCTGCTTTAGAGATCTCCTTAAAAGTGAGATACATTGGGCACTAGAAATCCCTATCTTTTTCCAGTCACTATAGATGTCATTGTGCACCTCTGCCTTGGTCAGATTAATCCTGGCTCCTTTGACTAGGTTTAACCGAACTCCAGACAAAAAACTTGCTTTATGACAAAGCTGGCGTGAAATTCTTTAAGGCACTTAATCCAGTCTGGTGACATTATGTGCCTCGGTAATATCCCCATCCCATAGATAGCTATAATTTGTTACATATATGTTCATAGGTATATATTCTTCTTCATGAATACTAAATGTATATGGTTTGAAAGTAGGAACTATATATCCATCTAACCAATTACATAATGTCTTCAACCTAATGGTTGGCAGGCATGTTCCCTTTGTACCTGGCATCTAATAAATCTGAGCAACGCGTATCATTGTCCCTCCAACAGCCCCTTATTTCTTCTCTACCTAACATTGTGCAATCAACTAATCTGCACCTTTCTCCATTGTAGTTTTGAATACTGATTTGTTTTGTTTATGGTTGAGGGGATTTTCAGTTTTGTTCTTCTTTGTCTTAAAGTATTGCAGTTTCCCTTTGTGCCTGCTGAGTGCTTGAGATCCTCGAAGGAGACTGTCCCCTGCAGTGTGATGTACTAGCAAACCCCTTTATAAAAATTCTCTGGCTTTCATCTTTAGCAACATCTTCCACAAAGATCATGTGTGAGAAATCCGAGCTGTGTTGTATTTAGTAGGGAAGCAGTGCTAAAGCTTAATCTCTGCTCCTGGTGATGGGGGATGATTTTGAGTCCTCTGAAAAGCTTTCTTTCCAAGTCAGAGGGATGAAGATAGTCCCAGTAAGCAAAGCTACTTCCCATGGAAGGTAGACAAGCTGCTTCTCTTTTATTTTGCAAGCAAGTACATGAAATGAATCTTAACGTCAGAAGAGGTTCAGGTCTTTGTAGGAGGGTTATCAAGAGTCTTACCAGGCTTCTGACTTACTGGCACATTCTGAAAGTGCATCTGAGCAGTGGAACTTGCCAGTTCCCGCAGCCATTTTAAGATAAAATCATGTCAGTCAAGACATCGTTAGTGGTCTTTACTTTTGGTCAGTAAGAACTGCCCTTGTGAACTGAGCATAAAACGCTGAAATTTGTATTTCTGGAATGGCAGCAATTGGAATAGCTTGGGAAATGATGTTTTGTTCTCGGTTTATTTCTCTGGTAAGATAGGGATGTTTTCCCAAAATTGGTATGAAAATATCTCTCTTATGTCTGGAAGGTGTGGAAGCTAGGACTGAAAAATTGAGAGTAGCCCTTTCCCTTACCAGGTAGAGGGTAATGGATACATATTTTGAGAGCAGAAATATCTTGTCATTGGAATAAGGCACAGGAGAAATAGAGGAGCACAGTATCTTCTGTTAATAGCAGCTAATCAGCCTTATCATGTAAACCCAAGTAACCTCGTCAAATTACAGCTATGAACTTGAAATAGTTTTAGCTATGGTGGTCAGGATCACTTAAGATGAGTTTTCTCACTTCTGGTCTTTATTGAAGCTATCCTTGCTTACCTTGAAGGTTTATTGGGCTACTGTTTCTTTCAACAGTGCTTCCACAGCTCTAGCAGTGGAAAAGTGTGAATAATCTTTTTTTTACACTTCAGCTGGCAGCCTGTTAATTACTGAGAACACAACTAATGTTAACCAAATAATGGAAAGATATTTTCAGTTAAAAATTGATGTTTCCACTTAGCATTATTCAGGAGTGTTTCAGAAATGAAAGCATTTGCAACAGTGCAATTCACCTTAGAACATATTGTGTGAAGAAAATCAGTATGTAGCTTATCACAACATTTTATCAAAAATTGATTGGCTTTTAAAATCCCTTGATATCACTGTCTGTATTTTTCCCGAAGCACTGTAAATGAACAGATTTCTTAAAGATATGTGCTGTGGATGGACTGGCAGCCATTAGATTTTTTTTTTTTTCTTGACAGAACGAACTATATTAAAAAGTTGCAGAAACAGCTTTTTCTTTGAAGACAAGTAAAGCATCAAGTTTTTCTGATCTCATAGGTATACAGTACTCAGGGTATTGTACATTGCTACACTGTTATTTGTGTTCCTAATGTAGTAGCATAGAGATTTCCAGCCTATTTTTAAACTAAATATTTTGCTAAGTGTAGCAGTCTAACTGTGCAAAGTGAACTAATTTCCACTGCCTGTCAAAATATCCTTTGCCTACACAAAGTCCTGACAAGATTCATGGCTCCATCTTCCTCAAAATCGAGTTGTACATATGTTTTCAAGAAACTGAGGGAAATGTTATAAGGGACATGGATGATAATCATGAGAATCATAAAATTCAAATTCTGCTGAATTTCTGCCTTCTGCTCAAATTATCATACTACTTTCCTGATGAAATACGTACTACTTATTCCGACTGCTTCTGAGAGGACATGCATTTGAAGATCATGAGATAGTAATAAATACATCTTGATCTAATATTTATTGCCCTTCACCAACTACTTAAGGCATCAGAAGTGAGGTTTGCACATATATTTCATTATTAATTGGTCAGTCATTATGTACACATGAAGCAGTTGTAATAGGGATTTTTTTTTTTTAAGTAACATCAATACTTATTTTCATTTGTACAAATTACAGATGTTTTAAAAGTGTTTGATTTTTCAAAGCAGTGCTTCATATAAAAAATTTTTAGTATAAGTTTCATCATGTGTATGGAACATACTCTGTGCTTCACTGTTAACTTTTGTTGCTGGATGCTGTAACCTAGGTGACAGAATTTTTTTATTTCTTTTGCAAGAAATGTCTAAGCACCAAAACATAAGCTTTCTGAGCATGGGTCAGAAATACAGATTTTATCATAGATAACTGCTAACTAATCTATTTTTTCATTATGTGTTCTTGAGTTTACAGATGAAGAGTCTTGAGTTATGAGGCGAAAATAAAAAATAAATAAAGAAATAAAACTGAGAAAAACTAGGGAAATTCACCTAGAAAAAATACATATTACCGTGTTGTTCCTGATTTGTATTTGTTTTTTGTTTCAGATGTAAACAGCTGGTTTTACGCTCTAAAGCTGACATGTCTTTAATACAACTTTTCATTTTCTTGCATTTATTTTAAGTCTTTTTTAGTTAAAGCCTTGGCAAGGCATTATTTTAGGACGGCTGGCGTTTTGTTTGGCAACCAGGTAATCAATCAGAGTGATGTCCAGATGCCTTATCTGTCAAGCACTGAGTGAAAGAGGTTTGATTAGTAGGGAAGAATTTAAGACATTGCCTAAACAGATCAAGAGTTACGTCTGTCACAGGTGGCTCTTTCTTTGGCCAAGGTAGAAGGAGCTGCCTCGCACGCCTGCCTCGGTCCAGGAGCGATGGCGGGGGAAGAACTAGCTGATAAGACTTTTGAGGAATTTGAGCAAATAGAAGCAGTTTCCAGTGAGCAAAAAGAGAAGAGGTGCACTCGCAGGTGTCCGGCTGTGGAAAAGGGCCGATGACGCCTTCGTCCTCTTCCATCACTTCCCAGCCTTGGTTTCCCCACCCTCAGTCTCTCCTGCTCCCTTTCAGAGCCTCTCTTTTTTTTTTTTTATTTTCCTGGTCCAGAGCCACATCCTTTCTCCTCACAAATCCCCTCTGGTTACAAGGAAATTCCCAGCCCTCTGTCTTAAATCTCCTGTCTCGACCTGCGCCCTCCGCCTGCCAGCCCACCCCAGAGCCTCTCCGACCTGAGCCTCCCCCGTGCCCAGTTTTCAGCCGCGTTCCGCCGGCCCTCAGCCGCTCACGTGGGAGCCCCGGGGGATCCCCGCTGAACCGGCGCTGGTGCCTCGCTGTCCTCGCAGGAGCAAAGCGCCAGCTCTTGGTCTGGCAGGAGTTTCGGAAACCTGGATAAATGGTCTGGCTAAATAACAGATGCAGGCTGCATTTATCAAACATTTTCCTAGACGAAAGCCTGATAGTGCAAGAATGGCAAATAGTAACCCGAAGCCAGGCTCTTTTTCCTCGCTTTTTTATAATTCGATTAATAAGGAAAGTGGTTTAAAAAGTTTTTAGAACAACAAACGGGTTCTGCAAACTAAAAGTCAGTGTGGCTCGGATAGCCTTGCCTCGGAAATAACAGAACCCCATGAACACCATTAGTGGGCCATGACCTAATTGGCCTATTAATACGTAGTTATTACGTGACGAGTAATACTGGGCAGGCTGCCAAAATGAGTACCCGTTACGTGGCTGGGCCATGATCAGCATCGCTATACAGGGAATTTTTTGCTCTGCTCTCTTTATAACTTTCACGCAGAAATAGAAATGCCCGCAGGAGAAAAGGTCCTGAGCAAATACAGAGCAGCTCGGCATGCTGATGTTTCTTTTAGGGTGATTCTGCTCCCCGTTGTGCCCCAGCCTCTGAGGACGTTCCTATTGCAACTCCATTCTTGGTCACTCCCTTCGATGTGTTTTTACATCAGACCCTTATTACTCCCTGATTCTGTCCCCATATTAATTTCTCACCTCTGTTTAACTGTGCTGCTTCTCATATATGAAAACCAGTAGATTGATGTTGCTAGGATGAATTTTTTCGCTCTCTCTTTATAGCCTAGAGCTCAGGAATTGATGAGTTGACTCTGTCACCTATGGAGGAAGCTCTAATATCGCTGCCTAGGTGGACAGAAAACCTTCTCAGCTTGCAGCGTCCTGTCCCTGAAAGTCTGTAGAATACTACAAAGGGGCATGTAAAAGGCAGCTGATAAGGTTATTATCAATGCCGTCAGACAGCCACACAGAAAACAACTCATAAATTTTCCAGCACACATGCAGACTGAAAGGTGGCAGCAGCCCCTATATTAAGATTGCCCCGACCATTCCATTGCCAAGTGTTGCTATATTGTTTGCAGCAGAAATTTGACAATTATTTGAGATAGAATGACTTTCAAATAAATTTTCAGCCATATTGTAAGCAGTTAAAAATAATAATTTTCGTACTTTTTTACTTTTGACAATTTTTAGCTGGTTTTTATCTAGTAGGAAGGTTTAATGAAATGAAAAGGAAAAAAGACCCCGGGAATATACACACAATTTTTCCGTTTCTTTAAAGTAAACAAAGATTAAAAGCAGAGTATTTTGTGTTGTCATTTTTTATCATCATGGCAAAATTGTATATATTTACCGCAGATATGAAATGTCTCATTATTAAGTTAATAAACATGGGGTGCAGGGGGTGTATTTTTTAGGCATATGGAAGCAGTGCAAGAGCTATTTAGGTAACTCAGTAGGTTAAAACAATTACAATACACTTCATAAATCACAAGCAAACAAGATATTTTAGGGAAGGAGCATGACGGATGAGGTCACCAGATATACAATATGTCATTTAGTTAACTTAAGCCCATATTTTTCCCATAATGTAGTAGATGAACTCATTAGTTACAATGAAAAACAGTAAGGAGGAGGCATCTGGCTTCCAACTGCCAGTTTCTGACAGGGTTAAAATCGCTAGATCTAGTAATGTTTCTGCTTTGTCTACTGACATGGCCTTGTGCTGCAGAAAACTGATGAGGTTTGCTGAAAATTTACAGGCTTACTGTCACAATGTTATAACATGGACAGATGCAATCAGTTATATTTTTGCTTCTGTTCATGTTTATCATTTTGCTAAGTTGCTTTGAGTATTTAGGATTTTTATAAAAGCATACGCGTGACCCAGTTAAGATTTTTCTCAATAACTTTATGAAGCAGAATTCCTCATTCCTGAATTCTGAAGGCAACAGAAGTGCTATGACACAGAATAAATGAACATAGACTAAAACTTGTGGATATGCAGTGTTGTAACTACAATTGGTTGGGTTTTGTGACCCATGCTAAGGAGTTTATAATTTACCTAAAATAATAATGCTGATCCAGAAGGTCTTATAATACATCTTTTCAGATGTATTTCTCTGAATTTCACAAATACTAATTTGCTAATAGTCCTATTTGAGAGGGAGTTATTAAGCAGCATTATCTGATCTGAGTTTATTTTCCTTTGATTTACAAAAAGTAAGTGGGACCTTTTAAACTCTTACTCATTTAGCTTGCTTGACGTTTTAAAAATGAGAGTTAATGTATTGGATTTACATAGGTTTTAGAGATCGTTATTCATAGTGCTAAATCAGACTAAGCTTAACTGACTTAGTGCAGCATATTCGTATTAGGTACTGGAGGAGCAGTAAGAAAAGTAAAGATACAAGTCTGGTTTCTGTGGAAATCAAGTTGCCATACACTTACCTGTATGTAGAATAACTTCTCTTGATACTTTTTTCCTAAGTAATTTTAATTAGTGTCATGTATTGTATAGTATGTCATATCTGAATTCTATATCCACAAATTTGATTTTCCATCCATTTTTAGCTTCAAATGGTGCGATCCTCTAGGCATTTTATTCTCCTTTGGGAACAAAGGATTACAAGGCACCTGCTGAGTAATTAAGTACACTCCTACGTATAGCATCTCAAAATTAGTTCTGGTTTTTGAACTTGCTACTCTGACTGTAAAGCTATTCCAGAATCTTAATTCCATGTTGGTGGCTGTCACTTCCCAAACTAAATTTATTCCTGGTGAGTTTGCACTGGTTTTCTCATGCCAACTCTTCCATTTAGCTTAAATCCTTTTGGGGAGTTTGCATCCTGAAAATACATGTATGATAGCTGCTGTATACCCTCTCAGTATTAGTTTGGCCAGACTACGGCAGCCAAACTGTTCTTCTGCAACAGTAGATCACTGTGGATCTCCACAGTGGCACTCCCCTCTTTCTCAAACATTACAGCGTACACAGTATTCCATAATGAACCCTACCAAAGCCTTCGCCGGTGCCATTAATACTTAACTGTTGCAGGAGCTACTTCTTCAGAAAAGTTTGGAATCACGTTTGCTTTTTCCATGGTAGTGTTGTATTGGTAACTGAATAGTTACCCACTGACTGATGTATCCAGGTCCTTCTCTTCAGTCATTTCCAGTTGATGAATTCTGGTTATAATGGGAATCTCTGTGTTAGTCACTGGATGCATAGCTTTTCACTATTAAATGTAATTTGCAGTTCTGTCATGATGCCTTCTCACAATCATCCTTCTGTGGCCATCAGTTGTACCTTGTAACTTTGTCATCAGCAAATTTCACCAGAATGTTTTTACTTTTTCACCTGAAATCTTTATTAAAATTTTAAACTAGATAACTCTGGTGGTAGTTTATCTCAGTCTGATGGTTTTTCTTTTAAAACTATTTGATGGCTCCTTCTCAGCCAGTTTCTTTTCCCACATTTTCTTAATTTCTGGGTTCTCCTGACTAAATTACTATCTGTTGGGACAACCCCAGCTTTACTGAATTTTACTACCTTGACCCTTATTTTCTTTGAGCAATAGATATTTTAAAAGCTCTTTTAGCAAAGCCATTTTGTAATAATTCTCGTTCCATTCCATTACTGTTCTTTACTCCAAAATACATCCTGAAATCTTGCTTACTGTTGAAGGCTTGTTGTTGGCCCAATCATCTTTTCTCCTTTCTTAAAAAGAGAAACCGTGTGTGGTTTTCTCCAGTCATATGTTGCTATCTCTGCTTACCTGTTTGGCAAAAGTACTTGCTGCTAGCCCAGTAATTTCATAGACTGTTTCTTTCAAAATCGGCTTGGAGTAAGTTCATTCCCATTATTTTAATACATTAAAATCTTTCTTCTGGTTTAGTTAGGGTATTTGAATTTCCACAACCGCATTTCTATTAGCTTTCCTGTCTTTGGTTTTCTGTTCGGCATTGTTCACCTTAACGAAAAATGGAGGTTAGGTGTGCTAAAATGTCACCTTGTAGCGGACCATCTTCTTTTTTCAGTGTCCTCTTTTCATTTACATAATAATGGAGCCTTATGCTATTCTACTTACCATACATTACAAGGGCAACTATATGCTTGACTGGCAGTCCGGTCCTACTCTTCCCTTCCCTTGAAAAGTGTTGTCTTTGTATGGATGAAGTTTAAAGAGACAAACAAGCAGAAAATTCATTAGGATCATTCTGTGGATCAGATGTCCTTCTGTGCCGAATATAGGCAGTACTAAGTAGATACGGATTTTTTTACTTCCTGACCCAGCAGATGCTAAGTTCATTTTATACAGCTCATAAATCCAGTTTCTGCTTCCTGCTTCACAAAGCAGGGCTCATATCTGTTGGATAAGATGTGTTCTGGGCACTTCAGGAGAAAGAGAAAAAGGAAGTGGCTTAGCCTTTATGGCTGTTAAAAGAAGAAAACAATGCTCCTTGTAGTGGGTTATTCTGCTTTGTATTTTTAAAAGCTTCTTCTGTTCTGTCTATACCTGTTTGTTAATACTTGTACACATGAAGAGGTTTACACTACCATTAGTTCAAACACGTGAATGATCTCACATAGAATTTTTTTATGTGCACACGCATACGCACACACTTATGCCCATGTGGTAAATATGTAGATATTTTACACCTGACTGTATTAAACAATTGGTAATAAGTTATGTAATTGTTATTAAGGTTACATTGCTGGAGCACGTGTTGTCTGGAATAGTCAGAAGGGCCGAGCTTCATCTAAGTATGTTGTAAAATATTTCCCATAATATCTGAACTGCTGTATCAGAACCATCAAAACCCCCACCCCAAACCTGTTCCTATTTCATACGTAGGCCAGCTAAATTTTATTATCAAGGTAAATGCTCCAATGAAATTAAGGTAATTTGAAAATAAATTTAAAAATCAGTTTGAGTGCAAGCTTTTTGTCATTAAAAATAGCCACAGTCTGTTGCTCTAAAAAAATGTAACCAAAAAAGACGAATATGGAAGTTATTCACAACTCTTGCTAACTTTCCACTAAGCATAGTAAATTACTCACGTTTAATGAAGTTGTTTGTCTGTTTCGCTGAAGTAATTAATAGAGGTATGCTTTTCTTGGTTACAAGATGTTATACAGTCCGCTTCAATCTGGAAATGTTCCAAACTTGACAGATTTCACTTGCCCATCTCCATAAAGCTGTGTTTATTTTGTTCTTAATGTTTGCTTGAAAGAATTACAGAATTTTATCTTTTGTGGGGAAGGGGGACTTATGTAAAGAATCAACAATAACACTTCTTTTTTTAATTCATGTATAAATAAATTCGTATTCAATGTAATGATATGTGTGTGAAAATGTGTATAATACACATTTCAAACAAAAGACAGAGCAAACAGAAGGTCTAGCAGTTTTCTTTTGAATGCAAGCTTAATATTTGCTGACATTATTAAAAAGACTAAATTCTATAGTAATCCTAAAGCGTAAGTGTGATTGCATTTTTCTCTTCCAGTAGTCTCAGATGTCATACAGATACGCAGTCAATAGGTTATAATTTTTAAGGTTGTTTTTGCTGGCAGTATTTGGCTACTTGATTACTGTGTGAGTAGTGGGCTGTAATTTCTAAATGTCACTGAGCTTTCACAATGCAACTTTGGGCTCCCTCTTCCAAGCCTTTATATATGCCAAACAGCTGTTGAAAGCAAAATGTTGTGTCTATAAAATAAGTTTTCAAGGTTTAAACTGCTAAGATTTGAGGGCTTTCTAACACATTTCTGTCCTGTAAAACCTTGTGATCATATTTTTAGGGAAAATAATCAAAGTTATAAATATTGTTCATAATCTATATTTCACTGCAGAGACACCAACTGTATTTCCAGAAAACATCAAAGATAAAGAAACACCGACACCAGTTGAAGATATTCAGCTGGAAAGCTCCATTCCTCATACAGATTCTGGAATTGGAGATGAACAGATGCCCAATATTTTGAATGGGACAGACTTGGAGACCAGCACAGGCCCTGACGCTATGAGTGAGCTGTTGTCTACTTTGTCTTCGGAAGTGAAGAAATCTCAGGAGAGCTTAACGGAAAGCCCCAGTGAAATCCTGAAACCTGCATCATCGATATCCAGTATCAGCCAAAGTAAAGGCATCAATGTCAAGGAAATACTGAAAAGTCTTGTGGCAGCCCCTGTTGAAATTGCAGAATGTGGTCCGGATCCGATCCCTTACCCAGATCCTGCACTGAAGAGAGAAGCTCAGGCTATTCTTCCCATGCAGTTTCACTCATTCGACAGGTATATGGCTGGATTCATTATTTTATATTGATGTAATTCAGAAGTTTGAAGGATTATTTTTTTTTAAAAACGTGGTTATTCTTCTGTTGGTTTGTATTAGACTATGTTAAAAAACAGCTGCATTACTTCTCCTTTTCTGTGTTACCAAAATATATGTATATAGACCGTATAGTATAGATAAAAGTAATTCACCTTGTTTTTCTCTGTCAGCAGTGAATAAAACTCTACGAGGTACTTGGAAAACAAGCCTGTTGTAAAGAAATGTTTTTGCAGTAAAATCTTTTTTCCTTTAAAACAGCATTTCAGTGAGGAGGAGGGGTAATATCTGCTGATATAGAACAGACTGTGCAGAAATTCAGTCAAATATTCTTTCAAAGGCTTAAATCTTAATTGGATCCATCACTGCACTGTTTTCTGGTACTGAAATGCCTCAACCATGGCAAATTGTTTGCATGGCCATGGTGGAAACCAGTTTCCTTGTAGGTCTTTAAACAGCAAGTATGCTCAAAAGTCAGCGTTTAAAAATAAACCGCTGAACATTTCCACAAAGAGTCCTTCGTTTCTCTTTTTAGCTTGTAGTTTCCCAGCTTCTAATGAATATACTTTTCTTTAAATGTCCGGCCCATCTCAGTTATCCTGAATGTAGAAGTTGTGATAAGATGTGCAAATGACAACATCCTTCCACAAGAAGGGTGACTTGATCCATTGTGGGTTCAGTCTTCACCTGTGCAAAGAGCTAACTCTTACAAGTGTTGATGTGGTTACGTTTTCCAGTATGACAGATCCCTGCAGTTTCTTCACAAAAATGTTTTTAAAAAGTAAAAAATGGAATCAAGACTTAACTCAAAGATATGTTAAAACATGTCTTAAAATTTTAAGCAACGTTGTGGAAATATATTCGCTCATCATGCAGGTACAAGAATTAAAGTTCTGGAGGAAGTAAAAATAAAACCAAAAAAAGGCTATGTTGTGATTTATGAGAAAAATCCATCTTCATTTACAGAAAACCTGCAAAAATGTCTTCATTGAAGTCTTAAGAAAAACAATATGTAATCAATGTTTTCAGTGTAATGTAAAGTGCAAGAAGATACATGAGAATTTTAGAATAAAAGTGTAGAAGCACTTTTTCATTATGAATTCCATAGACAAGCTGATGCCTTTTTGCCTGTATATATATATATTAGTACTGAGGCTGCTTTTCAGAAATGATTAAATAAACAATCAGATAGCATCTGTTGTAACAAAGAAGATTGGATCAAGATAGGAAAAGTGAAATGTGCTTTAGAAGCAATGAATATATCCCTTTCTAATAATATTTTAGGTCTTAAGGCCATTCCAGAGAAAACTCACTTAGCAACTATTTCATTAAAAGGATTTTTTTTTTGTTTACCAGTCTGCATGTTTTGATTTCAGAGTGTTTTCAATGTGAAGTGAAAAATATTTTTTTTTCTATACAGTTAGGAATTTTTCCTTATCCTCTGTGAGGAACCATGATACTCCAGAATGCATTTTTGCACATCAAGCAATACAAAAATTTGTGCTGTGTGTAGATTTAATGGCACCTAACTGTAACCACCAAAAGGTTACTTTAGTTGAACCTTTTCGGCTAAATGTCTCCCTGGGTCAGTTAAGAAAAGTACTTGATTCAGAGGGTTGTTGTTAATTCACAAAATGCTACACACCTAAATTAAAATGGAGTGTATCACCTCATGAGATGTCTTTGTCATCGTTAGAGGGAACTTAACATCAACATGATTGAAGAGATGAGTTTTATTCTACATTTCTAAATTATAGCTTTATAAGAAAGGATTAAAAACTCTAAAGGGCTGCAGTAGGTTGGCCACAAACTGTATTTAGTGTGAGCACCTCCATCAGATTCTTCTTGCGACAATGTGACTGCTTGTACATTTTGAACATCATTAGTAGTAGTTCCTAATACAGAATTATGGAATTCTTTGGGAGGTGTTTCACATTTAGATTTTGATAGGCGTTTCATACTTAACAAGTTCGCTTAGGAGCAAGAGGGTTTAGCAGTTTGGTTTTTTCCTGTCCTGTTTACCCTGCTGACCAAGTTGTGATTCCAAGATTTCCTGTACAAAGTGTACAGCAGTGTTTGTATCTTGGTAGCCTATGTTGGACCATGTCAGCCCTTGGTATTGTTTACTTCGTCAGCAAAAAAGCAGCAGTGGTTGAAGTTTAGGCAAAGGAAGACCCATTTACGTCAATTTTGTTGGGATATTTTGTTTCTTTTAAACAGACGGTCCCGCTATCTGAGTTTGGTGAGCGAGGTAGACCATGCTTTTTGGTATAACCAAGAACCACGAAGGGAAAATTGGCAGGTTCAGGGAGGTCCCAGCAGGTCAGGAAGTGTTTAAGTCTTTCCTCCAACTAAACGGATGCTATTGAACTGTGGGCATCTTGATAAAAATACTGATGAGTTCTTAGCCGGCAGGATCTCAGCTGGCTGGTTGCACCTCCTGGCTGCATTGCTGAACGATGACCACTCTTCAGGCAAATACCCCTGTGCAGTTTGCTCATATTTTCAAAGGATTTACTTGACCACCGTGGCAATCTTTGGAGGCAAAAAAAATGGGTGGTGGTGGTGTCATTTTTCTTTTTCAAATTACAGAGGAGGAGCAGATTGAGATCCTGACCCTATAACTTTTCGTGGGAGTGAAAAAAAGGTTGGGGG
>JANXJC010000026.1:1887295-1958307 GCA_027564655.1 Leptodon cayanensis | reverse complement strand
AAGTCCTCAAGCCTCCACAAAGGGGGGGGGGGGAACCTTGAGTAGTATATTGAAATAATATTAGCATTAATTAAAATATGAATTGAGAAAGCAACATGAAATTTAGCTTGTGGCGGTTTATGAACAGTTTGTGTTGCTTATAGTATCCCAATTATCATTGATAAACTGAAAAAAATTACAGTGTGATTGTTTTTCCATACTTGCTCATGTAAATGTAATTGTGTTTACTGATATAAAACAACAATTACATAATATACAGTGTGTATTTTTTAAAGGCTAACACTATGCCTGTGGACCATATTTCTGCAGGATCTTCTGCTGCTGTAGTTTATGCAGATTTTGGTACTTCACTGACCAATGTGGCTATTCGTCATGTTTATTGTCTCTGGGAAGAATCATGAGCAATGGAGTGTATTGTTTTGTCAGGTTTTATTTGTTTCAGTTTTTATAAAATATACACAGTGATTCCATATTTATAACCCAATCGAGGTTAGAGAAACGTATTTTTCACTTTACTCAAAAGATATTCTTAGACCTTTTGAGGCTAGACTTTTTTTATTTTATTTTGCATTTGGATGGCTGAGTGCCTTGTAAAAGAAGAGTTCCGGTAATAAGTAATTTGTGGGAAAAGAACAGTATCTTTGTTGTTTTAAAGATATTTCTTTAACTATGATCACTGGTCTTACATGCAGGTAAACGCCATATGAAGCAAACTCCTGTAAATAGAATTGAAGTTAAGAATTCTGTTTTATCATTTAATATGAGGTGTTTTGCTCTGCACGTTCTTTTAATTGTACATTGCCAATGTGTTCATAAGAGTCATTGTGTAGCAGGCTACGGCGTATACTTCTGTAGGATTTGTGCGGTCATAAATGAAATACAAAAGCAGAAAATGTGTCCAACGTTTTATCAAACAGGACTTGCGTGCAGTTAATGTATGCAGCAGTTCAAGTACTATCGAATGTAAATGATGAGGTGATATTGATGAAAGGAGGGGATTGAGGTCTCGGGGGGCGCTGATGACGGATTGAACAGAAGCGGCCTTGCGCCGCACGTAACTCAAGTCTGTCGTCTTCACCGCTCAAAGCCGTAATGGGAGGTGGCAGTCTGAAATGAGTTGCCACGGCAAAGAGTATTATTTTTGAAATGCTTTCACACAAATCACTAGGCCCCGCATACAACTTAGTTTCATGCTTTAATGTCATCAGGAGGCACAAATTGGTGTGTCTAATTGTTTGCCACCTGCCAGCAAAATGAGCTGCCAGCCAGCCAGACGGGTTTGATTGTCTGTCAGCTCTTCAATAGATTGAGAGTGACAACATCAAAAATTTCACTTCAAACTCTGAAGCTTTGAGCAGCTTTTCAGAGACCTCTTCCCCACAAGTGCTTCTGGACAACTGCATTTTTCAATTAGTTTTCAATATATTGCTGCCTTCTGCCTCATCTGTCTTAAGGTAGCTGTAATTACATTATGAGCTATATAAACAGATTTCTGGGACACTGGAGCCTGGATCCTCAAAGTTATGACATGTCTTTTAACGTCAGACTGAATTCCTTGAAAATGGCATCCAGGATGACATTTTTAGAAGCAAACACAAAGGGTTATTTCACCTAGATTTGCAACTAATAGAGCATAACTCACCAATAATTCCTTTTTGTCTTCTCATCTTTTGTCTGACAAAAAGCAGTCCCCATTATTGATTTTTAGGGTTTGGGGATTTCTTGGTTTTGTTTTTTTGTCAATTTGCATTTGTCCCACTAGACGCAACCTAGACCATTAACAGTTGTGAATTTATTTGTGATTCTACCCAGTACTGCATTCTGAAGCTTATGTTTGTTCCGCTCTACTTTTTTCTAGTAGAGGCTTTTTGGAGGGGTGCTATTATTGAAATCAAGAATGCTCACGGTTTTGTGTCTCATTATTTTTCAAAGTGAGGGTTTTTACATATATTTTCTGTACTTAGCAGAATTATTTCAATAGGAAGCATGCATGTACAAGCAGAAAAATCTTGAGTTCCTGGAAATGAGAAGATCACTTATTTTTGCTGCTATTAAATACCTTATTCCCTTTTAATCCATTATCACTTTATAAATTGGAATAGTATGGGTTTACATAGTTCACATGCTCAGTGAAGTCTTTACAAGCATACGCTGAAATATTTTGAAGGACACACTTTTGAAGTATTTTAGTCTTGGTTTTGGGGGCTTTTTTCCCCCTTAGAAGGTTCTTGGGGCCAGTTTTAAAGGTATTTGTATGCTAGAAAAGCTAGACATCTTGTGAAACCTGTGTGTTTTACTGGAATAAACTTTTTTCTTCTTTTTTTTTTTATACTGACTGACAGAATGGGAAAAAGACAAGAACTGTGAGAGAAGATGCACTGAAGGTTCAAATAGAGAGGTTCAATATTTATCTGTTGTATTATTGCCCACCCTTGGGAGATCATTGATATGCACTGGTCTACACAGTCATTTAAATAAAATAGCTAAATGGGGAGTTTATATTCCTGTTAGAGTCATTAGATTCTCCAAAAGATGATTGCTGAAAAATAGATTTGATTTTCCTGAAAACTTAATAAAAATCAGTTATGAATAAATATGTTTTAGTCCTCTCCCAACAGAAAAGATTACTTTCTAAAGTTCATAATGAAAAATAATGGGAGAAAACAGAGAACCTCTCCCATGAATCAAGCAGGGACCATTGCAGGTGCTGTCTGTACTTAGTCACTGCATTCCCCATTACTCTGGGTATCACAGTAGTTTGTGAACGAAAAATCTACTCAGTAATGTGGGAGTGAAGTCACTCGTCTGGGGTTCCAGTTGACTCTCAATAATTTTCCGCATCTTTGTGCAGTGGAGGTTGTGGTCCAAAGGAAAGACTTGAGAGCTCCTCTCGCTAGAATCTTTCCTGAGGTAGCAGTTAACATACGCTCCGGAGAACGGGAGGTATGGTTTCAGATCCCGTTAGACAGAGAAGGGAGCTGGACTTGCATTGTCTGTGTTCCTAGAGAGTGTCTGAGCCACTCATTTACTAAATAAAATGGGGGACAAGCTGGAAGCACACTTCAGCTGTTTGTTTAGAGTAAAGTCATCCTCAATTTATTAATAGGTTCAAGTCAACCAAAATTGGCTATATTAACCTGCATTTTTTTTCATCAAGCTGTAATCCTATTCCCCTTGTCCATCATTTAGCAACCTCTACACCAGCAGCTCTTTCAAAACTCTTCTTATAACCTATGTGATGTGTGTCTTTTTCATATTCATATGCATGGAGCTGTGGGTATATCTCAACTGAAGTTTTATGTATGTTTTATCAGGAGAAACCAGCATCTCTCTACTCTCTGATTCGCTGGCTATACAGATGAAAATTGTACTGAATTTTTGTCTTGCCTTTTTTTACCCCAATAGTCCTCTGTAAAATCACTATTAAAGCTTTACTGTCTTTTACGGGACTGCTGCTTTTTAGCTCTTGCTTTTTTGGATTTTTTTGCATCGTATGTACAGGGTTAGGTTCCTCGCCCATCCCTGGTCTATACCTCATACGGATTGTTTCTTTATGTTTTTGTTCTTTATTCAATGATATTTCTGGCATTTAATACATGGCATTTTCACTTATATTCTCTTCACATTCTTCAAACTTATTAAATTTCCAGTATTTCCAATTTCTCTGTTCAGACAAGACCATTCATCATTCTTGATAGTTAGCTTTTTAATCTCTTACAGTTTTTCCTTGTTTCTTGTCAATATTTTAGATCATTTTAGATGCTTCAGCTAATTTATCCTGAATGCAAAGGAGGTACTAGTGACTGGGAATTTCAGTGGGGATAAATACTCACTCTTGTGCTTGATCTGAGAGTGAAGGTCAATGATCTTCACATCCTCATCCTAAAACCACACCTGAGATGATTCTCTTTCTTCTATTTAGAAACAAGCAATTTATGTTTAGTAGATTAGGATCATTTTATGTACTTTAAGATTTGGGTGTTTTGATAAATGTATGGTATCAAATGACTGAAAGAATCCATAGTAACTGGACATTCAGCACTATGGTTTCATTTGCATAAGCCTCAAAGATTATGTCCTTCTGTGAGCCTTCCATATCTCTTCAGTATACCTAGCATTTTTTTTAATCCAGTTTTTCTTCTCCATTCTGTTGATTCTGAGTTACGTTTTTCCTCCTTGATTTCAGATTAATCTTATCTTAATGCGGTCAGCCTAACAGAAGATTGTCTAAAGTAGGATTCAAAATGTGTTGTTAGTACATACTAACGATCCCTTGTTACAGAGTGAAATCACAACCCGGGGCTGAAATCGGAAAGAACAGTGGGTAATCAGCAATATACATGTTTCGTAAAGGATGAGACACATCCGTAGGTATGGAGAGTATGAACAACTCTCAGACAATACTAAGCTTTCTTTTCAGAGATTAATCTGACTGTAGGAACAAAGTAACATGTAATAATTGTCCCCCATTTTCTACTGTGATTTCTTCTGAAGCATCTGGCAGAAGTTGCTGTTTCACACAGAGTACTTCTGTGAAAAATTTGCCTGAAGTCTGTACTGCTTTTTGAAGAGCACTTCTTGAAAATCCTCATGCTTTCTGCTGCTGTGAGGGAGGAAAGGAGGAGCAAGAATATTAATTCAGCCTTAAGAGGTTTCACATATCCCAGAAGAGCGTAAAGTGATTCTAATTTAATTGCTGCTGCTCAGATAGGTAACACAAGACGTCCAGGATTGGAGGCTTATCTCTGAGCTCTTGATTGACCAGAGTGATTAGCTTGGAAGGCCTTTAAATTTTAAAATGGAGAAGAGACACAGAATGTGGATCACAGAGAAAGAGAAAGAAAATATAGTGCTGCATGGCCTGATTTGTCTGTCACCAGCACTGGGTAGCTAAATTTTTAAGGAAAGTTAATTTGAGAAAGTTTTGGGTTTTTTTTTTTTAACTTCCATTTTCTCTTTTTGCAGTGCAACACATTGGTGGTATTATTTTCTATCTATCTAGTTATTTCATGCAAATTTCTTAAAAGCCAGAAGACTCTTGTAGTCATTTGCTGAGGTTATTTAATGAACCAGCAATGCACGAGTGGTATGCAGGTTGAACCAAAATGCTCATCTTGAGCATGACATGAATTACAATGACTTCAGGCTTAGGTTTACAATTTGAAAAGGATGCTCATAGAGTAACAGAACAGTGATTAGTAGTCACAATTCTTTTTAGAATTGTAAACCACTCTATGAAGAGAGAAACAAAATCAGTCACTTCAGCCAATTACTACGAAGTTTTTTCTGACTAAATCATTGGGGATTGTTTGAGGCTGTGATGATGTGATTCAGAAAAACGTGGACCACTTTGGAACATTTAGGAAGTCTGAAATACATTGTATAAAGCAAGGCCTAAAATGAAATGATGGAAGTGTATATGACCTTTTCTTCTAGTCTGTAGATTTCTGTTCCTCCATGAAAGAAATACCTGAATGCCTGACAGATACATGTAAGGCATCTATCACTTTAAATTCTTTCCTCCATTCACATGCTCGGGTAAATAGCTATACTTCTTTCATAAATCTGATTTGGTTTGATTTGCCTGTTTTCAGCGTATGTGCTGTTGGAGTGGTTTGATTCGTTAAAAGAAAGGATTTTTTCCTTGAAAGCAGTCATCCTCTTTCACCTTTCTTGTTCTGCTGTCCCTCTGATTGTTTTGCATGTTTTTGACCGCTCTATTGTGTTGTACGTAGATTTTCAGTCTCCTTCATCTGGATGTCATTCTGTGTTCACTTGCTGTATTTTGTTTTATCAGTAGGAATGAGACATTTTGACGAGGTCAACATGTATGGCATGTCAGAAAGCTGCATTTTCTTTCAGTCTGGGATGATAACGTCTCACTGATTTTGCCTATTCTTATGGTGGAGGGGTTTCTCTTGCTGTTTCTTGATAATTTGTAATTTAATAACACCTGACCTGTTGACCTCTCTTAATGTCCTGATTCAGACCTACAGAAGAATGTCAACCATCTGTAGAGCATTAGTATTTCTGGGATCCAGGCAGGATTGTCCTTTCTTGCGATGGGAGCTGATTTTCAGTCTAAAACTACACTCTTAAGAAAAGAGTCGTTGCCTTTATAGGAGGCCAGTACATTTGGGGGTTGGACTAGGTGACCTTTAAAGGTCCCTTCTGACCCAAATTATTCTATGATTCTATAACATCTGAGAAGTGAAGTTGACATATGTGGTCTTTGCTGTGGAAAGTTAGGTGATCTTTTGGATACTCTGAAAGACCACTGAGCCGTCTGAAGATAAGGAGGAAGGCCTTGAATTCAGCTTCATCTTCTTTGGAAAAATAGCAGGAAAATAGGAAATACTTTTGCAGCAATTGTATCAGTAATTTAGCAGATACCAATACCAGACCTTATAAGAGGGAAAAACTTATTTTACTGAAATAAAACCCAAACCAAAACAGATCTCACTGACTCCCACTCCGTCTCACATTTGCAAACACTAGAATGGCCGTGTGTCTGAGGAGTGTGTCCAGCCATGGACAGGCACCCGCCGTGCTTGTGTCCAGGTGCTAAGTCCAGAATCTGCTGCGGTGACACGGAGAGCATGAGACACCAGCTGTCAAGTCTTCCTCACATCTCCTGGGTTCTTCATAGGTTGGCAACTATTTTCACATTTTGGATACCTTTTTTCACCCTTATGGAGCTGCCAGCCATCTCTCTGTCCTTCCCCAACGCTTTGAGTTATCACTGTTCACTGCTATTGTCTCCAAGATCTGGTTATCTTGTGAAGCTACACACATCCCTGGTCTTGATGACCTGACAATCTATGTGCCATTAGCATAGGCCATCTAAGACACCTTTTCCTGCTGTGTCTTTCCTTCTTGTGACTCAGCACCCAAATATTCCCATTCATTCTTCATTCACACCAATCTTAGCCTTTCTACTGCAGTTCTTTACAAAGATTGTAGGTAATGATAGTAGTTTCCTTATGAAATTAACATAATCGGGATATACTCCCACTTAAGATACAAGTCCTAATTTCTCCTTGTGTTTCTATGGCAGTTCGGGGACTCTGCTCTTGAGTACTTGTTCAGTATTCCTGAACAACCAGAACTCAAGTATTTGATTGAAGTATTAATTGAGCTAGAGATCTTTGTGTGTGGATAGGAGCTAATTTTAGGAAATTTCTTGGTGTTATGGAGCAGGTTGATCTAACCCATGTAGACCCGGCTTTATTCACCTGTAGCAGCTGCTATGTAAACACTTCATATCAGCAATGATTGTAAGAGATTATTAACTACAGACAAAAGCAGTTATTTTAGGGTCACATATCTTAATCAATAGCTTGCATTGTGCAGACTCATCTTCTAATGTAAATGGAAGGAGGCAGAAAACCGTCAATATGTCTAGAATTACCTTTCAAATAGTACATTCTTCAGGGTAGCGGTAAAACTGTTGTTCAGAGACACCATCTGGCACTGTTACCCCTCTAAAAAAAGTGAGAAAAAAATTGCTTACAGATCAGGTTTTGCACTGTCATCATATAAGAGGAGATCACAAAAAATAACAGTTGTATATAATTCTCACAGTGGCATCATCAATACAGTTTGCATCACCAGTCTTTAAAATCCAGGGAGACTGAGAATTTAGACTTATATGAACAAACTACATGACTGTAGAAAATTGTTCTGCACCTTTTGATCCATCATGTACCATCATACTTACACAGAAGTGTAATAAAATAATTACCAAAGGAACTTCTAGAGCAAAATGTGGCCTTATTACCCTAAACAGTTGCATTTTCTTGCTCTTTTATCTGATTGCAATGATTAATTTTAGAGAGAAGTGTGTCTGCTTAACCAGAAAACGTGCAGATGATGAAGAAAATATATTTTTTAACATTTACAAATATAATTTGTTTCAAGTTTGTTTTTCACTCAGGTTTTCTACAGAAATAGACTTTTTAGGAGCAGTTTTTTATAGATAAATGGAAAAATTAAATGGAAAAAAGTGAACATAGTTGTGTGCACTATGACAGCTGTTCATTGTTGAAAAAATATTAATTAAATTTCTCTAATATTTTCCTTCTTCTTCCCTTTTAACATGTAGAGCAAGTCTTTTAGTTTTGAGATTTGACAAAGAAGAGAGTGGTTTAAGATTACGTGAGAATGTGTTTGTTTGAATGCAATGTTGTTTATATATATCTGACATTATGTCATATTTTTTGTATGAAAGCCCTGTTCTCTTTTTAAAAGCTTCAAATTATCAAGGCTGCTTTTTAAACCTTATTTTTAAATGGACATTATATCAGTGCTGTGAAAGCAAATATTTACTGCGTTGCATTTTAGGTGTTCAATTTCCATCATGTGCTGTTGATTTAAATGAATATGAAAGTTTTCCAGAAGGCTGAGTGCAAAATTATGTTTGTTAGTCAACTGTATTTGCAAGACCAGTATGTGCTTGGTGCTGAAGAATCAACTACCATATTCAAATGTTCAGGTGACTGGCAAAACAATTGTCATCTTAGATAACTTCAGTAAGATTAACAAATTAACGTACTCATTAAGACTGCATGCATGTAGACTGTCAGTGCGCTGGCATCATACTTGACATTTTCTTTGCAAATCTAGAACACAGGTGACAGAGGTGTTCACAACACATCAATGAAATGGTGGGGTCTTTCCATTTTGTGGGCACTGAAAGACAAACTAAGTTTCTCAGAATGGCGTGAAGCTGCAGACAAAGGATAGGAGCATGGGTTTAGGGTTTTAGGGTCCCTGAATGTCGTCTTGCCCTATTTCAGAAAGGTTACGAAAACTGATGTTGTTATGTGTTCCTCAGCAGCGGCGTCATAACGCAGCATAATCCCATCGTAAAAAAAAGCTGTGGTTGTCTCCCTTGTGCACTTTTAGTAATCTGCCATTTCTTTTTTCCACAGGAGCGTGGTTGTACCAGTAAAGAAACCCCCTCCAGGGAGCCTGGCTGTAACCACAGTTGGAGCTGCCACAGCTGGGAGTGGACTGCCACCGGGTAGTACACCTAATATATTTGCTGCAACAGGAGCTACACCAAAAAGTATGATTAATACAACAGGTATTGTCCTTAAATATTTTTGTGACCCTCATTTTTTTCTTGTTTGTTTTTTGTTTTGTTACTTTTAGTGGTGTTTTGTTTTTTAATCATCTTTTTTGTTACTGTTTTTGTACTTCTAAAATAAAAACTTGGAAAGATTAAATCTTGGCTTTTATTAGGAGCCAGTGTTTTCTCTTGGTGTGTGTTTATAATCTTTGGTAGCGCACATTGGACTTGCACAGCTTTAAGTAAGTGAGTAAAGAACCTCAATACTGTTTTATAAACGTAGTTTAGAATTGAAATGAGCTAACTTCTCCAGTGCTCTGCAGTAGAGGATGCGTATATGATAGATACCAATTAATCCCTCCTTATGCTTCAAAGAAAATAAAGACAACTAGCAACTTAAAAAATATGTCGTAGATTGCGGAGGGTTAATATTTTGGGTAATTACTATTTGTCAATAAAAATTATGCCATGATTTTTGGAAGGTTTTTCAGTAAGAACCTACCTAATTTAACTGTAGTCTTGTCTTATCCGTAGTTGTTTATTGTGACCTACACAAGGAGGACAAGACCTTCTTTTTTTAATTCTTTATAATAGTAATAATGGGATTGTCTGTCATGAGGGAGCCTGTTGACCATGGAGGCTGTGGTTTCCACTCAGAAATGAATCCTTACTGAGAGCAACTGATGTTTACTTAAACTCCTTTGAAATGTCTGGCTATGGTCTGTTTTCTTTCTAAACTAAGCAAAAGCACTTGAGGGAAGAGCTCTCTTCAAGGATATCACAACTTCAGTCAAGGGTTGAGAAAGTGAAAATCTCCCTGGGATTGCAGAAAATGGAGGGGGAAGCTTTTGGCATCCTTCTGCTTCATGGAATAATATGAAGACACACTCATTTTTTTTTTTCTTTCCTTTTGCGGATTACCTTTAATACCTGGTAATAGAACTTTGATTTTTCTAAGGATAAAAAAAATCTTAAAATCTAATTATCCTGAGGCAGATGGGAGGAATGAATGCTCTGAATAATGTTATCACTTCTGTGAACAGTTCCATTTGTGTAGCCACTTCTGTTAATCTTGAATGGATTTTCTTTTAGGTACTCTTATGTCATGCAAAAAATATCCTACATTGGAAACCTTGTTTTCCAAATGACACTGAATAGTGTAAGCTTTTCACTCTTCTCACTGATTAAAGATCTGAACTGTTTTGGCTGGAATGTAGTAGCTCTTCTTTGTAAGTAATTGCATTCAAAAATCAGTCATTTCCCCGATACTGTTCTTAGTAGAGGACAGTATTGCAGATACCATGGTACACTCACTGTGGATTAAAGGCTGCTTTTTTTTTTTTAGTAGATCCTACAGCATCTTTTTTTTTTTTTTTCCAGTGCAATTGTTTTTGTCTCCTAGTCTATGGATTAGCTTGATTAAAGGAAAAGTATTGATTCAATGGAATTTCAGCGAATATCAGATTTAATTAGAACTATATGCATACTTTAGTAAAGCCGTTTATGCCTGAATTCATCTGAATGAGCTTTATTGACAAATTCTCTTAAGAAATAGCTTGAAAAGTCCTTCCCCTCCAACCTTTTTTAAAGATTTGAATTTTATATCAACATTTTAGAAATGCTAAACACATTAATGACAGTAAAAAAAAAGTAGTATCACATTGAAAACATGTAAATATCTGTTAGATTAAAATGCTTATTTTGCAATTTTTCATTAAGCTATGCCTAAGGTAGTTAAAACAGTGATCGTGTATGTCAGTTTTTCAGATTTATACATGAAGTACCCAGATACTTTCTGGTTTATATACTTGTGGTCTGTGAAATTATCTATGTTAGTAATGATTTTGAAGTAATGTATAGAATTTCATTGAACAGCACTTCCCCCCATGGTAAAAAAGAAACAGTATACAATTTTTTAGAAACACTAGATGTCCTCCCAAACCTATTTACAGTTGTTTTTACAGTATGTCACAGATACTCTAGAAATACAGTTTTATCTTTGAGATATATTCTGTGCTGGACTTGTGTGAAACGTGTACTTTTTTCAGTTATTCATGGATTGCAGTCGTTGTTTACATTCCATCTGCCATCACTGTCGTAGTCAATGTCACTGTCACGATGTCATGAGATGTATGTTACTGAAGGCCTTTTAGTGCTTTGAATGTATCTTTTGGGAGACAGGTTTTCTTCCTTCATCTCTTTATGTAAGAAACTGGGTTTAGAGGGTTTTAGATTGGATTTCTGTAACTCATATCCTGATTCTCACTTCCGTGTTAATCCAGTAGTTCTAGGTCTGTTTGACCTTCTCTTCTGGGAGCCTAGCTGGTTAAACAGCTTAGCAACTGCATTTTTAGACAACAGCCTGAATGAAGAAAATTTAACTTTGGAAGGAAAAGGGAAGCAGCAATAAAATTATTTTTTACCTGTGTATATGTGACTATAAAACGTAGATAATATAAATATATAAATAACATAAATTTGTAAATAATATAAATATATAAATAATATAGATATATAAATTATATAAATAATACAAATATGCAGGCATGTGTGCGCACACACACACATCTATGAAGCTTTAATCTTTTTTAAGCTACCCTATCACTAGCTGTGTTGCTGTGATTCCTAGGTTGGGAGAGATAGCCTACCTTATATTTTTGTGTTTCCTTCTCAGTGTGCCTGGGTACATTTACAATTTTTATTTAGTCCAAGTCAGAACCCACAGTGTAAGCCACAATCCACCCCTGACTCGCATTATTAAAACAGGAGACTAAATTGGTTTCTAGTCTAAATCCTGAACCTCACCAGCTACTCCAGTGTCAGCAAGCCCAGCAGATCCTGCTGCATTTTGATACTGGTTTGAATGTAAATTTTCTTAAATGAGCCTGTCAAAATTCTGGTCTTTATCTTAATTCTTTTATCAGGAAATATTATTTAAAGGCAAAAAAAAAACCCAAAAAACCCACAACAAACGAAAACCAAAACACCGCTGCTGCCAGAGAATTTTTCACCATTATCAGCGTTTGACCTCTACTTCACGGTCAGCTGGCTGCTTAAGTAGTTAAGAAACAACAAATGCGTTGTAGAGCTTTGCAGGAAACTGAAAAATAATATATACCTGCGTAATGCAAAGGACAGTGATATGTCAACTGCTAAAACTGACCAGCAAAAGGGAGTTACCAGTCACCCTTTAGAAAAACCGGCAGAATAATGCCGTTGATCTCTAAACTGGGGCTGTCCACCCCTTGTCGCTGTCTTGGGTGAAACTTGCCCGTCCCCCTCATCTCCGACTGCGAGACCGTTGGCTGCCACCTCGCCCGCAGCGATGTCTTGCGCGGGGAGAGCAGGGAGCGCGTTTGTCGTGGGGCTGGCCTTCGCTGGTTGGCTTCAGAGAGCCCGAACTCACCGTGCCGTTTCGGCAGGCGGCATCCATTGGCATCTCGAGTCCAAGTTTAGCCCTTAGCTCTCACCCGGATCACTTAAAGTATAAATGTATGCTCTGTCTGCGTCTTTTCTCCGGGCGGCTGTTCACAGCCCATTGAAATGATGTCCCCACTGCCCTCCCTGCTTTTAAGATCTTAAAATTCTCCTTGACTTGAGGAAAGAAACAGAAAAAGTAAAATTAGAGACTTAATACTCCTCAGACGCTAGTTTCCACCCTGCTTCCTGAAGGACTATGCATTTTCTATCTTCTCTGTCATTTTTTTTGATTTGCATTTGATTTTCTGCCTGTAGTTGCAAATGGGCAGCCAAGAAGTGTGTGTGTGCATATATATATTTAAAAAAAACAGTTGAAATTCTATTCTCCACTCAAGCCTATCTTAAGTATACCTTTATTTTAGAAAGATCTTGCTTTACAGGATGATGTAAAAATGTTTTCATCTTTGGAATATAATTTGGGAATAATGAAAATGAGGTAAGGATTTATTTTGCCTGATTTTCAATAGCTTTTTAAGCTTATTATTGTTGTACTAGCAAAATAAGGTATTAATTTATATGAGAATTGTATGGAATGGTTTTAATTGTTTTAGCATAAGTAGCATTATTTCCTTTACTTAAAAGTAGATCAATAAGACAAGGACTATATTAAAAGTCTCTAAAAGTTATGTTTCTTCAGACTGAATTAAGACCTGTATTTTTTGGGGGACAGGTGCAGTAGACTCAGGATCTTCTTCTTCCTCTTCGTCATCCAGCTTTGTGAATGGTGCTACCAGCAAAAATCTCCCAGCTGTCCAAACTGTTGCTCCAATGCCAGAGGATTCAGCTGAAAACATGAGGTACACAAGTTCTACCTTTTAAATTAATTATAATTTCTCCTTCCACAACAACTTCGTACATACAAAGTAGTATAAAAAGAAGAAAATAGACAAATATATTTCAGCTCATTTAATATGCATTATTGTAGTTATTAATGTAGTACAATATGTATTTATATACTTTTTCGGTACTAAAAATGTATATACTAAAATAGCACTCCACTGAAAAGTCTAACTTCTAAGAGCTATGCAAGATACTAAAACTTCATTAAAAGTAATTTTTTAGTTGACTGGCTTTTTACTTTGCTCAGTAATGATAGCAAGAATTGGAACGCCAGCACAACTTGGCAATGGAGCGCTAGCAAGTGGAAAGAGAGACACAACCTCTTCTGAGCAAACAAAAGCCCAATTTAAACTGGGGAGGACGAAACCAGACATGTATTCATGCAGCTAACTAAATGGTGCACCAGATCCGAGTTGGTGTTGCAAGAGAGACGTGCCACGGGATGGCTCGTAGCCCTCTTACACCGACAGGCAGCCGGGAAAATGCCCTCCGAAATTCCTATTAAATATCTTTCTGTAATAGGTTACTGTTTTGTAAAGGTACTCAGTTCTGCCGCAGCACACTTCAAAGACAAATTTTGGACCTTTTCAAGGTGCACACGTGTCTGCCCTGAAAACCTGACACGGGTACACTGAGGAGTTGCCAAGTGTCCCTTAGCTGGCTGGCCACTGAGGTATGGTTTGGAGAAGATCGGAGCGGAGGGAGCGACCAAGCTAGCTGTTCCTGGGTTTGCAAGCTCAAGGTCTTTTCCAGCCTGAATGATTCTATGATTCTATGATTCTAACAAGAGAATTTCATTGCCTAATGAACTGGAAAGGAAATAAACTTAAAGCAAGGACCCTAGGTAACCTGTAAAAAAAGTATTGGTGTGTCAGTGATTTAGCACGTAGTGCAAAAAATGCCTTTTTCTGCTGAAGTGTCTGGCAAGTGAGTGGTGCAGGTGGAATCACAGCGATGGGCACAGGTCCAGGCTGAAAGGGTGATGAGGGCTGTTTGCTCCACTCCAAAAAGGTGCATACGACCAAGGAGAGAAAGACCACTTGTGGGGCGTTATTTATTGCTTGACAGTGTTAACGAGGCAAGCTAATGAAATTGTGGTGTGATTAAACCACTCCTTTTGCTCTCTGTCTTCTTCATGTGTTGGGACAGTGCTTCACTGAGGGTGAAATCTGTTTTAGAATTCAGGTTCTCAAGTATATTAAAATTAAACTGGATCACTAATCAGTTTATTTTTCAGTTATTTTAACCAGTGCAATGTTCTTGTTTTTTCACAAGCATTTTGGAAGTTTTTGTCTGGAGTCAAAGAAAAACTTCAGTTGCAAAATCTAGAATTCAAATTTTGAAGTCAGAATTTGAACTCAGAAGTAGTTGTACTCTGAGTAGTAACTGAAGTTAGCAACTGAAAAGACTTAAGTGGAACACAGTATCAAAAATGTAGATAACTTAAAATCTAATCAAGCTAAGAAGTGTCTTTTGGGCTTTTTTCCCCTTTTCTCCAACCCCTGCACCCCCCTGAAACAACTAAAACTTTACTTTGAGAATAGATGATTTTTTTATTTTCTCACTTTGAATTCATTATGCTTCAGCTTTTTGTAAGATTAAAAATCAGAGTTGTTTGCGGGGTCAGAGAGCATGAAGTGCAAGGTAACTTATCTAACTAAGCCTTCCCTCATAGCAGCTGCGTAGGAGAAGAGCTGCTTATGGCTGTAGCCTGAGCAGAGAAGAGTGAGCGGGACAAGGATCTTGGACTTCTAGACGTTTAATAGTCTTGATTTGGAGGAAGAAGTTTGGCCTGAATGAGGCCAAAGGGAAGGTAGCATGCTTGGGACTGGGACAGTGTGTGTCCGCACCTCTCTTTGCACTTTCTTGCGACCAATTCAAACAGTAGGTAGTAAGAAATGTCCGCAGCATTATTTGGTCTTTTTGCTCACAGTTTTGAAAGTATTTATTTTAATCTGATGTTGCTACTGTGGTCTTTCAACCTTTCCTGTCCTAGTTTATCACCTTTATATATATAAATTATATATATTTATATATAATCTATGTATAATTTATTTTCTGATGTGTGGTGCCTTTAATCTGCAAAACAAATAATCTTGAATTTGGAAGATGTTAAGAGTTTATTTGCCTTGAATGTCCAGAAATGGAGAGGAAAAACCAAAATACTCATTCTTTACAAAAACCCCTTAACATCTCCTAGTGAAGTCGTGAATAGTTGTTACATTAATCTCCATGGGGAGCTCTGTAATGATTGCAGGATGCATTATAAGGTATAGTAGATGTTAGAAACAGCTGCAGAATCTGATCGGTCTCTCTCCTCTATGTGTGTGTGTACAGAAAAGGCAGTAGATGGGTCACCTGCTTCCCTGAAACATTTTGGGGGTCCCTGTGTATGGTTTTTTTTCTTAATTTTGCTTGTTCTTTTTGATACTGAAGGACCAGAACTCCAGTCAGTTTTCAATACATAAATGCACCAGGGATTTACATGAAGGAAAAAAGATTTTTTTTTCTTTTTTCTCTATTTAAATA
The DNA here is from genome assembly GCA_027564655.1 of Leptodon cayanensis. Lineage (NCBI taxonomy): Eukaryota > Metazoa > Chordata > Aves > Accipitriformes > Accipitridae > Leptodon > Leptodon cayanensis. The sequence continues at coordinate 1,942,385 of JANXJC010000026.1, read as the reverse complement.
TTAATTTCTGTCCTTTGATATGCATTTTTAAACAATGCTAAACTTTGAGCTCACATTTTCACAGAATACTATTCCCAATTGCCCATGAATGGATCCATAACATACAAGATCCATCAGCTATCCATTTGATAACAAAGTGTTTATTAATAGCTCATCCAAGGTGTTGATTAATAGCACATCCACACCTCCCACATTACTTGATTCTTAAATAAAAACTAATCTTAATTTAAAAACTTTTGAACTTGAATTTTTTTCAATTGTATGTAAAGTTTTCAGAATTAAATGAACTTTAAAATTAGGCTTTTAAAATGAATTTACACTGAAAGCATATTTTAAAACATGCTTTAGAGAAGTCTGGATTAATCTAGTAGGCTTTTTATCTCTAGCAGCAAAAGCTTGGGGTAGATTCATGTTGCAAATTAAAAACTCTAAGCTAGTCACCTGCATTTCAAGTATAGTCAGCAGAGGCTTTAGCATAGTGAAATTCACTTCATCCAGTCGTCTAAAACAAAGGCTGGTAATATGAATCCATCCGTTAGAATACTAGAAAATCAGTAACTGAATTTGAAATGGGAAAGCAGCACATTGAAAGAAAACTAGCTATAGGAATTCAGTAAAATAATTTTAAGCTAATGAAGGACAACTTCCAATGTGTTTATAATGTCAGCTTTCTTTTTAAATGTAGAGATCTTCATGTGATCTGAATTTAAAAGTCCACATTTATTTAGTGTTTATAGATAGTAGATACAGTATAAAATTTAAATGTCAGTGTTCATTCTCTTAGATTCTGTCAATAAATGTAACTTCTTCCTATAACTGTGCTTTTAAATGCCAATAATATTGTGGTGCCGTAATTCAAGCACAAAGAAAACCCCTTCAGCCACCAGGGGTCTGAAAAAGAACAGGAAAAATTCTTGGTAGACCAGAATATGTATGTAGTTACATTTCTATGTTTAAGTAACAGTTCACTTCTTTAAGATAACACAGCAGGTTTTTAATCTTAGCGTAAGAGTTTCAGAGAGCCCAAGTGTTATTCCCCGTCAAGTTTTAAAAGGGAGGAAGGACTTAAGGGTTACAATCCTTAGCACACTGCTGATGTTTGCTAGGTTTGGAATGCTATTTCTGGTATTTAAGAAGCAAAGAGAAGTCATAACACCTCTTCTCATTGTACAAGTAGAAATTAAGGAACACTCCGTGCTTCAAAGAGTGTATAGTCTCAGCAGGCAGAGAAGTGTAAATGGAAAGGCAAAGTGATTTACCTGGGATCATGTTCCCTCAAAGTATGCCAGACGTCGTTATTTGAAAGCTTGTACAAAAAAGCAAGTTACTTGAGATTGCTTTGGGTGAATAAAAACTTCTCTTTTCAAGCTTTCAAGTGTATATAAAATGTTGAGATGCTTATAAGCTGAGAGAGGTGAAATAGACTTACACTTGGATATCTGACATTCTTCTTAGCGTGTTTGAAAATGAGAATAAAAATTTTACTTGTTCTGGAGTACTCTGTAAATGCTCTAGAATTTATGAGGCTGTCACACTGGTGACTCTGACATGACATTTGCATTTACTTAAAGCCATTTAAACACTCTAAAGTTTAATCAAATCATGATCATCCTCTTTTCTAAAGAAGCTTACAGCAACTTTTAAAAACAGGTATGATTTGACATCATTTAACTTCTATTGTTAAGTGTTCTTCCAATCATGGTCTCTGTTTTTCCACAGTATCACTGCAAAGCTTGAAAGAGCTTTAGAAAAGGTGGCCCCTCTCCTGCGAGAAATTTTTGTTGACTTTGCCCCATTCCTGTCCCGAACATTGTTGGGCAGTCACGGACAAGAGCTCTTGATTGAAGGTACTGTTTCTGTTACAAAATTATGTTATTCTAGCTCTTAGTCATTTGATATGAACCATGTTTCGTTTTCACAAGACTTTATATAATTATTTTTGATAAATAATTAAATCAGTTGTTAATGTGTTGTGATTTCACTTCCTTGCATTTAACTTCATTTAAAGAATTTAAAAGGGATAGCTTTTGTGCCCCTTTTTTTCCCCTAAGTGAGATGCTGTGTAAAGATACATCTTGTCATCTTGGAATGCAAAAACCTCTCTGTAATTTGCTTTTTCCTCCTTAGAATAATTATATTAGTATAAGTTTTTCAGCCTGACTTTCAGAAACTAGTGAAAAATAGAATTAAAAGGTATAATTAGTTCATGTGGAAGAAAGTAAATTGAAGACTGTGCTCCAGCATTATTGATACCTGTATCTAGATTTGGTAGGGACACTATTTGCTCAGGTGGGTCAGTTGGATTCACACGGGCAGATAAAGAGTTGTCCCTAGAGCAGAATAAAAAGTGATGATTTTTTAAAGAAAAGTATCTTTGAACAATTTCAAGGATTTTTAGGGGGTTTTATGCATTGCCTTTACTACTTCATAGTTACAGAACTTGGGGAAAATAATGAATCTTTATAAGTGAGGCAGTAAGTAATGCAGAAATTATGCAGAACGTGCAAATGTGGCAAGCTCGTGCAGAAAGTAATGACTCGGTGCTAATGCAGTTAAAATAGTGATGGGGGAATTTGCACGAATGTGCACTGATGCCATATCATATATCCAGAGGAACATATTCAGTCAAGGAAAATTTGCCTTCCAGAATTGTTCTTACACACAATATTGCTGTTTATTGAGAGGTTTACAGTTGGACTCAATGATCTTAAAGGTCTTTTCCAACATAAACAGTTCTATGATTCTATGAAAAAGTCTCTTAAAGGCAAAGCTTATAACATGTGAAGGTCTATGCAGAAAAACCACAGCTTTGTGTTCAAATTCCAAAACTCCTTCTATTATACACGTTTTTTATCTAAATATTGGTGTACAGTTTTTCAATGGTCTCCGTTATTATTCCCCACAACATTGGCCCACTTTTATTCTTAATGCTAGAAATATTTCCACCTTGTAACTGAAATCTTGTAAATAGCCTTTCCCTTTTTTGTCTAATTATTGTTTAATAATATTATTGTTTCATAATACCAAGGAATGGTATGGTAGCTTAGTAATTCTCAGAAGCTTCAGAGTTTTTATACTGTTTATTTAATAGCTATGAGTAAGTTGCCATTCTCACTCAGTGACACCTGAAGTTAATGGTCCGAGATTCTCATTGAGAGCATTGAGGTGGCTGTAAGATGTTTGATGGATTCCATTCTTAAGTCTCTTATTTCAGTGAAGTTGATTGCAAAATTTGTAGTACTGTCATCCTTTTCTGTTTGACGATTCATTGCACTATAGTTTTTATACAATACAAATAAAATCATCTTGGTTTCGCCTAAGCTCTTTTATAGATTAAAAAAATTCTTCACTGATGCTGTTCAGACTTCATCTTTTGGTCAGATTCATGGTGTGAACAAGGCTCCAACAGTTCCCAGCATATGACAAAGTCTGAAAAGCTAGAGGCCGCAGGAACCTCACGATTATTCGGCAGTATGAGCTTATCTCATTGCCTGTGCAGAGAGACACATGGTTTTGTTGGCTGTAGCCCTCTTCCGATACCCACTTGGACTGCTGTTCCAAATTTTGTCCCATCTATGACTCAGCCATCCAATTCAGTCTCAGGAATCATTGTTTACGAACCAAACACCGAGTTCCAAAATAAGTACTGTCCTTCCCACCACATTTCCTTAATGTTTTGTCTAACGTTCTCTTCAATCGCTGTCTCATTTCTGATTTCGAAGAACTAGTCCTTTCTTCCCGAGATATTGAAATAGCAATCTGTACAGAAAAACATCCAAACGCAGCTTAGATTTTTACATTGCATGCCTCAGGACTTAAATTTCTGTTTGCTCCCTCTAAAATAGTTGGGCTTTTTTTCTTTTTAACAGAGAACTCAGCTGCTTTTATAGTCATTGTGTACTCCTCCTCATCGTTTCTTTCTTCATTGCCTGTGTGAGACCCTTGATCTCAACTAAACTGAATTCTTGCCTAGTTAAGTTCCCTTTAAAAGGGAATTCTAAATTCTCTCCTAGTCCATTACCCGATTTACTATGATAAATCCCCTGTCGTTGTTTACTGAAAGCCAATGGTGGTCCTTGAAGTGCTTGAAAGGGCTCTCCATGTAATGACTCTGCAAAACAGAGGGGTTTAGTGGCGTGATTCAAGGTATGTGAGTACATAGAATTCCTGTGGGGCTTTGGTAATTTGAACTTGATTTTTTACTGGCAAGGAGTAATTAGCTTGACAGTTTTATATGAAATAGTTTAATTTGTTGCTTTATGTGTAAAGGTTTTAGTTATAACAATTAAAAAGGAGCAAATAAACTTTATTTAATCAAGTCTGAAGGTGCTGTCTGTTTTTCAAATTGATTACCACAGAAGTATCTGTTCCATTCTATAAAGCCTGTCCTTTTCTTCTGATTATTCAAGCTTGAAACTGAAAATACCTTCCCTCTTCTTGCTGTCTTTCAAAACCTCCATATGGTACGAAGCCTTTGCTCTATCAGATTTTGCTAAAATCTGAATACCTTCAGGCATCCTTGATGGCATGTGCTTTTTTTCTGAAGCTCTCTCTATTGCTCTTGTGCATGTGTGTGTGTAAGAATTGCTAAATCATTTCAGACTTGGTTAGAATACCCACAGGTTTGTAGCTGAGGTTTTGCATACTGAAGAGAGAGCACAAAGGAAAAGGGAACAGGAAAAAAATTCATTATAATACTTCTAAAACAGGTTAATTATGCAAACTTTCTGGAATATCTGATGCTTTGAGATAGGTGTTGTTAGTATGTATATGGAAATGTGTATATACCTTAGTTATGATTTCACCTTTTTGTAGCAGCTGATCTCTTTCGAGCTTTCGGTGAAAAATCTTGCAGTCATACCATGCCACCTCATTTTCCTTTAGATTTTATCGTCATTCTGTCCCATGGAAGACTGGCTGATTTATTCTTTGAGGAAATTATATTTAACATCTAGGTGGTGGCTTCTTAACTCTTGAGTGGAGTTGAAATGAACTGGCTGCAATCATCTGGTCAGTCCAGACCAAAAACTTGGACCACTCATACTCAAAATTGTTAATTTTTCATGTTTGTTCATGTAAATTCCAAAACGTGGCTGTTAGCAGAGGAGCTCTGTCAAGTAGCAGTCTGACATTGCAGAACATATTTAGTGGTAGAACTCTTTGTCTCTTTACTTCCTGGAACAGCACTCATTTTTTGCCCCTTTTTCCACAACCAGTTCTTTCTTCAAAGTTATCTTACCTTACTCCAAATATTTCAACTTGCCAGGGTAAGTGTCCTCCGTGATAGATTAAAAAGGACTGATTTGCAATCAGGTGCAAATAGTTTCAGAGTGTACCAAAACCAGCCCACCACTACTGTGGTTCATCAACTGAGGTTCCTTCAATGCCTCAGAGAACAGAAGTTGCAAAGGTTAAAATTGTCCATACAGCATCTAATTGGAAACAAACATGCGATATGGGTAGGTCACATATTTAAGCTTCGCAATGCTCATTGTGGAGTTCCATTTAGCACTTGCACAGATATGTTTTCACTAACTCTAGTTTCCATATGGTCTGCAAATCCCCTCCATGTAAGGCACATTACAACATTCTAGCTTTTAGGTGAAAATGTTACAGGCAAGTGTAATCTGATCCGTATCCAAAAGAAAAGTTATATCCTCTTTTTGTCAAGCACAGATGGGTAAAAGTATTTTCACTACAGCTATTCTTGGAGTGTCCTGAACTGTTACAATAGGTCCAAGATCAAAACAGAGTCACGTACAATGCTTTCCCTTCTCTTTAGTGAGCCACCAAACAAACGTTACCAGTGCTTTTCATTTTCCTGTGTCATTGCCTGGGTGGAAAGTCAGCCAGGTAGCCCTTCTCCAAAAGAGCTCTTGGAATTCTTTGGCGTACATTTGGTATATTTTGGATACACGATTCCAATCAGATGAAACAGAAAACGTTTTCATGCTGATATGAGCAGAATCTGTTTCTCCTCATTAACTCACCACATGGCCCTATGAAAATATTCAGCAGAAGTGGTGATGGACTAGTTTGGTATGGTATTTGACAGGAGGCTTCTTGAAACAATTGAAAAATTGCCCAGAACATTCCTTTGGAAACCACAGATAGAACCTGGGTGCTAAATGACACTACTTTAAAAGCTGCCAAAGGCCACAAGTGTGCCATCACTGCAGCATCTACCAATGCTGGCACAATTTGTTTCCGATTTCCTCAAACAATACCGAGTTTTTTATTAGGAAGAACAGGGTAACCATTTTGCTGAGGCACTGTAGACGTCTGGAAATCCCTTAGATTTCCAGAAGGTACTTTTTGGTACTTAACACAGTCCTTGGCTTTCTCTTAGAAACTTTTCGGAGCCTTTGTATTACTTTTGTGCTCAGGAGCACAGACGCTATAGAGCAGAGAGATTGCAAGCTCTTGCGGAGCTTTATTTTCCTGTTCATATTGTTCTCTCATTCTTTTATCTCGCTTTGCCACATCCAAAATAGTTTTGTTTGTGTGTCCAGGCATGTTTTCTTTCAACTAATCAGACTTTTGGTAATTCCTTACCAGTCTGTAGCACAGCATGTAGCCAATATTCTGAACAAAATAAATAAATTAATAAATATTAGCAAGTAAAAGAGAAACGGAATAAAAAATTGTGTTATGTTTTTAAAATTCGCATTAACTGGAATTAACAGCACATAAGTAAAACCTGAAGCTGTTCATAGTGCTGAAATTTCTATGAGCCACTTTTTCATCTTACTTTGATATTTTTATTAACAGTTTTAATTACGGTGCAGAATTGTTCCTGGCAAAGCTAACTGCTTAGACAGAGATACACAAAATGAGAAGCAAGGGCATTCCACTGGAGAGATATGTTGAATCATTTTGCAGAATAACCGAAGCTCAAGAAAAAGCCAGATTTCAACACAGCCAAATGCTGAGTCTAATCTCTAGGAACAAATAATATGGACTATACCTAGCGGGTAGGAGATGAGGGACGAAGCCACTCAAAGAATGTAGAGATTGTTATAATAATTAGCATCCTCTGGGCTCTCTTAGCTCAGTGCTGAGGCAACAATGACTTGTCCAATACTTGGATGCTGAGGAAGAATAGATGAGGAGATGATTTAATTTTGTGCACAACTTCAGTAAAACTCCTACCATCTGGTTCTATAGTCAGCACTTCAAGAATGATACACACACACTGCAGAGGGAACAAAAGAGCAGGGCACAGGAGTGATTGATGGATGGGAGGTAAACTCCATGAAGTACAATGTAAGGAGCTTGTTTTGTTCAATGTACCAAAGAAAAGAGATAAAAAGAAGTTAGATACTACAGGATGTCTTAGCCTTTCTACCAACAGAGTGCCTAGTGAGGATAAATAACATTGGAAAACATATTACTTGCAGTCTTTATGACTGTTTTAAACATTCTTTATATTTATAGTCTTCAATCCAACTTCTCAGGAGGAAAAATGTCACGTATTTGCTGAATGGTATTGGAGTATCTTTGTGGCTTTGGAGCCTGTGAATCCCCATTTCCCCTGCGCCATACCCTGCAAGGAATGATAGTCTACATTAACTTAATTTGCTCTAACATTGCCATCACTGCATTTGTTCACATGGTCATAGAGAGCTGTACTTCAGTGTCAGCTAGCCACCTGCAGGGATCAGTAAAATAAATGTATTTAACTTGCTCTGCAGTTGACTACATTCTCAACTCAGATGCAGATGAGAATATATCATCTTCCCTTGAGGCAGCAAAGATGGTCAGTGTTCAAGTCGCTGTATGAAATAAGCCTTTCTTCTGATGTTTTGTGTGTGTGTGTGTATATATATATAAAAAAACCCGATTTTTATTTTTTATTTAAGAAGTTCTTTAATCATTACCTTGAAGCTCATTTTAGTATAAAACATTTTCTCCTTCCTCTGCATAGTGAAATTTTTCTATTCAGACAAGCCTCATATATGGCTCATGCCAGCTATAGTTTGGTCCCAGACTTCAGGGAGCCCTTGCAAGTGTGTGAATGCATAGCCATACATATATTTTAATGTGATTTCTTGAGGGTATGAGACTTATGTGATCACACTGGGTGAGGAGGATCAGCCTTTTACTCCCTTGATAACTTTTCAATGTGTTGGCCAGTTTCAGCCAGTTTAACAGGAGATGCTTAAAACATGCATTTTTTACGCAATAGTCACGAATATAGGTGTCTGTTTAAAGAAAAGATGCCCTATAATGTCTTGGCTGAGGCAGTAGTTACAGGTGTGTTTCTTAATCAGCTTCAATGTTTGCTCTGCACTATCATTTGGGGTATGCCATCATCATGTAGTGAATAAATGGAAAACTAAAAAGTAACTCAAAAAAAGTCTCATTTGCAGCTGTGTAATATACTGTGTTGGTACAACACTATGGGTATTGCAGTGTAAGGCACAGGAAAGCAATTGATAAAGCAGGACTGAGAGAGAAAGCAGTAGGAACTCAACCCTACTAGACATCAGAGAACCCCTGTTAGCAATCAAGGTGAATGTTAAGAACGTTTCTGTGGGGAGGTCAGGCCAGTGTCATTTGCGGTGTGTGTCTCACTGGACATGATCGCTCTGGTCAGTCAGGGTCAGGAACCTTACGGGTGGGTTGGTTGGTACTGGGGCAGGAACTCTGAACTGGTTTTCAAGGCTGAGGAGTTCATAAAACATTTCTTCTCTGCCGTGCTCCCTCCCACTCCTTTCTTGCCACGTGCCCTAGGTGTCTCAGTTACCTTCTTCTGCGTCTAGTACAAGGTGATGCTGCAGGCTTAGCACGATGCAGTTAGAGCCAGTGAATTACCCGAGCCAATCCTCTGGATGACAGATTTCCTTAATTTGTGGTGGTAGGATTCCTGGTCACAGATTTCTTTTTCTCTTTCACTGTAAGCACTTGCAAAAAGATCCCAGTGAAATCGGACTACTGTCCAAAACCAACCCCTGTTTAGGTAATGAGGTTGGAACGATAATGAGTTACAGATAATGCTTTTCTTCAGTAAGTTTAAAAACATTCATCATCACTAACAATACATTGAATAACTTGATATTGTTGCAAGCTTTAGGTGTTGATTTGCACTGTGAGGATGTTTTTTATGTATTTTCCTTTTTTACTGTATGAATTTCTGCAAGTAATTTGCAAGATTTGGTTTTTACCATGAAGAATACAAGAGGTAATTTTGAAACAGAGCATGAAAAAAACCCCTTCAAGTCCTCCAGTGGATATAATTTAAAATGCTGCTGCTGATTGAAATCCTGCCTGCACATGTTGTGATCCCTTCATAAACGGAAAAAAAAAAAAAAGTTCATGAATTTCAATCTGCTATTTATAGGCTTATAAGAAAGTTGTAAGAATTTCTCTATCTATGATTAGCTCTTAGTGTCTTACTGAAAGGCTGCACAGTATGCTCATGTTTCTGCAAACACTTTGAGGCTGAAACTGTTTCCTACTAAAAACCGTCGATGAGTCAGAGCCACATGGAGACAGAAGACGACACCAGTTTTCCAGAAGTCTGGGTGTAGGAACAAAGAAATGATGAAAGGTTAAATGGATATTCAAATCTGCCTATTTATTTACACGTACTCCAGCAGAGTGGAGGTTCAAAGCTTTGCAACTTCCACATTGTTTTTCGGAACGTGCTACTAGTGACAAGGCAGATCCCGATACTGGCATTCGGAGGAGGAACTGAAGAGCAGGTGTCACAGCAGAAGTGTCTGTGATTTATCCACAGTGAAATCTTCAAACTATAATGACCCCACACCAGTTACAGAACATTTTTCTTTCACATAATATTCCTTTATGATGCCTTTAAAGGGGTATCGTAACAAACAACAGAAAGTAAAGAGGATATACATTCATTTGATTTTGAAGATTTAACTCTTGAATTGCTGAAGTTCCTGCGTGCAGAAGTATGTTCTGAACAGATGTTTAACATGGCAGGAAACATTATAGATCAGAGATCCAGATAGCAACTAGGAAATGCATAGCATCTGGCACCTTTTTGAAAGTAAACCTGCCAATAATTAATTACACATATGAGCCACTCTATCCCTGTCTAATGAATTGGACACTTACTAAGATGTATTGGACTATATAACAGAGGTTAACTGCTCATGCCCTCTCCTTTGTCTTTGGCTTGTGTGGTCCCAGCGTAACTTAAGGGTAGAAATTGTTGTTGGCACTCAGATTATATGTCCTTGATTATATTACATTACATTAATTAATAATCAAGACACCTGTACAATCCAAAACGTATGGAGTTCCCGTTAGGCAGGAATTGGGGTGGTTCTGTTGCTTTGCCAATGGAGAAAAACGGACTGAAAATGTGAGACTAATGGTAAAGTGTAGAATCAACTACATATATTCAACAGAAGGGGTTAAGAGAGTGCAGCAGTAAAAAAAAATAAATACGTGCCCTTGGGAAAACAAAAGCTGGTAGCTGTAAAGTAGTCAGGTTTGCTGAAAAGAAGCTCTGAAAGTTATTCTTGAAAATACAGAAGCCACTAGATGTTTGAAGTTACTAAATTACTGTTGAAAGTGCTACTATAAAAATTACATTATTAGAAACCAAACAATACCAACTGCTGTTCTTTTAAAGCACATAAAGAAATGCACAAAATATTGGAGCCTTTAAAAAGCAAGGAAAGGAGTTGTTTGTGGTCTTCAAGTCCCACTTACTTTCAGCAGTATTGGGCACTTTCCCACAAGTTTCTTTTTCAAGCTTGTAGCCTGTATTCCAGCTGCAAGCTGCAAGGCCTGGAAAGGGCTGGTCTTTCTGCCTTAAAACTCTAGAATAATACCCTCCCTGACAACTTCATACTCCTTCTTTGTCCTAATACCATCCAGGTCTGATATCCCTCTGTCTTCCTTCTTGTTCTAACTTTCAGCTTTCATGGAAAACAATTTTCTTTTTTTATTACCTTTTTTTTTTTGTTTTCGTAAGTTTGCCTCCTACTACGAAAAGAGTGGCAGGAGATCTATTTAATGTTATTTCAAGGAAATAATTTTTAAAAGATTCTTAAAAAAGTTCTTAACACTTACAGGCGCTACTGTAACGTAGCCTGTAGGTGGACTCATCCTATCAGGTATACAGCAGTGCTGCATGGTAACACTGGACTAAGTTGTGCAATTTTTTTTTTAGAACAGCCACCTTTTTTCCCCCTTATTATTTTCTCCTCTACTGTCCAGGTCCAAAGAAAAACGAGGTGGTATGCCAAAAAGGTATTCGGTATCTACAGGATGTTCCTGCTGCGACTGCAGCTCCCCACAGGCAGAGGTTCTCTGGTTCTTATTCCACTTAATTCATCATTCAGAACTCAGCAGGGGACTCTGCCTGATTTTGGACTTGAAACAGTTAGGCTGGTATTTGCCCCACCCTTTGTCCTCGAAAGGCTTAAAAATTGAATCAATCTACTTTATTATCCTGGCAGCATTTTCCAGAGAACTACCAACTCCGATAAGCTATAGGGTGCAAATAACATCTCTGTATCTGAATTTGCGCTGAAAGATGTATTTCTCATGAGGCATAGTCTAATAATCCTTATCCATGTAGCCTGAGCTTTATGTCCAGGTTCCTTACAAAACTAATCTCATTAGGGCTGGTCACAGTTTCTCCTGTATTCCTTAACTCTGTGTCTGCTTATCACCTGCTCTTATGACCCAGACTGAAACCTTTTAATCAGTGACCAAGTTTACAAAACTCCCTTACTTGTCCTGATGATCTACAGTTCGTCCTATTGGATAGGGTTGTGCGTGTTTCCATGCCTTCAAGGCATAAACAAAGAATATTCCACAAAAACTCTTGAGTCAATTAACTTGAGCAACTACTACGCTTGAATCTTAAGAATATACCTCTTTATAGAGCCCTTTCTCTTTGATAGAAGAAAAGGTTAACTATAATATAAACATTAATGAACCATCAAGCTTGATTTATCTAGGTGTTAACAGACTCCCTACAGACCTGGGATTATTTTTGCAAGGACTAAGAAAATATCTTTACTGTGTTCAGTGTAACTTTATGTTAAAATTTACCTCCCTCCCAAAAAACCCAAACCTGCTAAACATATATCGTCTTACATCATGTCTTATTTTTGTCTGTTGGTATGTGGATTTTATGATCCAATCTTTTTATACTAATAGTGATGTTGTCTGCAGAGATTTTCTTGCAGTGGGAAACCCTCACGCTGAAAGAACTTGTCAGACAACAGAGACAGTTGTGATATGTCAAATTAAGATGGCAAAGTGATGTCAAAGCAGGTCTAGGGAGAGCCCATAACAATGTTACTGTCAAGTAAATAAAGAAAACTGAAACACAAGAAATTCAAGTTATTTCAAGAGAGCTATGACTGTGGTACGGTTCTGTGTTTTGAGACACACTGTTTCAGAATGATTACCATTTGTCAGTAGGGCTTCGGGATAGGAGCAAGATCTGATGGCTGCCAGCTAAGGTCAGCAAAGTTCAGCATGGAAATGGAGATCTGGTTTTTGGTTTTTTTTCCTTGTTATCAAATTCTCAGAAAATCATTACCATCTAAACAAAATACTAGTTCACCAACAGTTTGCTCAACTAGATATAAAAATTAGCTGGCGGGTTATGCTATTCAGAAGATAACACCTAGTTAAAATAATGGTCATCTTGGCCTTTGAAATTTAGGAAGCTGCATGAGTTCTGTGAGGTTTTGTTATACGTCCTATTTGTAGCTGCACTGGTTCACCCACTGATCTCTCAGTGTGGTCCCAAGGTTGCCTAAGAGAAGAAATGTAAGGAAGTAAGGAGGACCAGTAAAGAGTAAGTGGTTTTGCTGCTGTGCAGCTTATCCTTTCCTCACCTTCCTTTTTTGTCATTCACCATACACACACCTCAGTTGTGTCATGCCGTGGTGATAATATTCCCCCTAATAATAGGAAAGAATGTAACTAAGAACTAGAAGGTAGTAGTAGAAAGACGGAAACAAAAGGCAATTCCTACGTTTGAAAAAAAAAGAGGAGAGAAACAAAAAAGAATAAATAAGCACAGAAAACAGAGCATCAAATGGGAATAAGTTACAGACTGAAGCTAAGGAAAAGTTGATAAATTTCAGGAGAAAAATAAAACCTCATACCTAAGGGAAAAATAACATTGAATAATGCATTTTCAGGGAAAGCATGGTACTCTAGATATGTCATTTGGGATCATACTTATGATCCATCTTGTCCAGGATGTCACTTTTGACAGCTGTAGATAGAATGGGAAAAGGTTCTTGAGATGAAGAGAAAGCATCATAGGTGTAGTGAAAGTATAAAGTATAAACAACTGTTTGTGTTAGTGAGTGAAATTAATGTTCTGATTTCTGCATGTATACTTTGAAAATAATTCACCGTTAAGGTTGTTCTTCCAAAATGTATCATTTCCTGTAACACTGATTTCAGAGGAGGTGAAGGACTGAGAAAAAAAAGAAAGGAGGGGTAGATGTTTCATCATTTAAATAAGAAAACTGTGAGGGATCAATAGAACATAAAATCTCAGAATAGTTGTTTTTTCCCAGATGTATTGAATATGTGGCAGCTTCTTTGGTATCAGTTGTTTTCATTTAGTAATTTTTCTACAGATTTAATCACAAAAATAGCAACTTGATCAGGAAAGGAATGGCATCTTGAGAAAATATAACATGACAAAACTTGAAAAAGCTTTTAACTATCACGTTTTAAATTAATTTTTAAATGGCTTTTTCCATTAATTTTTCTCTTACTTCATCCATTGAAATAAAATATCCAGGGCAGCAGCTGTGGCAGAAATTTAGCTACAACTTTGATCCACTGATTTGAGTAATATCATAGGATAAAGGGGGAAATCAGAAGACTTTCAGGGTTGTATTTTAATTTTCACAGTGGACTGTTGGGTGTTTGGAAAAGAATTGGAATGGTTTTCATTGAGATGCTTTCTAGATAAATAAGGGGTTTAGATTTTCCAGAATGTCTAAGTGTAGTTTATTTTTTACCTCTTCTAGGCTTCCACCGAAATAAAATGTTTATAAGTTACTCAAGTCTACCTGAAACTGGAGTAGACTTCGGCAGAAAAGCAATAGTTCAATTTTATAGACATTTTCAAGATTAGAGATGTTTTAATTTGATCAGCTGCAATGCAGTGTGATCACTGGTTTCGTTGTTTTGACCCATTGTCTAGAAGGGGACTTCAGAAGAGAAGGAAACACGTTTTCTTTCCAAATCAAATTCTAGTATATAACAAGTATCATATTGTTAAAAAAAAAAAAAATTCTGCTTCACTTAAATTTGACAGGGAATTGTTTTCTCATAATTAACATTTGTGTTGTATTCTTTTATATGAAAAGAATTATTTTGTGTTATTAATGCTAATCAGAACAATTTTTCAATTGATAAATGCTAGATCGATATAAATTTTAGATCTTTCCTGGTATAGCAATTAAATAAGCATATTAGTTCACTACGTCACAATAGATATTTGAAAAGAGATCCATCCAAAGAGATACTGTTTTAAGAGAAAGACAGAGAAACACAAATGTGTATATTGAGTAAAACCCAATGGACTGTTGGCCAAGGCAAAAATTACCACAGGTGCTAAATGAAAAACTGGATCAGTTTTGAAAATCTTCGGTGAGATAGATATTGAACTGAACAGTGGCGGAGGATTTTATTTTATAGATTAAGTGATCTCCTTCTCATTTTGTGCATCCCATTAACACTAATGGAGAATTGACAAAAATTCCATACGTTGGTATAAGGCTAGACTCTTCAGAGTAATGTGGCACCACCGTGAGTTTTGTCAATATCGTTACAGCTCATGGGATCATAGTAGAAAAGTCTGTAATTTTAAAAAGTAAATCATTTGTACCTTGTAATAAATCCCCTCTCTGTGGGTATGCTCTCAAGGGTTTTTGCCATTCTGTGATTCCATCTGGATATTTTATAGCCCTCATTTAGATTCCTTTATAGTAACTGTGGTAGTGAAGAAGTATAGGTTTTCTTACATTAATAAAATAATTCAATAAACTGTTACATAACATCCTTATTCTTTTGAATACTATGCTAGTATTAAGATCTGTTTTATTTTACAAATTTGACTAAAAGGGCAGAACCGTTTGAGTTGGGTTTGAACAGATTAAAATCTATCTTTTATGTTGACCTATCAGTGTTTATTCGACGTGTTTATCTTAAGATGCGAGTTCTAAAGATTTCTGATAATACTTTAAAGGTATTTCATTTGATAACCTGGATGATACCTTTCCTAGATTTTCAGGTACCAGATATAAAGAATATTGCATGTGTTGTGCAGTGTCTTTCACCATAACAAAAACATCCTGTAAGAGGTCTAAATGTCTTGACGAGTTACAAAGGCACTGAGTCAAATTCACATTCATCATGTTTTTCGGTGTCGCTCTTCTGCTCTGTAGAGGAGATCTGCCCACGCACAGGATGGGTACCTGCGTATCTGCCCACGCACAGGATGGGTACCTGTGTATCTGCCCACGCACAGGATGGGTACCTGCGTATCTGCCCATACACAGCCATCCTTCATGGTCCCTAGAGCTGGTGGCAGTGTTGCGTTCTGCCAGTCAAGGCTGCTGAAGGGAATCGTTAAATCCATAACCCTGACTTCCTTATTTTAGTGAGTTACGTTCTTTGGAATAGCGTTTCCTTTCAGCTAGTAAAAGTGAAGTTGTAATTATTTTGCAACATGGCTGTGATCGCCATCTGCAGACTTTCTGCAATCCCTGAATATTTGCCAGCCTTTGCTTTTCATAAATTAAGACCATTAGTGTAATTTAAATGTCTACAAAATATGTGACATATGTATGGTTCTAAAACCACTTTTGAGTGTAATCTTGCAAAACGTTACATTCTGTTTAATACACATCTTGCTTTTTTTTCCCTAATAATTGCTTTGCTTGGAATAAGAACACTCTGTCATTTCAGTTAGTAATTTTACATACTTAGCAGTTACTTTTGAATTTTTCACCTATCTTGATATTTTCCCTCCGTACTATCTCTTTTCATATCTGTAGTGAACTCACCGGGAACTTGATAATTGATTAAAAACATCAATTTGACTCTAGGTTTCTCTGAATGACAACATATGGTAGAGAGGCAAAAACATAGATTTGAACTATCCAATTAATTTTGATTAATGGTCAAAAAAGAAATCCTAAGTTTATTTCTTTTATTCTAAGTTGGGTTTAGAGAAATATTTCAAGAAAACATTCACCAAAATATTTTGCTGGCAGAAGAAAGGCATTTTGCAAGAACAAATAAACTTGAAGGAAAACTCGTGTTTCCAATAAAAATATCACCATCACATTTTTTCTACTACTGTCACAGCCAAAACGTGCTTTAGTTTCTGTCACCAGAATGAACTGTCCTTGAAACTTTGTTGTGCCATTCCTAACAAATCTTGAACAGAGTATAAGGGAATAGTCTACCAACAATGAAGATACAATTGTGAATGGTAATTACGGGTGGAAAATTCCTACTCTGTCTCTTGGCACAGAAGTCAGTGAGGATTATGGGAAGAGATACCATGGTATGAGCTACCAGTGATTATAGTCAACAATTTGAAACAGTACAGTTTTGTTTAAAGTACATGGAAAACTATATCAGTAGGAAATAGAAAGTAGTTGACCTTACAAAAATACAAGTTAAAAAGGAGAATTCTAGTATTTTCTGATTTTTTTCTTTGGTCTAGTTTTAGCACCTTATGCTCATTTCTAAGTACATTTTATGCACTTTTCATATGTCAATAAAATAACACATATAATAGCATGTCTTTATTTTGTCATGAGCATTTTTTTCTCTACAAAGCTCCTGTAGTTTTGATGACATGCTGTACAGGAGTAACAAAGGCCAAGTTTTCTCTGTGAACTGGGTTAAATATATTAAACTTTCTCAAGCTTTTTATCTAGCCATACCTGAGGCTTTCAGATAAGTAGAAGTATCTCACTCACTATAACTGAGTGAAAGATTTCTGCAGGCTCTAAAGTATAGTTAATTGCATCTTTTTTCTAAGTTGAACATAAGATAGAAAAACATTTAACTTTGGGGTTTGCTAATATTACAATTGATTCCAGTTCCAATAAAGGTTTAAGTTGACACAAAGTAAAATCATTGAAAGAAAATGCAGGCAAATCTTGATAAAGACCAGATGAATTTGTGGTGGTATTCAGTTAGACCCATACACACATTGTATTAATAATAATAATAAAAAGAAGTTCAAAACCATGCTCTTATTTCATAAGGATTTTTTTAAAATTGATTTTATCAGCCTACATTATATTTCTTCAAAATAGAAATTCAGACTGACTAGTTCAGCATGGTGACTTGGATGATTTGAACCCATGACGTCATTAATGCCACAGGCATGACTAAAATAGTCTAGTTGAAATTAATCTTTTTTTAGACGTTAATAAGTCAAGTGAAAAGAAATAATTAGCATATCTTTGGGCCAACAGAAGAACACTGAAAAAGAAGTCAAGTAAACCAGAGCATTTCAAGATAATTGCCAGGCATACATCATTTATTCCAGATTAGCTAAGGTCACGCACTTGATGCTCCCAGTTTTTGCATCCATATATGTGGTCATTGTTGCCATCAAATTGCTGAATTTTGATGGCTATATTTCATGGACTGAGAAGAGACCATGAAGAAAAGTACTAAGAACAGCAAATATAAAGAGCACGTACTCCATTCAGTTAAACAGTGACCTTTTTAACCTTGCTGTATGCAGGAAATATCCACTTGTATTTTAGTAATTACATTAGCTTCCTTAATGGCATTTGATACAGATGGTATAGGAAGAACTTCTCTGCAGCTGAAGAATGCAGGCAACAGTTTTAGTTTGAATTGCAAATAGTTTTTCTCACTGGAGTTAAGGGGGTGGGGGGTGGGGAGAGAACTGAAAATAGAGTTGTGTGCTCTCCTCAATCAGAGAAGCCATTATTTTTCAAAGTTTGTTATCATTTTTGTTTCTTATTATGTTAAAACTAATAAAACTTTGCACGCTCTAAAAATCTCTGTCAAATCCTGCAAAATGGTAAAGAGGAAGAATAAATGCAGTTGTGAGTGTATTTGGGAGTTAGGAAATTGACCTTTATTCTGATTCATGCTACAAATTCTATTTTTGATTTTATGAAGATACCTCAACGTGTTTGTGTTTTCTGTCTGTAAAATGGGAGCAGAACGTTTTCTTCCTCCTTTTTTATTTTTGTCTGTTAAAATATATAGTGTCTGCTGAAGGAAATTATCTCAGTGTCTGTACCAATCCAAAAGTGAGGCAATTCACACAAGTTGGACTTCCTAGGACAGACGATCATGCAAATTTAAAAACCAAAAGACTATTAAAATTATCTTTTTTCTACTCTATGTAGGATAAGTTAAACACAACAGGGATGGTGATTCTTCTTAACTTACTTCTACAGCTTTTGATTATGTGGGATCTTCATAAACGAGAGATTGTATTCGGGCAGATTCTCCTAATAGCCAGAAATGGATCTGTCCTCCGTTAGGTCCGATCTGTTTTTATCATTCTCTACTATTGATTCCACAACAGCTCTGACAGTAAACTCTGAAGATTAATTGTGTTTTGTATAACAGGAAAAAAATCTTTATTTATTTCAAATGTTAACTGCCTGATCGGGAGTAAGCAAAAATGGGAGGAAGCACAAGGGACACAAAAATAGAGCCCTTGGCAGCTAGGAAGGAAGAAATGGAGAATCCAACGGAGGGCACACACTTCCCCTCGTATGATCTGCGTGGAAGGAGTCCCTGAAGTGGGAGTAGGAGGCTGCTAAGCAAGAAGCTTATAACATGAAATGGTGGCGCTGCTGTGAATGTTTCACCTTTCTGTGTTCTGTTTTACTTCAAGGACTATGTGGTATGAATACTTAAAGGTGAATGTAAAGTATTTCTGTTTCTTTTTCTTTCTTCCTACCCACCAGGATGCATGGGATTCCCCTTTTCCTGTCATGCTTACTCCTATTTTTGCTTATTTGTAACTAGAGTGCTGCACACTTCATTTCTGCTGTAGGCTGAGCTCTCTGCAAAGGCTATTCCTTGCACCCATCTTCGACACCATGGACTTCTTTTGTGAGGCTTTCCGATCTCCTTCTGTGGTTTCACATGTGAAATGTGCTACAGTCTCTAAGATAGTTATTTGTTTCTTTTTGACATGAAAACCAGCCTCCTGGAATGTGAAGTTTTGAATCCTACTGGTTATGAGAGGCGTTAATAGCTATTTTCAATGGGTTGTTTCGTCAGCCGGCAATTACAGAGCTGGTTACAACTAATGGGTGAGCTGATGTACTAACCAGATGTCAGCTCTGTATCCTCCTCTTTCTTCTTCTGAATATCACCAAAATCAGTTCGAGTCTCCTTTCTGATGCTAGAATGCTACATCCAAGCTTGCAGTTGATTAGACATGATATACAAAAATTACCAAGTGATGTCCAGACAAATAGACAAAAGACATCAATTTTAGGTCAGACGACCACTTTACTCAAGGCCATAGAATCATCAGGCTATTAAAAAGATAGACATAGCATATAAAAATTCTTATTATTGTAAATAGAAAATTTTGTGCTAAGTTAGTTATGGCTTCCTTCAAACAGAGAGTCCTGTTTCATTAGGTATAGAGTATTTGTGTCATTAGGACTAGATCATCATTGTTGATCCCGGGTGATAACCATGCGTACTTATCCTAGCTTTGTGCCGTTCTAGGCATGATTGTTTTGGTCCATGCTCCAAACTTTTTTCCATATTGTTTGATGCCACACAGGTGGTATAAGTATCACCAACTGTGTTCGAAAGTTCAGAACTTCTAATTTAATGAATTAAGCCAGGAAATACTCATTATGTGTTTCTATTTAAAGTGTACATTTTGCATCGAGTTTTCTCTTCTTTTGGGAAACCTGGTGAAGATACAAAGAAATTACTGCTGGTGCATAAACATTTGTTAGGTAATTTAATTGGTTTATTTTTCATAAGTGTGTATGATGCTTATTCTGGATAGATTTGTTCTTTTGATGTAAAATCAGAAGGTAAAGACATGTACAAATTTAGAAGACCACAGCATGGGAATATGTTTCTAAGAGCATTATTTTGCCTTGATCATGCTTTACTACACCTGAGGTCTGATTTTGAAAGATGATAAGTGAGTGTGTGACAGGAGAGATTTTTTTTTAGTTTTACAGAATATGAGGTGGATTCATAATAAACCAGAGCACACCCTATGATAAAATATTTGATATGCCTGTGCTACCTGCATTGGCTTAACTGTAGAGTTCAATCTTCTTTGTCAGCTTTCAAACAGTGGAGGTAGCCTGCAGGTGATAAGTATCCCATTAATCTTTCTGATCCTCTAGCACTTGAGCATGAGAATAGCTGATCAATTACAGCAATTGTCTCCCTAAATGAGCTTTGCACATCTGCCTCTTATTTCATTAGTTAACTGTCTGCCCATATATCTGATAGAATGGAATCCTAGTGGCTTCTTACAGCTTGTTCTGTGTTACTATACAATAAGGATGGGGTTGTTAGCAAAATGGGCACAAAAGGGTATTTATCCTCTACCCGCAATAAATATACGCGCTATTGTGTAGGAGTGCTTTTGTCTCTAATCGCTGTTTGTAGAAACCTACTTAAAGCACATCAGTTTGCTTTTCGGCTTCCTATTTAGTCCTTAGTTGTAAGCTTTATAGTTGTGAATTTATCGTTTTTACAACACAACCAAAGTGTTTCCATGGCCTAAACCATCATATCAATGTCTTTATCACTTTAGATAACAGAAGTGACCATATATAAAGTTAACGGTAGAAGTGTAATTTCCTCCTTGTCTCTTTTCCATGCATCTTTAAAATACTTACATATGATATCCTTCTCTTGGAAAGTAAATTTGCATTTCCAAAGCTGCAAACAAGGATTTACAATAATGGCAATGCAATGTTATTAGGTATTGATTATTTAAATTAAGTACAAAACAATGGGTAACAGTTACGCTGCATAATTCAAGGTTTGTTTTAAGAAGCACAGCCTACAAATTATGAGTTATAATTTCAATAAAAATAAGAGTTCACATGAATGCCTCTGTCATTAATACTCAAGGTTTCAATTACAGGAAAATCAATTACCAGATGAAAATTAAAATAATTTCTAAGCAGAGGCCTTATTCTCTACCTGTTAATATCTGATCAGTTTATTCTTAAGAATTTACAGGATTTAATGTTCAAAGGTTGTTTTCTTATGTTTATCATATATTAAATTGCTTTGGATCATACAGATAGGTATTTATTTATTTATTTATCTAAATAGTGAACTAAGCTAAATGCCAAAAAGACTTCATTAAAAAACATTCTATCCTGAACATGGTGCAGATTATTCCAGGTGATTCTTTGATGCTTTCTCAACATTTAAGTATGTTTGAATCTGAAATTCTCAGATAATTGTGCTTGAAACTTGTTTCAGTGAATTTGAGTGATAAAAAATATATATTACAGATGTTTTATGGAATCTCTGAAACAATGTAGCTATAATTAATCTTTTAAATTCATTTTTGACTATTTATTGCAGGTCTGGTTTGTATGAAGTCGAGTACTTCAGTGGTTGAACTTGTTATGCTGCTTTGTTCACAGGTAAGACATTCTCTGGTTTTAATTGTATTAGTTTCTTTGTGTAGAGCTGGATTACTGCCAGCCTAAGAATTGTATTTTGCTGTTTGTTTCATTCTTCCATTTCAATATAAGAAAATACAAATTAATCTCTTCTGGTAGCATATAAATTGTAGAATTTTTTTTTTATACATTCCATAGTTTCTTTATATCCAGAGGATATACAACGTATATTTGCATTTGTTTTGTAATAGTGTGTGGATGCACATTTTGTATTTTTTCTGTGTATTGAACTATCTTTGAAGCCAGTTCTTACTTAGAATACGTAAATAGGATACTGTTGTCATAATTTTATGTTGAAATCTGTCTTTGGATTAGTAATTTTTTAAAACCTTTGTGGTGGCTTTATTACTTTTGATATACATGACATAACTTACTGGATATTTTGTGTAGCTGTCAGTATATAAAAAGCAGAGGAACATGGTTTAGGCAGTCCTCAAGAACTGGCAGTAGTGGAGTATTTCTATTTAAAAAATGCTGTGGTTAATTATTGTTTCTTTAGCATAGCAGTAGTGGGGTTCTCAGAAATCTGAATCAATTAACGTTTTGAATTGCTTTCACAAGTAAAATACTCAAAACTAAAGTAATTCCTCATACTGTTTGGATTGTTTAGATCTCAAATTTGATTGTATTTGTTTTGACAGAAGTGTTGTTACTGTCTAATTTCACATATATAGCCTTTTACTTTGAACTGCCAGTAATAAGTTACCAACAAACATTTTAGGATTTTGTTCATTTTGTAAAATATAAGAAACATACAATGGCCTAACAGATCCAAATAACTTCACAAGTTTTTACACTTCTCTAAAGGCTTATTAACAGCATTTCATTTACCAAGTTCCCCACAGATTTATAATACCAGTTAAACTCAAACCAAGTCAGTATATAAAATGCCCAGGTTAACTTGTTATATTATTACTGAGGAAAATTACTTGTTTGTAGCTTTACTTGAGCATTCGCATTGAGAACATGCACCAAAAATGTACTGAAAACAAATGAGTTTCTAGGGGTAATTGAAATGAAGTTTGACTTACTTTTGAGGAATCAGTCTGAAAATAATTAACATTTACTACAGATCTGGGGGGAGGGAGTTCCAACTTACCTGCTGCTTGCCAGTCTGTAGGTTGCGTTTCTTCAAGCTTGTGTCATAAGGAAATCATTAAATCTTGTTTTCCTTTTTTTTTTTCCCCTCTTCCTTTTTTTTCTTCCTCTTTTAGCCAGGGTAGATATTGGTTAGGGAAAAGTAAAAGAAAAATACATCCCTGGCAGGAATCCTCAGTGGGGTTTGAACTTCAAACCTTCTCCAGCAGGGCACTTGAAAAATTTGTTACCTAATGGTGAAGTCCTGGGTTCCAGGAAAATTCCAGAAGATCCATTAAGGCTTTTGAGCTCTATGTTCATGTCATGCAACTTTTTTTTCTTTATTTTTTTTTTAGCAGCTTTTGAAACATTTTCTTGAGGGAAGGAATAACTTATAGTCCTTTCTTCCCTAGCCTCTGGTTTTACTGCAGTTCTCAGGAATGAAGTGGAATGTAGCATTAGGGTCTAGTGTCTTTGATGGCCTCATCATCTAATCATAGGTTTAACATTACTCATTTGCTGGCTCCAGGAATTCCTGCCATTAAGGGCCCTAGAGATGAAACTTTGCCTCAAATATTGATTGAAAGGAAGAGAGAGAAATTTAAGCTCTTTCTGCAATGCTTTTTCTTTAGACATCCCGGTAAAGCTATGTAACAAATGCAGCTAAATCAATTTGTTATTTTTATGACTATTATACATGTTATTTATTATTTTAAAATATCTGACTATTTTAAAAATAAGATTCATTCTATACCTGAAATAATGTGAAGAGCCTCATCATTTTGAAGTTTTGAACATTTATTCATTTTCTTCAGTGTTTGCTTGGGAGAGCTATTTTCCATCTACCCAATTACCTGGGGAAATTGCAAGCTTTTAGTTTTTATACCCCATCTGATACTTCAGGGTTGTTTTCTTATCTTCTAAATAAGGAAGATTTTGTGTCCTGACGTCCATTTGTTACTAAGTGCTTCAGGAGCTAATGCTGTAATGTTTGTTGGTGATGTTACGTGTTTCTACAGGAGATGGTCAAGAGGGGGCTGTAGTGGTGCAAATTGCATTCTCCTCCCCTCACCTTGCTAACTCCACAAATATTGCTTCTGTAAATTGCATTGCCACAGAACATTGTATTTAATCCTATAGGTGTACTAAACAATCAGGTCTGTAGTGCTATTCATCTGCAGGACAAATTTTATTATTTTTTTCTATTTACATTTTAAAACAATTTGTCAAAAGAAAACACAAGGTAAATGCTATAAAAATATTAATACATAAAATAGCTATAAGAAAATGGCAGACATATATCATAATCCAGCCTAGAGATAACAGAACTTGGAATTAGGAGTTTAGGAGATGTTGCCCACAGCAAATGAGGTTAACTCATCTCTATAAAAAAAGAGAGAGTGCTACCTGAGCTTTTCCATATGAAATATTGAGTAATATGAACTGGAAAGACTGTATAAAGTACTGTGGGTTTTTATTAATCCTAATGTAACTGGGGCTTTTCTTCCTAACATGGGTAAATCCTTCATATTCAAATTGAATGACATTTTACAGATTATGTGGGGAAGTTTGAAATGTGTCGCTCAAAAGATAGATGAAGATATTAAAAACCTTTGAAAAGTACAATTTTGTTTGCACAGAACAGAGTAACTTTAGACACTGAAAAGGAAAGGGAAATGCGAAGTTTGTTTTCCTTTCATTTGCTACAGCAAATTAGATGCTTTTATGCTCTTTATGTTGGAAATTCCATGTTAACGACTACAGATTAGCAAGGATGTCAGATTTTTTTTTCTTATCTGAGCTCCTGAGTAAAATCAACATTGCCAGCGGCTCACGTCCAAGGTATGGTCTAAATTTACATGAAATATCACATTACAAATGTCTGAAGGTACATGTCATGGATAATTCAGTTCATGTGGGCAGCCTTTTAGACTCTAAGGGATATGCAATCAAGCCTTTCCCCCAAAGGAATTTAGAGTTTCTGTGAAAAATACATTTTAAGTTTTAAAGGAACTCCTGTAGGGATAGTGCATCATTTGTGGATTTGGGGAAGAAGAAAAAGTTCTACTCTTTGTATTTTCAGACTCTCTCTCTCATGCTATAACTTGCTTCCCTGCACCCATTTTATTTTTTCCTAGTATCACCTACTTCACTAGGTTAAAATTTAGGTTAATTTGAAGGCTTTACTTTCTTTTTTTTTCTTATATAAACCAAAAGCATACATCGAAGGACTTGAAATGTATTTTTTCTAGATAATTGATAATAAACATATAGTGATTTTCGCTTTTCATGAAAAAGGCATTTTCATTTGGATTTAGTCTATTTTAACATAAAACGGATGAAGATGTGTTCTGTTTGACAAGATCTGTGCTTGATTAGCTGGTCTTTGTTCCCTCAGCCTAGTTGAGCATGTCACAGCTGTGTTGCTGTTGGAGTGGCAGATTTCTTCAATAAACTATATGATTTTTAAAAAAATACATTAATTTTTGCAGTGTAGTTTCTTACAACATACGTAGATTTCAATTACTTTTTTCTTACTCTTTTTTTTTTTTCCCTAGCCAAAACACTGCAATGGTTTCTAATTACTTCCAGATCTTTTGCAAATTTTTCTCTTTGTGGATACAGCTTCTGCAGAAACTGAATGATGTTATCCCAAAGGAGTTTTATCTCATGCCACTTGTATTTTTCTGTATCTTATCTATGAACAGGGGAAATTTATTTTCTTAAACAGAAAATACTGTCGTAGTATTTAAGACATCTTGCTACTTGACCTGTTTCAAAATATAGCTATTACGATGGATAAATGATTACTTTAGGAAAAAAAATGCTGTGTCATTTGTGATTGTAGAATACATGTAGAATATCTGAGAAATTTCAGGATTTTGTAGTTTTCAATACATCATTCATTTTCTTGATTTCCCCTCCCCCCATCTTGGTGGTTTGATCAAGATTGTAATTCAGGCACCTCCAAAGGAAATATCAAAACTAGAAGGAAAATAATCTGCTTCTGAATCACTACGTTGAGGAAAGAGATTTCTTTTAGATGCTATCCCTTCTAAATAGGCCTTTATAAGAAAAACTGTATCAGGAGTGAGGAAAAGGATACACATAACCAAGAAAAGCTTTACTTAAAACTGGCAATTGAAACCTGTTAGGAGATCCTCAAATAAATGATAGCACATAGTCCCTCTTATAATTAAGCTGTAAATAGATTCTGTAAATTGTTTACTTTTATGAAAAATATAGAACTTAAAGTGCCTTAAATAAAGCAACCTATCCCAAGAGTGTATCCATAACTTGACAAACTCCAGTATGCAATTAACGGGTAAACTGAGCTTCAGCTGAGCCTTTCAAACATTGGTTAAGAGTGTGAGCCTCATAAACGAGTTGTGTCTGTCCACATTGTCTTATCTATTAACCTGGAAACTTAGAAGCTGCTTGGGCTGAATCCAGTCTGTCTCTCCATATCACAGGCAGCCATTCAGTACATACTTCATCAAAAAAGATCTGTGCAGGATCTGCTCCCATGCAGCACAGCCCGTAGAACGCTTCCCAGCAGTTTGACACATGTAAAACACAGTGGTTGTATACCATGCATATATACTATTGCCCTATACTATAGCAATGAAAACTATAAGGTGGCAAAATAGGGGGGAGAAGGCGAATAAGTGCATTGGCTGTTGTCCTAAGTGGCAAGAAAAAATGCGAAACATTATCAAGAAATTAATCCCACTCTAAGGAGAGGTGGAAAAACAAACAAACAAAACCCCAAAAGATGTGCCTTGCCTGTGCAAATTCGAAGGAAATTCTCACTGAGAAAATTTGGTGATAGGTTTAGCTCTGAGAATCTAGGAAGACCCATCAACCAGGCACTGAAGAGATTTCAGTATGCACTACCACATCTAAATGTGCATTCTGGAACTGGCAGCTGCCCAACACAGAAACCAAGCCGAAAAAGAAATCCTTTTCTGGTTCCTACAGCTGACCAGAAGAAGCCCTGAAATATGGGATTTGTATAATAGAAACACAATCCATCCTTCTTGATACTAAACATATTCTATTCAAGGCTTTTTGGAAAATTTTAAGTAGGAATTCTCCTGCTCTGCTGTACGGTGCCTTCGCATCAAGCACCATCCTCACAGGTGTCTTACCAGGCTCCATCTTAAGAGAGTTAGCTTTATTTCTGTACTACACTGTTTGTATGTCTATTTTACATTTTAATTTTATATTTATACATTTTGTTATTAGAAACCTTTTAATTTTCATTATTGATTTATTTCTAATATTTTTTTATCTGTTTACCTTTGTTGCCAGTATTAGATTCAACTTTAATTATGCTTGTTGGTCCTTCTTTATTCCCTCCAAAGGTATTCCTAGAGTTCTCGTACTCCTTAATTTTTGTTTGATTAGTGATAGCTCTTTCAGAGTAACTGCGATAGTGGCACACTAACAGAAGTGTTTGCTGTTTGTCTTTTTGACACCAACTACAGTAGGAAGGCTGAAGACAAGTTAAGTAATGACTGCTTTTCTCTTAAATCTAAAGAACAATGAACCTGGACTTAATCTACTTAGGAAAGTAAGTCTGATGTAACTTAAATGGTGAAATTAAGGTTGGTTATGCAAATTCCTATGGAGGTGTAATTTTTTAATCTTTCTTTTTCCTAATAATGAAACAAGTTGGATATTTTACCTTTGCCTGTGTTTTCCCGTTTATCCTTTTGGATTATGCACTGTCTCTGTATTTGTACCAGTGCATCTAGAAGGAAACAATGCTGCATGTTGGATCACTGCAAAAGTCTGAATTAAGATTTGATGTAGAAGGGAAGGACACATAGAAACACACATGCGAACACACAGAAACTCATTGTTTCAATAATCCGTTTTTCCAGCATATCTTGAAAACATTTATCCTAACAAAGTTCTGGATCTGTCACGCGGCTTCTGTCCTGCAGCTTCTTCTCTGCTAACCCCACTTTCGTACCAGTGCTGATATAAGACTAACCCACAAGCACATCTGAAAACGGTTCAGGTGTTCGTCTCCTGGTTTAGCAGGTTAAGCTGGCTGAGACCCTAATTCAAAAGCCACCTGAGCTACTTGAAGAGAAGGATTCAGGATTGCAAATCCGGGAGCACAGAGCAGAAGAGAGAAGATGCCACTCGTGCTTTCACGGCAGCAAGCTGTAAATTCAGCTCTCTGCATCTAATGGAATCATGCTCTTAGGCTGCGGTTTCAATGATTGCCTTAGGCTTCTCTCTGGCCCAAATCACACTGGCAGAGGTATCGTATCTTCTCCACGCCTAGCTCCGTAGTCCTGCTCACTGCTTTTCACCAGTACATGCAATGGTGGAAACAGTCACATCAAAATAAAAAGCCACTCTGGATAAAAGAGTAATTTTTAACGGATAATACTTTTAGAGTAGCCATGAAAGCGATAGCTCATAGCAAGTGGCAGGTGGGATGGCTGGGGCTGTAGGAAAGAAACGCTGCCTCTGTGGCAGTCAAGAAAAAAGAAAGGAATTTTGGCATTTGATGCGAGAAAAATAAGTTAAAAACCTGCAAAATCGCAGAGATTGTCATACACTGGACAAAGCATAGGAAAGGTATATGAAAATCTCAGTCATGTAGCTCCAAATTGAGGCTTTGTAACTTCACTTTTTACCACAGGCTCAAATTTAAGTTCAATAAATAAAGTCTTTGTAGGTGAAGCGAGCATTTTCTCTAATAATGTCGTCCTATTTGGACTATATAAAGGTCCAGCAAGAGAGAAACAACATTTCTACTGTGTCCATATCCATTATCAAATATGGTACAGCTTAATTATGTACTTATGTTCTGATGTTGATTTGGGACTCTTCGCAATCCAGAACATGGCCTAGACCCAAATAGGCTGTTATACACACTTAGTGTAATTTCCAAACCCAGAAATGAACTCCAGTACAAGCTACGGGGGAAGTAAAAAACTTTTTCCTTTATCTTTTTTTGCTCTAGAAGTTAAGCGGTTTGGGAGGGGGGAATGGTTTTGTTTGTTTGTTGTTTCACCAGTGTTGCTCACTTGCTTTGTAGAATTCTGGATGTTTTCCAAAAGATGGTCATTTTGCATTATCTTTTTTTTTGTGCTAAAGGGGTATCAGAGAATTTTCTTGCGTTAATTCCTTGTC
Source organism: Leptodon cayanensis (assembly GCA_027564655.1). Classification (NCBI taxonomy): domain Eukaryota; kingdom Metazoa; phylum Chordata; class Aves; order Accipitriformes; family Accipitridae; genus Leptodon; species Leptodon cayanensis. Next base: position 1,913,466 of record JANXJC010000026.1, on the reverse strand, counting down.
CATGTGTGGAATGTCTTCCAGCCCAATCTCAGTCTGCATCTCTTGGCCATCTGCTTCTGATAATCTAGCTTTCAAATGTAAACCATCAGTGTATTCTTTCCTACTTGTTGGGCAATTCTGCTTTCTTGATTATTCTGTGAGATGTCCTTCCAGATCCCTGTACACTCAGAAAACTACTTCTGTGGTTTGCCTTTAGTAATAAGCAGGAACTCTTCTTCAATATCTTACTTACGCCAGTCATCATGGAACTTCTGGTCCTTTCTCTTGACTGTCCTTGTCAGAGTATTTTTGTCAAAAAATGTCAAAGAATACATTTATTACACATCAGCGACATCCTGATCTGAACCTCTTCTAGATTCACGGCAAAACAGGCAGCATCAGAAAACTGGAAGAATTACTTTCCCCATATCCTAATATGGCAAGGTATCTTCCCCTGACTTCTCTATTAAGTTGCCTACAATTGAGAAGGATCTTCAATCAGAGGAAAACACCTAGAAAGTCACAAAGAGTCAGCAGGTATTTCTTAAAGGGCTGAGAAAAGGTGCAAAAGCTCATTATTGGATACCATCATTATTAGTAAATATACCATAGTTTTGAGGGGTTTCACTACATATATAATGGAGACAATGTGAGGAGTAGTCTTCTGTATATCAAAAAGTCTTCTCTTTAACAGTGCATTTTGGAAGACTTCAGATTAGTTATCCACCTCTAACATCAGAAATTGAGTAATAAGTGGACTGGCTTTTAGGATTAATAGCCATACATAGCAACACACGTTGTTAATAATAATTTTAGTGTCTCTTAAATGAAGAACTATTTTTCCAGTCAGGAAGTAAGCTCTAGAAGTTGTGGAGATGTGTGTATCTTCTAACGCATATCTTCTGTCTCTATTAGAAGATATGCAGAATTTCTACAGGGTGATGAATGTTAATATTGTATCATCTAAATAAATTTGGCCATTTCCCCAGTGTTGTTTGGATAACGTAAATGTTTTTGCAATTGTGGATTTTTTTTTTTCCTCTTCTAAGATACCAATGAAATGTTCCTCTGGGAACGTTTGATTTCATTTCCAAGATAAATTGAGCAATTACCACAGGTGATCGGAAGGGCAATGTGTCTGTGTGTTTCCAAGAGAGCGAAAAATTAACATATTACTCCAAGTCAAGAAAATACAGGAAGAAGGAGGCTTTAGTCTTGTGAAAGTGAAATCTAAAACTTCCTATTACCTTTGCTGCATTGTTAAAGTCATATTCACATAAATAGTGTTGTGAAACTTTCACATTCTTTTCCTTACTGTGATTTGGCCAGAAGCCCGGTGTATTCGAATACTTGCAGATTTGCCTTCCAGGAGGATGTCGTCAGTCATTCTGCAACTTCCTTATTGTGGGAAATAGTCATTTTTAAAATGGATGACCTATCATAAAACTGATCCCAAATTTACTTCAAAGAGGAGACCAAAATATATTTTATTTATCATCTATCAGCAGTACACATGTGAGCATGAGACATGGATAAAGGCAGTGAAATTGGAATTCTTAGATCTGATTCTCATTCCAAACAATAATGGAAGGTTTTAAGACTCCAATCTTTAGATAAATTCCTCTAGGAATGGTATGGACAGTCCTATGATCATAAAAACTGTATAATCTTCTCAAAAATTTCTGAGTAATCTGCTCAAAAATTTCTGAGGCTGTAACTTGAAATCAATTGGCTTTTCTGTTTTTACCTATTTTTGATGGACATGGTTTTCTACCATAAAGAAACAATTCCTTCAATCTTGTAACGTTTCCTTTGAATCCTTCCTCTTAAATGAAGTAAAGCAAGTTATTGGTGATTTTAGAAGGTAACTTCACAACATGGAGTTCAAACCCAAGCTAAATTACATGCACGTTGTGAATTGCAAGCACATTTTTATAAAATTTCCTCTTCCTTCTCCTGATAAAAGTGTTTTGATTGAAGAATTGAGGTATCAACTGAGTTGTTAATATCTTAGACTAGAAAATTCAATAGCTATTCAATATGACAAAAGGAAAAATATACTCAGATTAGTTTAAGACATGGAGAAGAGAGAATTCCATAGAAGATACAACTGATCAAGACAGTGGCACCTGTAGTGGAAGGAGAATTGTGGGGTGATTACTATGCCAGGTATATGTTCATTCAGTAACTGCAGTTTGTTGAGAAACTTGTAATTTTTGACACAATTTTAGAATTCCTTGCAGAAAGTAGAAAAGGTAAGAGCTCTCATGTAAATTATGAAAACTCTGAGAATCACTATTCCTTTTTCTATAAAGATCTTATGTCAGATTTATTATTTAATTTTTAATATTATCACAAGATTTTTTTAAAAGACATTTTCTAATAATCATTAATAAAAATTAAAAAATGATTGTAAGCAAAAGTTGATTTGGAAAGAAGTATAATATAAACTTAAAAAAAGTTCTTAACATGCCAAGCCTAGTTGTTCCTTTTTTGCTCCTTCACTATTACTTTTTACCTGTGCAAATTTTCTGGTATCAGTTTAACATGTTCCTAAATTTATTAATACTGTCTGGCCTCTTTGGGTTTTTTTTTGTTGTTGGTGGTGGGTTTTTTGGTGTACCAGGGATTGGAGAATTTTGAAGAAATAGGACTAGGAAAATACACTCAAAAGTAAAAGTTGTAAGAATATCAGAGAATAAGAAAATGTACATCCAGATTTGAAAGAAAAAAAAAACAAAACAACAGTACTGTACTGTGTTATGGTTCATTATTTAGACTGTTTAGCCTTTTGCTCTTATCCCAGTTTCATTCATCTCCTGTCTTCCTCTGCATGGATAGTTTCATAACAAGATTCAGTCTGAACCTTCTGTCAGGGAACCTGTACTGATGCTTTCTGAATGCAGTGATGCTTTTCAAGCAACAATAGAATAGAGGAGGACAAGTTAGGTGAGGGCAGGGGGACGGCAATTGCCAATATCGTAATAATTTAGTACATTTTTTATGTCTTCAGTAGAAGTTTGCATAATATAAAATACTTAGAACATAGCCATACTGGACAGTAATTGAACTGAATGTCTAAAGTTATAATGTTTAGTTCTTGCGTATGAAGACAATTTTTTTTTATTTGTTTCGACATGAATAAAGTTAAAAATGAAATGTGATAACTTCGTTCTGGTTTTAGTACAAAGAAGCGATAAGCGTCATCATTCTTGAACACTGTCTGTGTCAGTCTCTAACTGTGCCTCTCTCTCGGAGTCTTCTACACCCGACCTTGTTGTGAGAGGGGCACTGCTGGCACTGTAGTCATCCCCCCTGCCATATCAAACAGGACCCCCAAGGGAAGATGGGTCAACCCATTCTTCTTGTATAGAAAAAATTCTCTGGTACACGATTTTGTCAAAGTATTCCGTTACTTCAGCATGTGATTGGCGTCAGCATTTTTTTCAGGCACAGAAGAGTCTCCCAGCTCTTGTTTTATGCCCCAGAAGATTCAGGATATGAACTACAGCAAAACCACCTGAGGTGTAGTGCACTCATTCAAACGCTTAGCTGCTAATAACCAGACATCTATGCTGTGATTCTACTTGCCTATAGCGTAAATTTTCCAACCACCGTCACTGTGTCCATTACATTTGGCGTTTATCTTTTTGCTTCTTGCATCTTGAGGGTGTGAAAGATTTTCTGTGGAATCTAAGATAATATAAACAAAATTGCTGTACATTCTTTGAGCATATAACGCCACATCTTAATCCAGTTCTTAAAGTGCATGCAGTGATCTGAATTGCAACTGTAGTGCTGGCATTTCTAAGTATTTCAGTTTATTGTTTGGGTCTTTTAAAAAGAAACTGGAAAAAAGAAAACCGGGTGCCTCTTCACAAGCACAGTTCACCTCTCAGGATCATGCATCTGCTATATTAAATTATGCCTAAAACTGAGAGGAAATTGTAGTAGTAATAATTACTCCCTTATTTGTGGATCAATGGAGGGTTGGGAGTTTATAGTGAAGTTTGTAGTAGCGAGTTTGTAGTGAAGCAATGCATGAACCATGAATCTTGGTTTCTTTCTGTTTCTGCATCATTATGTTTTCCACTAGGTTTGGGTAGATAGTTGGGCAGGTTTCACACATTTTTATTGTGAATAATTACTTTGGATAAATTAATGAGATTTTTCATCTATGGAGACGTAAGAAGAGATTTGGTTGCTTCCAGATTTGGTAACTAATGGCTCCTTAGGCACTTTAAGATATCTCACCTAAAAGTGAGATTCAGTTAGCCGTTTTGGATGTCCTGCAGTATCTGCAACATTTGCACTGAGCAGGAAGATCTGACAAAAGACTTGCAAGAATCTCTTGGTCTTTTGCAGACACAGGTAAACCCCTTGTCTCTTTTTAAAAATATAATTAGCATGTTTTCTTCTAGCTGTCTTAGGAAGCCTTTTTTTTTTTTTCTTCTCTCTTTTCAACTTCTTTCCTGAATTGTAGTCACACTAGTTCTGCTTTCCTGACTGCAAAGTTATAGCAGCTGTGGTGCAGAAAATCATCTCAAAAGAAAATGCTAATAGGGGTTTTTACAGTGTACAGTAAAAGGCTCTGATTAAAAAAAATAATAATAACGCTCCACCGCAAATACTATCTGTAATCCAAGTTGCTGTTTCTTAAAATGGCACTAGGTGCCTATGTTTAGGCAATTGAATCCTTTCCTTCTTAGTTTCTCAGAGTGACTTTGTACTCTACAGGGGTGATTTAGTTGTATCCAAAAACTAGATCATTAGGCTTGCTTCAGTTACTGGATTTGGAAAAGAGAAAAATCAACAGCACTGGAGAAAGGACCTGTTACAATGGTTTTCTAGCCCACAAGCTAGAGGCTTCAGTGCTGATACTCCATCTTCCCTAATCAGGATTTACCTGCTCAGTAATGGGTTAAGAGTGTGTTCATTATTTGGGTATTTTGGTAGCTTGCCTCTTATAAAACCAATCATGAGTGCAAGATTATTGTTCTTGGGGTTTTTTTTAAGATGCATGACTTGGTGAAATCTATGAATGTTCATAGGATCAGTAAAAAGCACCTTGCTGATTAGTGACTAGTTTTCACAACTATTCTTTGAGAAAAATTTCCTTATCTGTGCAAAGCTATTTTTTTTTTCCCATATCAGGAAACAAGCATTGGGAATTTCTGCCTGATTTTCTAGTCCTGGAAAAAATGAAATGTAAAGCAGAATAGTTCTGTAACTGTGTCTACCCATTTTTGTTTATAATGTGGTCTCAGACTACATAATTTCTCTCTGAAATGTAATCCTGCTAACGTATTTTGATTTTTTTTCTGTATGATGAAAAGGAAATGTTTATTACTCTTAAAGAAAAGTTTTAAGGAATTATCGCAAAAGAAAGTAATCTTTGGTTGCTAGAGAGGTAGCTCAACCTTTTTTCATCTCAATTATCAGAAGTCTGTTGGTGTGATAGAGCCGGTGGGTTGTATGGCAAAAAGCTGTTTGTGATGCATCGAGAATTTTCTCTTTAACTTAGTGGTATATGAAGTAGAAGTTGTTATCTTTTAATATCTGTTAGGTGCTTTAAATCAGTTTTGAAAGTTTATCTTGGAAATTCATGTTAATACTAAAAGAATTTTAAAAATTCAGTTTGTTATTAGCGACTGGTTTTGTTTTAATTTATGATGTGGAAGAAATAAAGCTTGAACTCAAGGAGGGGTGGATGGTATATAGATTATTGCCTGCCCTATATGATAAAATGTACAAGGTGTAACAGTGAAGCAACGTGAAGGAACTACTGCTGCCATATTTTGTTGCACTTAATATGTTAATTGGGCAACTGTATGAATTGGAGAAACACGTGTGTTTTCATATTCTTTAGACAAGGAAACTAAAGCTTGCTTAAGGGTGAAACAGAAAACATGGCCACCTAAAACTTATTTGAAAATCAGAATGAATTACAGTTATTAAATGATCAGGTCATTCTTCTTTGGGGAAAAACAAACAAACAAACAAAAAAAACATTAAATGAAGAAGTTCAGCCTAAATTCAAGCTCCTCAGGAAGTCATCAGGGTCAGCTTCAGAAATGTGGTTTAAAATCCTTGGGTGTTGATCATGTTATATTTTATCTTCTTAGGAATGGCAAAATTCTATTCAGAAGAATGCAGGACTTGCATTTATTGAGCTCATCAATGAAGGAAGGTAATGAATTTTAAAGCTTTTGAACAAGTAGTCATTTTGCGTTTATTCCATTGGGTGATATTACTTCCTCACCATCTGTTCCGAAAAGATTGTGAAAAAGCAATTTTAATTAAGAGATTTATTATATAGCTACTTTATATAGTAAATATTTCATTTGGAAATGTGTAAATTTTGAAAATTTTGTTTATTGACAGAAGGCAGTAGAGCTCCATGAACTGTGTATAGGTTTGGGTTTATTTGAGAATTGAACCACCGTTCTCCAGAGCAGCCAGGTTGTTTTACCAAGACAGTCCAGGGAGCCCAATCTGTAAACCCATCTGCTGCTCCATCTGTTTTAGGAGCACAGCATTCATTGTACAGATGCACTTCTCTATACATCATTTCATGAGGAATTATATTATCTAGAATTCCTGCTTCAATTTAAGTCCTGTAAAACACACAGGGCATTACGTTTATAAGACCTGCCTTGGTTTTGAAAATTGTTAAGATACTCTATTATCAATCCTCAAGTAATTTTAATTCTGTATGTATCTTCTAGTCTGTGCAATGTTTGTCAGTACTTCCAGCCAGCAAGCCGGGCAGCAGAGGGGGACTCTTTGGCCTTCCTGGTATAGGGGAATGCCAAAGACAAATGGAGCCACTTGTGTAATGTGTGTGACTCATATTGGCCAGTACATTAAATCCGTTTGAATCTAGATGTCTTGATATGTGCAGCTGAAAAAATAACATAGCAATACGCCTGTTGAAGAGATGTTGTCATTTTATGTATGGTTTCTTTTTTTCACCAAAGTATCAAATCTTCTCTTTATTGTAGGATATTTTTTGTCTAGCTGATATTTCAGTCGTTAAATCATGCATTCATTAAAATGAAGTTTAGAAAACATCAGAGTATAGGAATTTAGGAATATGAGTATCTGCAAAACAGGAGCATGTAGCTTATTACCCAGTTTTGGGTTGGTAACTTCTCTTAGATTCCCTGCGCACACTGAACTTACACCACAATATAGCAGTTGGGAGTGTAGTCCTTTCTTTGGAAATTCTTCTTGCTACAAAGTGGCAATATGAGTTTACACCATAACAGGGCTCACCTGAGTGAGTCATATACTGCATATTATACAATAAATATTACATGGTAATGGGCTGAATAACTATAGTAAGCTTATGTTCTTGGATAGTAATATACAATCCCATTTTGACCTTTTTTATTTTCTCAGCCAGGCTGGCGAGTTCAGCTATTATTGCATGCTCACATTGATAAAATGCTCATTCTGAACAAATCCTACATCTGCATATTTTTAGCAGTCAGGTGTGAAGATATCAGTGGACCCTCTACTCCCCGTTAACAAAAACTTTTGAAACAAAGTAGTATTCAAGAACTTCTGCTTAAATCCAATCAAAGGAATGTCTAATCAAACTGCCCTTAGACACATGTTCCTCCACGTACGTTTGTCAGAAAGGTGTTTTAGAACAAGTGTGTGTGCATTACTAGAACGCAATTCTTTGCAACCAGCGCATTTGTTTTTAATTTACCCTTTTGGGTATAAAGATAACAATCCTTTAACTGGAAATTGTTATAAATATTTATTCTACTTAATAGCTAAACTTGTGAATGCAATTCATCAATCATAGCTAGAGAATGCAATTGTGCAGTTGTCAACAATTAACAGGACATAAACAGTTGATGAATGTGCAGCTGAATTAAAGTGCTCCCTAGGATAACCTGAAATTATAAACTGGATCATTTAAAGGAATCTAACAAAGGATCTTTATAATTAAAACAAAGCAGGGTTAATGGGATGTAAAATTGCATATAATCGCTGTGCAATAATGATTGAATTTTAAATTATTAAAAGGAAAATGAAGACTAAGAATATTTTGAAGGACTTTCTGGATAAGATTTTGAGAGACCTAGGTAATAAATCAACAGTTTTGAGGAAGCTTTTTCTTTTGACCGTGGAGGAAAAGGTTCAGATGTAATGCAGAGGATCATAGTTTTTATAATCTTCAGTTAGATGCCTATCTGTTTTAATATATGGATGTTATAAGGTGATTTTCCAAGTACCTAACTTTTGTTGTTTCTGCTTGAAATAATTCAAGTGCCTTTCTGATCTTTGACTTTATTAGAAATGTTCTGAAATAAAATATTTCAGTTTAGTGATAGTTAAAAAAAAAACCCCAAACCTACATTCCTGTCACTTTAATAAATTGCATTTTCATTTTAAATCAGTTGATTTACTGCGTTTGTTTGTTCTTGGTTTAGATAATATTTTGTTAGGAATGTCTGAATGACACATATTTGTAGAATTCACCATACCAACACTCTGATACAGCTTTCTAAAAATAGGAACTGTTATAACAATTTTTAGTATAACAAGAGTATCTGACTATAGATTTAAATTAATACTTTCAAGGAAAACATATGCAAAGATATTTAATTTGGAAGTGTAGAATAACACTGTCTATAATATACCTGAAAGATTTAGCGACATCCTGGTTATGATCCTGAACTTTATGCTTCTTTTTAATCAGTCTCATGCTACGAATATGTGATGTTGAGGGTATCACACACGTCAAGAGCTTCACTGATAGCAGCTTAGTTAGGATTTCAGATTTACATTAGGGTATACACATAAGTAGGCTTCTTAATTTAAGAGCTGGATGCATCTGCAATGTTGGCTGTAAAAAGAGACATGAAAAGAGTTCTTTAGGAATTATGTGGGAGGGAGATTACAACCCACATTTAAGTGGGGTGGTGATGGATGAGCTCAAAAGCAAAGCATGCAGGGCGATGAGAACAGGAGGTAAGATAGGAGCACCTACCTCAAGTAAATATGCACACAAATGCATACAGCTTGGGAAACTAGCAGTAGAAATTACTCCACATGCAATCACAAAACTATGACATCACTGGAATGAATGAGATTTGGTGGGACAGCCTGCACTGTGCGACGGAAATGCTGCGATGGACAGATACAAGTTCCTCGGGAAAGACAGGCAGAGAAAGCAAGGAGGGAGCGTTGTCTCCTCTGCGAAGGAGCAGCTCAGATGTGTGGAGCTCTTCAGCAGGATGGATGGCAGTCTGGCTGACAATTTGTAGGACAGGATGAGAGGAGAGTCCAGTAAGGGTGACATCATGGTGAGAGTTTGTTACCAACCACCCATTCAGGGCGAGGGAAAAGAAGAAGCATTCTTTAAACAATTTGAGGAAGTATCTGGATCACAAACCCTAGTTTTCATGGGGATCTTTAACCTTCCTGATGTCCTCTGGAAGCGCAACAAGGTGGGATGCATGCAGTCAAGAAGATTTCTGGAAGGTGCTGGGAATGACTTCTTGATACAGGATGAACCAACCAAGAGTGACACACAGCTGGATCTGCTATTTACTAGCAAGCAAGAATTGGTTTTGAATGTGGTATTAATGGCACCTTTGGCTGTAGTTACTATGAAATATTGGAGTTCAAGATCCTAAGGGAAGTGAGGACGGAGAGTAGCAGAGTACAGATTTAATGAGTGCAGATTTTACCTTATTTGGGAAACTGGTAGGTAGGATCCCATGGGAGGCAGATGTGGTGGTCCAGGGAGCTCTGGAAAGGTGGTAGGCCTTTAAGTACAGCATCAACCAAGTGCAAGAACTGGAAAAAAAGTAGATGTATCAAGAGACTGGTTTGGCTAACCAAGGAAATTACAGTAGAACTCTGATGCAAAAAGAGACTACACAGGAGGTGGAAGTGGAAGCAGGCTAGAAAGGAGGAATTTAGAAACATTTCTTGAGCATGTAAGGAATGTTGTCAGGAAGGTCAATGCTCAGCTGGAAATGAGACTTGGAAAAGATATCAGAGGCAACAAGAGCTTCTACCCCTCATTAGTCGTAAAAGGCTGACCAAGGAAAATGTGTCCTGTTGCTGAATGGGATGGATGATTTAGTCACAGATAAGACTGAGATGCTCAATGCCTGATTTGCCTCAGTCTTCACCAAGGTTTCTCAAGCCTCTGTCTTTAGCAAAAGAGTTCAAGGAAGAGAACTATCAGCAGTGGATGAGGATTGAGTCAAGGATTCCTTGAGACAACTTGTCCCATACAAGTCCATAATACCGGATGGGGTACATCTGATGTAGTGAAAGTACTTGCAAGGCTGATCACTATTGCCTCTGAAAAGTCAAGGAAATTGGGCCAGGTCACAGGTGCCTGGAGAAAGGCAAATGTTGCACCCATTTTTAAAATAGTCCACAAAAGCCGGAGAACTATAAGCTGGTCAGCTTTTCTTCTGTCCCTTGGAAAATCATGTAGCAAGTTCTTTTGGAACACACTTCTGGCCGCATGAAGGAGAAGGTAACTGAGAACAGTCAACATAGATTTACAAAAGCTAAAGCATTCCTGACCAACCTGTTTGTCTTCTGTGATAAAACAACTAGATTTGTGGACATGAGGAGAGCAGTGAACATCATTTACCTTGACATTGGCAAGATTTCCCACTGTGTCCCACAATATTCATGTATTAGAGTTAGAACGCTACATTCTAAATGGATGGACAACTAAATTAGGTGGAAAACTGGCTACACAATGGGGCTACAAGGGTTGTGGTTAGTTGGTTGTGCTCTACCTTGATGCCTTTGATGAGTGGAGTATCTCAGGGGTCTATCCTGTCTAAGAGATGGAAGTTACAGATCATTATTAGTCTTTCAGCATTGGATCACTATCCTCATCTTCAATTTCCTTCCTCCTTTTTGTTTTCACAACACTCACCTCTTTAAAGACATGACCTTGTCCCTTCATTTAAAACAATTTTCTTTATCTTTTACAGAATTTTCTCATTTTAAATAGCAGGAGTAGTCTGCTTATAATATTAATTTGAGGAAACATGAGACTATATTTCATCTCAGATTTAAAATTGTAAGCTTTGTTTCTGTACTTTCATCTCTGTACCTAAGTCAGCTTTCTGCCTTTAACCATGAAAATATGTACTTTTGCATATCTGCCTACCTGGACCTGCAAGCATATTTAAAATTCACAGGAGGCCTTTTTCCTTTAAACCTCGTTTTGTTGAGAGGTTTCACTAATTTCCTGGAAAGAGTAGCAGAATGTTTAAATAGACTGGAAATTTGTGTTTGTTTAAATTTAGATGAATTGCTGATTAAATCCTGAAAGGAGGCTAATAAAGACTTACTTACATTCTTTCCATGTTACCTCAACTAGGATTGTTGGGTAACTGGAGCAAATTTTCTTTTGGACATCCTCTTGCAGTTTGGCAGTTCTGATATGTTTGGTTTGTGGTAAATGAGCTCACAGTCATTAGTCACTGTCTGCAATACTTCAATGTTCAGGCCCTGTGTTAAAAGGTATATCTATGGTGCCATTTGCCATATTTGATTTATGACATGCATTTACAGTTGGATCCCTAGATACCCCTTGAAGAACTCGTTTAGTAGTTGGGTCCAAGAAGGATGGAGGAAGGATGCTGTTCCTTGTTTCTGTCTTGACAATGATCTTGATCAAAGGAACCTTGAGGTCAGAATGGAGACCTCACCTGAATCATCCAGGAATGCAAGATACTTGGTCTTCAGATGTCATGGATATTATGTAGCTGAGGGCTATCAGAACAACCAGCAAAGGATTCCAGTCTGATGCACAAAATCCAATATATGCAAATCCAGGCAGAAAATAGCACTGGGGAAGCAGTAGCACTCAGATACGATACATAGATAAGAGCAAAGGTGTTTGATTATTCTGTCTTTGACAGATGTAACCAAATTCTGTTGCTGTGTTGTCACCCTCACCAAGTATAACTTTTTGATTGGAGGAATCCTTTCTCAAGTGTGAGTGGCTGTTTTATGGAAATTCATCCTAAATGTCATCTTCCATCGGTAGAGAATTCCTGTCATAGCTACTTCTATAAAACTGGGCACTGAATGTCTGTATTTCTGCTCTAGCTGAGGTGTGAGCTTGAGCTCCCTGTTAGATGTGCTTTTTTATAATCTCATATTCTTTACTACAGCTGTCCTTGCCCTACCTCCAGACTAATAGTCAGGTTGTGTTAGACAAAGCATACATTGTTATGGTAACCATCTCTGTACTTGCGGCGTCAGTACAGCTGGAGTTCTGTTAATCTGTTAGAGGTTTTGAGGCATCCTCTCACCTTCCAGCCTTGTCTGATCCAGTCGTATCTCAAAGGGGAGGCTGCTTGTGGGACGCAGGCCATTTCAGTTGTAACTGCTGGTCTTGCGTGTTTAGTGGCTGGTCGCTATTTCAAAGAGATTCCTCTTGATTTAGAAAATTCTTATGCAAAATAGAAAATCTTTATGAAGATTGGAATAGGTTCTTCATTGTCAACTCTGAGTCTGTTATAGCTTCTGTGGCATTTCTGAAACATTAATAGTTACCCTCCATTAAGTTTATCTTGCCAACGTGCTCATGGTGTAGTCCAGTAGTCGGTCTTTGCATGCTATAATTTCAAACTTTTCTCTAGTAAATTCTTCATCACTGCCCTTTTGCTAGAAATCAGACCCCTGCGTTAGACATTACCTTCCAAAGTTTATAGGAATTTACTTTCAAAGTATGTATAGCAGTACCGCATCTTGTGGAACTTCAAACTCTTCAAGTTAGACCAGTTTATGAATCCTATAATAAATACTAAGTGCAACGATAGGCTTCATTTCTTATGAACGCTATTAAGAGTAATAATTGTCAAAACAACTGTGTTTGTTTGGTAAAAAAGTGGCACATTTCCAGGCTGCTTCTTGGAAAAATTAAGCTATGGGCATCTGATGAAAGTAAGTCAGAGAAACATCTGTTTCCCTGGACATGTGAGTTGGCAGAACTTCAGGAATGAGTAGAGGAAACAAGACCTTAGCTAAATTATAACAAATGTTCATTTTGTAATCTGTTTTGAAAATTGCTGCTTGGGAATGATCTGCTTTTTTAGTTTATCTCAAATGAAAGAAAGATTGAGTAACATAAGCACAATTGTTTTATCTAGCAGCGTAACAGCTATGAGCCTTCTTTCTCTCTGTGTGAGATTATTACTAGGAAGAACTGAGTGCAGGATAGCAAAATCAGTTTAGAATAGTTAGTGAGATACGAGTTTTCATCCTTCAATTCTGGTAGATGTACAAACAGCACTGGCTGTCACAACCTATCCCAATCCACATCTAAATGTGTTGCAAACGCTTTATGTTTTTTACGTGTTTCCAAGACAGTTTGGGTATTGTCTTATCACTGTCTCTTTCCAAAACTCTGGGGGGGGGAAGAAAAAAAAAAAATTCTCCCAGGCTTTGGCTATTTATCTGAATGAATTCTTGGAATGTGGAAGTCCACAATCCAGCCTTTTTAAACCCCAGTATCTGAAAAACAGGGGCTTCTGATTGATTCCACGTACTTTTTCACAATTTCCTTTAACCTGTAAGCACTCTGGACTTCTAAGGTAACCTTGCTGAGGACAGAACTCAGGAAAGCAAGCCACATTGATTTAGAAAAACTTCTCACCTACTCCTAAACAACATTTGCAAATAATTCATATTTATGAATGGACATGTCCTGAGGCGTACTCTCGCCCAGTCTGCTCTCACTCATGAGCGTGAAACTCTTCGATATTTAGGTAAAGGAGAGCCTGCCATTTACTTTTATTCCTACAGATACTTAATCCCTGTCATGCTTATTTTAAAGTACCAGCATATCTTAATGCTAGTTTTTACTTCCATTTTCCATATGTTCAGCTGGAAACTTCACAGCTATCTGTACAGAAAGCTCATTTCCCCGTAGAAGTATACCAGGGTTTGAGTCAGGAGAGATTTCAGGCTGCTTTGTTGGTGGATTCCTCACTGAAACTCCTTTGATTCAGTCTAAAACCAAATCAAACCCATTTCTTAGTAAGGTAGTTTTAGCTGTAGTTCATAAATTTGTGGGCATTAATAGAAATCAAGCTTGTCTTGGTAAGGAGAAACCATAAATTACCAAGTCTGTGTTTAACCTCTGCCTTATGCGGTAAGAATTGCCACTCAAAGAGAGTAAGATTTTTGCAGATCCTGGCTGAGATCAGATTAGCTGGGGAAAGACACAGAATCACACTTGGCTTCAATTCTGGTAGGAGTTTCAGTGGTGCAACTGAAGAAATGGTCACACAGGATAAAGCCAAACATTATTCTAGGTTAATGTCTTTTTTCTTTTGGTGAATCATGAATTACTGGAGAACACTATAAAAAGTACAGCCAGCCTGTGGTGACACTTCTCATACAACTCCTTACCCCTTTGGGAGGACTACTTGTGTAGAGATTAATAAGGATCACCAGAAGGCCTGATTAATCACTGTCTCAGCATCAATCTGTCTACTAGGTCTTTTGAGGGTGGTGCTTGCTAAGGCGGGGTGAGGATTTACAAGGGTGAATGAGAACAGGGGGTATAGTTCACTCACAACAAACGTTCAGTTGTCAGTGATAAGGAGATTTCGCTAAAGAACATGGTTTATTTCCAAAGGAGTGTAAAAATGGTACTGCTCTCAAACTTCGGATCTTCCCCCTGTTTAGCAAGTGTATATGCATTTTGTGCCTCAAGCTCCTTCTTACTTGGATTGGTTACTCCAAGGATGATGGTTTGAGAAAGATGCAGAGAATAGACTTTTCCCCAAAAGGGAGTGCTCTGAAAAATCTGCAGATGAGAAGCGGTTGTGCAGATGACTGAAGTATCAATCAGGATATATTCAGTGGGTGTCAAACCTGCATTAATATAAATATTATACAATGTAATATGTTACATAAGGATTTTATAACGTAACAGTACATGGAGTTCACGTTCTTGAGAATATATGCTAGACTGTTGGTTCATCTTTTGGAAATGTCTGAGGAGGTAAAAGACCAATCCATCACTGAAATTTTCTTTTGCAAAATCATAGAATGTGGGGCTAAGAAAAAGGAAAACACAATTCCAGAATTTCATCGGAAAAGGCATTTCCATTGAAATAAGTCCGCATTAATGTTAGTATGTCAATAGTGACTATAACTTGTCTAGAATACTGCTGACAGTTTTGGCTGTGCAGTTGCAGAAAACGTAAAATCAGACAATCTCTTTTGCTGTTTTGCCATACAAAAAGTCAGAGAGCTCATTTACTTAGCCTAGTAAAATAGGAATAGATGGAATATCAGAAGGTCAACAGAAGGAAGAATTGTGTAAACCTAAGGGCAACATTTGCATAAAAGTAAAGCTGAAGAATACATTTGGATTAGAGAGTAAAAGGGTTTTAACCTTCGGAGGACCTTCCAAAGCTGTGCTGGAGGCAAGCAACTCAATCACATTTTCATAAACCGAAGACACATTTCATGAGCTAGATTTCATGAAAATGCCTTTCATAAACTAAAGATAGTTTATGAAAGAGTTTGTATGACGTAGCTGCGTGTTGCAGTGAAGGAATGAATTTGCTGACCTAGAGGTCCTTGTTCCTTTCTCTTATTTGCAGTGCGTGAAGGGAGGGTTTTTTTGATGTACTGGCAGCCTTTGATACTACTGAGTGTGAGATTTTTCCTGGTTTGGGATCCTTTCTGAATCATTTCTATTTGGGTATTTTTGAGAATCCTAAACATAGTTCTAAGCGCTTTTTCTTATGCCAAAAAAGTCTGAGGGGGGGTGGGGAGGTGTTGTTTGTTTTTGGTTTTTTTTTTTTAATCTTATGCCATCCATGTGTTTAAGTTAGTAAGGTTTTAGATAAATTGGTAAGTATTCAAAGGATGATGACATTACCACGCACGTTCATCAGGTGTAACCCAGTTACGACAGCATGCTCTGTTGTGCTGCTCTTATATGAATTTGAGGTTCAACCAGAGTTAGCTGGCTATGATTTAATCCAGATATAACAGTAATAGCACTTCTGCCATCTTTTGCTTGGTAGAAGTGTAGTTTGAGAATACAGGATAACTTCCCATTAGAAGTAAAAATCAGTACCAAAATATTATTTTTAAGTAGTGTTTTTGTATTTCAAAAAGTAGCAAGTTTCCTTGAACAAGTACAGCCAGCACATAAGCAAGTTCCTTTGCAAAAACCTCTGTAAGGCATTGCTTCCCTGACCTTATAGTAGCTGCCTTTCCTTTCAAAGCTAAGATGACACATTCAACTGCTTTAACTTATTATGCTTCTGTTTTCTGCCCTACATTCTTGCACTTACAAATCAAAACATCCAGGCCAAGGCTTCTTTTGGAAGCATGCAAGATTTCTAAATGATGGCCTAGATTTTAACCCTTCTCTTTTTCAAAAGTCTGTCTTTCTGGCAATTTTAAGATCTGGCGATTTTAAGACTAGTGTAATTCTCAATGGTCTTCTAGAAGCAAAAGCACAGTTTACCTAGTCTTTGAAGTTCTGTCTTAGGTGCATACAAGCACCTAAGGTAAATGAATCACAGTATGTCCCTTATTAGCACACATCGATACAATATTATTTAATTATTTATATAGTGTTGATAGGCTGTGGCCTCCTTTTTGTCCTAATCCCAATGTGCTGACCACCATGCAAACAATTTTTCGTCTTTTTCTTGAAGAAATCACAATCAGTGATAGAAATATGAGAGTGCATGAAAAAAACTGGCTAGACACAGTTGAAATAACACTGAGATATCCCATAGATAAGATTTTTGACAACAAACAGAAAGGAAGAGAGCAGGCATGTCTGTAGTTTTAAATAAAGCCCAATAGCCTGGACTGGCCTATGTTCATACTGCTTAAGGTTAGTACCTGCTAGAGCAGAGTGTCTTCATTCATCCTACGCAGCACTTAGTCCAGCTCTTCCATGAAGCCTGTACAGTTCCTGTTTCACCTTAAGTTATGATTACATTTTGTCTGTTGAGTTCAGATTGTTTGGAATAACACGAAGGCTACCTACTAGAATGATGTGTTCTATGTGTGCCGGGGTGTGGTATGAAAACACCTGCAGAACATTCTTGGGCAGCATTGGAGAGAGTTTAACTTGATACAGTCTCGTTGATGTGTCTTCAGCGAACTGTCCCTTGGACCATGCCTGTATATTTTCTGGATGGAAGTTAGAGCGAGCCAAAAAATGAGCGGGGGCCAAGCTAATGAATTGAGAGCCGTAGGCAGTCAGGACCCAGTGCTCAGGCATATTCCCTGGTCCCCTCTTATTTGTCATCTCCTTGACTTTGGACCCTGAAGACTTGTGCTATTGCAAGGTTACCTGAAATCTGGCTCAGTTTGCCTAATGTGCTGTCCAAAAGCTGCAGCGACTCCGAAGTTGTTCCCAAATGCATCAGGTCTCTCAGTTTTTGGGGCAGAAAGGTCCGTTAGAGGGGTAGGAGGTACAGCTGGGGTCACCAGCAGTTCCAGCCAGCTGATTTGAATCATCCACTGCACATTGATAAAAGTTTTCATTTTCTGTAAAGCAGCCAGAGACTAGCATCAACAGATTTTATTTTGGTTTTTTATCTTTTTTTTTTTTATATATATCTTTTCTCTGAGTACTGGAAAGAGCTTTATTTATAACTTGTGGAAATTAGCGTTCTCTGGGAATCCATTTGAAGTCCCCTGGAGGTATTTTAGTGTGTAAATGGGCACAGAGAATGTGAACACTTCTTGCTACAGATAAATACAACTAAGATGAAGATAGTATGTATTTATCATTGCTCATGAACAGAGGCAGCTTAGGTTGTTTTCTGAGGTATAAAAACCATGCCCAGATATCCCAAAAAATAAACCCAGTGGATCAAAGTTAGCATCGATCTTTTCTCACCAAATTCTTGGTGGCAGGGAGTGTCTACGAAACCTATTGATTTCACCTAAAGCCATTTGGAACTAGAAATCCTGCCTGGACCGCAGCTGGCTCAAAGATACTGAATTTGCACTGTGCTCCTTTTATTCTATATTTTATTCATTCAGGAAGGGATGTACAGCTAGTAGACACTTGAAGTCTCTGTGTTCAGTTTTGAAATCCTAGCCAGTTGCTTCCAGGCCATTAATGTCATATGGAAAAGTTCAGGAAGACCTGTGATGCAAAATTTGATAGGAGATGTTAAACACTCACTTCTAGTATTTTCTCATTTTAGAGAAGCTTGTTAAAGTCATGAATGCTCACTCCTAAGCTATATCTGAGGGCAGTCCTACGCTAACCTCTAAACAATAAAAATCTGAACGCTTAACAGTAATAAAATACTTAACTAATAAAATACTAAAGCATATCTTCCAGCAGGGTAGATTAAAAATAAAGCTAAATTTTGAAGACTACAATGGAGGCAACTTTAGTCTTTCAGCTTATAGTTTGCCAAAACCTTTTTGCTTTCAAGAATAGCAAAGGGTTAGATATAATAAAAAAGCTTATTAAAAGCATGAATATCCCCTGTGAAACCTTGATCTAAGCTCGTTTGTCATTATCTGCAAACAGAGGCCCCAACATTTATGTCTTCCCATGCCACAGACCCATAATAAACATTAGCTCAGGGTAAGTGATTTCCTTCCTTCACAGATGGTAGAACACACCAAAGGAGGCAAGAATAGAGTTCACGTCTTTCCATCTTATAGGTATAAGGTCTAGTAATCATGGTTTTCATTTCTAATAATCATGACTTCCATTTGTGGCACTTCTAAGCACCAGACACCAACCTTAAGGTGGAATTTGCTAGAAATTTCACATTCTTAATATAAGAATCTCTGAAATTAAGTGTGTTTCCCTGATGCTGCAAGAAGTAAAATCCCAGACCGTATGCCAGTTTGACACAAAGAGGAACAGTTCTTCCTGATCCTAAACAGACCTGTCAGATCTTTGCATCCTGAAAGATATTTCCTCCCTGCTGACAAGAAGAGCAAAGCAATTTTTAATAGAGCGGGCAACCTCAGATATGGACTGTAGGGACAAGAAAGCAATTGCTTCCACTCTTCCTGCCCAAAAGATATCAGCATTATTAACAACACAATGTTGTTTATGCTGCAATTTTATTATGTATCTCGTGGTATTTGGTGGTCTTTACAAGAGTCTTAATTTAAGGTGTCTGATTGACATCCTCAGTCTCAGTCCAATCTTAATCTATTTTTTCCTTCTTTTTAAGTAAGATTTGTCTAGTTCTGATGCCACGAAAACTTGGAAACATGATGCACTTTTCACTCCAGTGTTTGAAAAACATATAAGAGATATTTATATTATTTTACAATTTTAATAGAATTTTAAATCTTCTGCAATCTCATGATTTTTTAAGACTTTGAAATTGGAATATTTATATTTAGTGATATAATGGTATCAATAAGAATCTAAGCAGTTGTCTAGGATTTTTTAATGATAGTATAGTATTCATTTTCATATTGAGACTGCTGTTAAAAACATACTTGAAGTATAGTACGTCCATAAAAAACTTTTCCCTTCAATAATAAATAACAAGCTTTTTCCATATAACATGATTTGTTTGTGCTTTCACAAATGCAGAAAATTTTGGATAAAACTAAATTTTTTATGTCAAGTAATTGGCAATTGCTTTACAGTAGTTTCATTAATTTTAACTTTTTCCAGTTTAATTAAATCTGCTGAAATAGCTTATTTGAAGTACCTCACATACAGAGGTTGATTTTGATTTTTCTTATTTTAGATTATTGTGTCATGCGATGAAAGACCATATAGTACGTGTCGCAAATGAAGCAGAATTTATTTTGAACCGACAAAGAGCTGAAGATGTCCACAAGCATGCTGAGTTTGAGGTAAGCCTGAGAGTTGGTGCATTTCTGCTTCCCTGTTTTCACTCAGTTGTCACCTAGACTGTAACCCCATACAGTAAAGATTTTTTTCTTCCAAGAAAGAAATTTACATTGAAGGCATTTCAAAACTGGTTTTTAAAAGCTTTGGTAAATGTCAAACACAAGGAATGGGTTTAATTTCTCGTCTCCTCACTGAAATTCATGAAAATATTTAGAGCTCGAAGAAATCCCTTAACCAGAATATCTAAACTGATATGGCAGACCCTTAGGTTCACAAAGAACTTTCCTGATTTATTGCAAATAGTAATGCAAATCACCTTATTAATTATTTTTTGTTGGATATTATCGACAGTTTATATGAGTTCAGTAAGAAAGAAAAGTAATTAATACGCTTGTGGCACTTCACAAAAAATAAGGAATAGAAATAATTTGTTAAAGAAAATTAGTATTTTAAGGTAATTTTGTTAGAACATTTTGCATTTTGGAGCACCTTAGAACATTTACTTGCTATAATTTATATACTGAAATATGATATTACATATCTTTCTTGCTAGCTAGGAATCATTAACTACTGACAGGAAGATTGTGTTTAAAATGTCTATTCTTTTCAAGTTTTGGAAGAACTAACAGAGCAGTGACTCCCGTAACTCTTTAACATCTGTAATTCTTACTCCTAAAACGCATCAACATTCAATTGCTTTTTTCATCAATGAGCGTTGCAGTATACAATTTAAATTACATTGCTTGCAAATGATACAAATATACAAAAAACCTATTTTTAGAACATGTTCAGTTTAACAGCTTTTTGATTATTTCTTTAGGATTAGTTTTGTTTCTACTCAAAAAATTTTCACACAAAAGTGATGGAGTAAAGTTAAAATTTCATTTTTTGCATTACTTTATCAAATACGTTTTTGCATTTTTATGGTGTTTTATATAACATTTCAGCATCACTGTTTTTTATTATTTCCAAACCTGCGTGTGCTTGCATATATTTGTTTATGTGTAACTATATATGCACAAGCATACATTTCCACATATTTTAATGCTCAAGTGACCTAATGTTAGTATTAAGATAGACTGACTTAGTATGATGATAATAAATAGCTATATCAATTTATTCATC
Source organism: Leptodon cayanensis (assembly GCA_027564655.1). Taxonomy (NCBI): domain Eukaryota; kingdom Metazoa; phylum Chordata; class Aves; order Accipitriformes; family Accipitridae; genus Leptodon; species Leptodon cayanensis. The sequence goes on along the minus strand of JANXJC010000026.1, from coordinate 1,892,510 downwards.
TGTCAGAAAATGTCAACAAGCACCTGGTGGCTAGAAATAGGATCCAGTAATCTTAATTTTGATGAGGTTTTTATCTCCTTGAAACAGCTCTCTTAAATGTGCACTTTGATGTACTAGTTCTTGTGCTCCTTGACCTAGCTGAAAAGTGTGAGACACAGAGATATCTGTTGTCATTTTGAATACACATAACCTTTACTTCATTTTGTCAGAGCAGACAGCAGACGCTTGTCATATGGGATTGCAACAACTTTATTACCAAGCATATACTGGATATTTTGAACTTAGATAAAATCACATTTACAATTAAGTGTGTGTCAGAGTGAAGTTTCATATTGCCTCAACAATAAATAACATTTGATATTTATCAGAGCATCATGCAGTAACCTAAGATGACAATAGAAGATTGAGTTATCTGCTCTTTGAAGAATACATTGAGGTATAAGATCTGTCAGAACTCTAGACAAAATGAGAATATTCAATTAACTTCCAGCTTCTGTTAGCAAATAGGATTTAGAATATTAACTAAATTCCCTAAAGGAATACCCTTAAGTCAGTCTTATTGTCTGGTAAAGAAACCAACACATTTTTCATATATGAAAATTTTCATTATTTTTGTCACATGAAAAACCTCAGCTACACTTTATAGATGAGTAAGATAAAATCTGCAAGTCATAAAAGAAAATTATGAAATGTAGCCTGTGTTAAATATGAAACTCAGATGTACTTAAATAAGGTGATGGTTAAAGTCTGAAAGAATGTTTTCTATATTGTCTTTAATAATAGTAGGTATATAACGGAACATTTTATTATTCATCCTACTTGAAAGTAGTAGGGACAAAGAGATTTCTGGTAGTTTTCTGTTGCATAATTGTAAATCTGTCATTTTGTTTTAATAAGCTGTATTGGTATATGTTCTTGGGTTTAGTACATGTTAATCATTGCTCTCAGCCAGAGAAGCGAGTGGCTATTTTATTTTTACCTTTTAAACTTTAATTGAATCATTATGGGTGAAATTATTTGGCCCAGGCTGCACCAAGTTATCGTGTCACCTGTGTGGTGGGGAGGCCATGGACCGGCATCTAAATTTTATCCCGTGACTCCAGTTGCAGTCAGGGCCAGGGAAATTCCTCCCAGAATGGGTGCTTCACAGTTAACTTTCATTTTGTTAACCTTTGTAATTGTTCAGGAAGAAAAATGAAAATTTAATTTTACTGTCCAATGAGCTGGTGAAATATTAACCTCATTACTAAGGCAGATCATTGTACTAATTGGTGCTTCCCTGTACAAGAAGATAAATTGAAAAATGAATTAACCCTTTATGAATTAGTGTAACAATTGTTCTTTTCCAGCTAGATCACTTGAAATAATGGCTGTAACACAGTGGAAAGACCGCTGTTAAAATATTACTGAATGCTAACGTGATCTGTACTAAAAAGGTCGTGTGCAGAAATATGAAGAATAAACTACAATTTAGTATGTGGTTAACTTCATTTTAATTGCTCTTTTGAATACTAGAAAATAGGATTCTATTCAGCACTGTGTTACAGCACTGAGTGTTGGTTAAATGTTCTAGAATGGTACACAATAACTAGGCATGCAAAACTGCCTCTTAAAAGGTGATTTTAAAATTAGCTGTTTTGAGAATAATCTAGCCTTTTTAATTTATACCTAGAAAATTATACTTATAATGGAGTTATTTTAATTAGTATGGCTACATTTGCTTTGTTTAGACATTTTGGAAGGATCTTTACTAGGAGGAGCAATTGAATTTGAACTTAACATAATTTTGAGAAAAGAAATGGAAAAATTATATTGAGCTTATTATACATAAAGAAAGGATTTATCAAAACTAAAATACACTACAGAGTTTTGACAGTTTTAGAAACAAATTTGCATGAAGGTCAATAGCCACAGCATTTATTTTAGAGGTAGTTATCTCTTAAAGGAAACACAAAGAAAACGTTAGACCTTTTTCAGTTTTTAACCATTAGGGTTTTTTAGAAGTGGTGGTATGTTATAAAAATTTTTCATGTTGTGATATGAAATAGAAAATATACTCCTTAATTTCATAGTTAAGAGAGTTTCTTTTTAGCATCCATAATAATAAAATTATCAAATGGCTTTTTAATTGTAGGTTTTATCACAATTTTAAAATCGAAACCGGTGTACATAAATTTTTCCTGTATATTATGCTATGTATGTTATACCTGTATTTTATACCTGAGGATACATGAAACTTTTACAAATAAAGACCAACTTTTAAGGCATACCTGTGGTCACACATATACACGCAGAGATGTATAGCTAAATGTTTTTAATTGCAATTCTGTTGTCTTGGCCCTTGATATTTTAATTTTCCCATGTTCTGAGTGCTTCCTCATGGATAATATATAGTAGTAGAACCATTTCAATTAAATGGTGTGTTCTGTTCCTTTTAAAAGTATTTTAATGAATTCTTGTCATATTTAAAGAGTTTTAGTAAATAATCATTTTAAGGTGACTCTAAATAGCCTATCTTTTATGAAGTAGATGTACTTTCATTCCTAGTCGCAGTGTGCTCAGTATGCTGCTGACAGAAGAGAGGAGGAGAAGATGTGTGATCACCTTATCAGTGCTGCTAAGCATCGAGATCACGTTACAGCCAACCAGCTGAAACAGAAGATACTCAACATACTAACAAATAAGCATGGTGCCTGGGGAGCCGTTTCTCACAGGTAAGCTGCAAACATAAAATGTGTGGATTTAAATGTTACTTTCAAAGTTTAAGAGAAGCGGTCGTATAACTGAAATATGAATGTATTAGGAGCTAGTAGTACTAAAATATGTTTTCTCTGTTAGTCTTTTCTTCAGCTGGCTCTCGAGAAGTCCTCTTTGCTAATGATTCACAGATCAAACTCCTTTATAGGCTGCGAACATATTTTACCATATTTTAAATAAATTGTAATGGGTATTAGTTGATTATAATGCAGTTTTACTGTTAGTGTATCAGTAGGTTTTCAGGCTCCTACCAGTATTAGAATCTGAGTGGAGTGTTCTGAATGACATATTGAGAGATGTAGAGATTTCCATATAGGCGTCGACAGAAGAAGCCTGAAATAAAGAAGAGAGAATCAAAATAACTTGTCTGATATTGTAGAGTAAGTCAGTATTAGAATAACCAGCAGAACCACGTCACTTGAGTTGCTGTCTAATGCTTTCTTCTGTTTATAGCTTTTTCTGTGCAACTAATGAACAGATATGATCCACTGGTAAATTTTAACTCTTCTACAGCAAATCCGTAGTCAGTGCCAGCCATGCACAGTCAAAGTCTGCATGCTTAAAGCAAAACTTACATTGTACTTAAATGTAGTGTGTGCAAAGCTGAAGATAACCAAAGTGCAGCTCAATTCTGCAGGCTCTCCTGTTAAATAAATAAATAAATAGATCCAAAAAATATGATTTCTACTGTATGTAACTGATATTATAGTATTTGAGGTTTTAATCAGAGCTGTATTGAGTCCTGTTTTTAAAAATTCGTTCTATTTAACATAGAGGTGAAATTAAACATTTTCATGTATCATGCCAAAAACCAGAGCCTTGCTCTTTTGAGTCACAAAAATAGCCAGTGGCTAAGGTGCTCACCCTCACGTGGAAGACTTGAGCTGAAATTGCTTCCTTCATTCACAGCAAGGTCTTGAACCTGGGTCTGCCATGTGAGTGCCCTGTCTGCAAAACTAGAGACTGCCAAGGCTCTTTCTTCTTTGTGCATTCTAGCCACCAAGATGTGATTATTTATTCAGAGTGGAACAGCTCAAAGAAGAGAAATCGAGGAGGTTCTGCTCCCAAATATCCAAATTTTTACAGCTTGATTTTCTACTTCAATCCTGTTTAAGTCTGCTCTGAGTCAGACAGAGCAGAACAGGAAGTTCCATTTTAGCTCTGAAAACCCTTTTCAGTAAAAATCTAGTTGAGACTGACAGACTAATACAAAAACTTTTCTCTAGATAAATATTTGCTTTAAAAAAAAATCTGTTTGGATTTAGCTTGAATACATATCTAGGGCTTAAGCCTATTAGAAAAGTTGCCAAGTAATAAATTTGACATGTCAGTAATAAGGTTTAATAAATACCACATATACTGTTCATTCTTTTTGTAATTCTGTCTAGTTGGTTCTTGCAGTTATGCAGTGTTTAAAAAAAAAATGAAATTTTTCATGTTCATCATCCTTATATCTTCCAAAAATTCCCTATTTCCTGGATGACGATGGAGATGTATTTATTTTTTAAGGTGGTAGGAAGTGTGGAAATTCAGTCCTATAGAAACTCTGTAGTCAAACACCAGAGACATTCTGGTGGCAATTACAAAAATGACTAGTATAAGACTGTATTATGGTTAATTCAAAACAGCCTTATGCCATAACGGACACTCGTGTTATCTCTAGTTGAGCCTTAAAGCTGTGTATCTGGAGACTTGCACCTGATGAATATAAGTTCAATTTTCAGTCCTTTTAATGTCTTTGAATTTTTGAAGAATGTTGTTGCTCAAGTTCGTGGATGGCTGCAGACACTTTGCAGGCTTAGATCAGTTCCCAGTCACTGACTTTTTCAGGACACCATCTCTTCTTTGGGTCAGATAAGTTTCCTCTCCAGGATTGTTGATGGCATCCTAAATGGCAACAGACCGCTGCTGCAGCTTTTTTTGCTCTTCAGTCCATGATACTTTTTGACGGGCCATGAAGCAGCTTGACACCTGTGACAAACCTAGCAATTTCTTACATCAGACAAAAGAAACTCTTTATTTTATTCCTGTCAGCTTCTCAGTTCCATGCAGTGCTGCTTTCTCATTTCAGCGCTCGCCATGTTAGGTGCAGCTGCCGGCCTGGTTGTATTTTAGCCGCAGGCTGCTGCTTCACCCGGAGAAGCAGGGACGTGGAGACAGCATGAGGTCTCCAAGCGGGGTTCCCCATTTGCAGGAGCCGATGAGGAAGCAAATGGCCTCTCACTGCAGGCCTCACCGCGGGTGCCGCGGCAGCTGTGTTATGCACCGCACAAGGGCACCTTCCGCCATGAGGCCTAGCGGGCTGTGAATGGAGAGGCCTAGCATGGCGGCAGGCAGGGGGAGGTGTCCCGATCCAATGTCGGGGAAGGTTTTGATATGAACCCAAGAGCGAGATTAAGACACAAACGAGGTCAAATGCTGTATGCCCAAGAGAGTTTTTATTATCAAAAGTAGAAAA
>JANXJC010000026.1:1866370-1877647 GCA_027564655.1 Leptodon cayanensis | reverse complement strand
ATCTACCCGCCCCCCTCTGCGATGTGCCAGGTTGTAGCTTTATTGCCATTAGGAAGCTAACCGGGAATGACTAAAGCTTCCTCAACCAAATCCACACGTCTACGCTGACTCAATATTTTCAAAAGGGGAAAAATAGTAAGGACTTGGATTCTGAATCGGAGCAATGTGGTAAGAGAGGAGCCTGGGCCTGAGCCATATGGTTGTAGTCCGTTCGTTCCCCTTTCCAATTCATGTTTTACTAGTGTAAAATGAGATAGTGTCGTCAGAAAAGGCTGATAGTGTTCCATTCCACAAAACTTTGGTGATGCATGGGGGAAGCGTGTTGTGTCTGCCATAGCTTTTCTTATATAACTGTGTTTACCTTCAGATAGAACCAGCTGTAACAGCCTAGGCACAAATTATTATTGGTGTGTATGTTTGAGAGGGAAATGCTTCATTGACAAAGCCTGAAAAAAATAATTTTGATTTGCTGTTGGAGGCTTCCAGAGTACCTCTGGAAGATTGCAGGCATTATGCTATATAGTGAATTGCATCTGGTGACTTTGGATGTTGGTGAAGTTAGAGCATATGTGTATTTCACAGTGCTAAATAGTAGTTTCTCAATTTTTTGATACGCAATGTACAAATTGAAAGTACTTTGCTTGCAAATTTAACTTGAAAATTAGGGAGAACAACCATGATTCTTCCGCTAGTGCATACACCTTGAGTACTGAATGACATTCAGTGACTCTTGAGCAAAAAATTAATCTGGGGAATAGAGATCTTCTAAAGTAGGGAGAGAGTCCTCTTTGTCTGTCTAAAAGTTTCCATATAGTCCTAGTGCTGGGTCTACTGCTGCTCTAGGATCATTGCATCATTATGACTGTATTATGCTCATTTTATTTTGGTATTTTGGTATGCTGCCAACATTGTCCTATGGAACAAAAGTAGAACGCGGATTTTTTTCAAAAATGTATATCCCACTTACGCCGGAAGAGCATTTCATATCAGAAAGAGCAATGCTCTAACCTGATTGCTTTCTTCCTGCTTAGTTTCAGAGGCCTGCTGCAGGCAAATGAAGGGTTTGGAGATGTTCACTAAACAGTTTTTATAAACATTTGTAGTGAAAACACCAAGTATTATAAATAAATGAGCTATTACCAGCTCATCCAACAATCCTCCGTAATGTTTCCTGTATTTTCCTTCTACTCTGTTTTTTTCAGTGTTTCTTGTGAACGTATCTGCTCTAGAGGCAGACTCTGAATAGTTCTCTGCCATCAGCCATTTTTGTGACGGCAGAGTAGGCCCTAAGGGAAGAAATGACTGAGCCTATGCATTTGTGTCTGTTAACTGGTGACTGATAAAACTCTAGCAAATTAGTGTCTAAGAAGGGTGTATTACTGGGAGTCAGTTCTGAACTTTGTGTTTCCTTGGGTGTGAGATGTTGAGCGTGTTTCTTTTCCACCACGTTAGCCGTGCTGAAGGCTGCGCAGATATTTATGAGTTATCGACAAAGGGGTCTTTGTTGTGCAAGGACCAACGGTCATGCTGCTGACCAAAGGCTGGTCACACAGCATCAACAAGACTCTCTTATCAAGTAAAGAAAGTTGGGCGAGTGATCTGATTACTGGTAGGGAATGAATTCTGAACAATACTACCTTCTCACTGGTCACCAGATCACTACAGTCATAGATACACTTCAGTTGCTGTTTACAGTGGTTTTTTCATTATCAATATGTTGAGTTATACTGCCTGTTTGGAAGATAATATTGCTGGTATCGGAAATTAATTCTTAACGCAATGTTGTAAGTGTGGTGGAGGGTAAAACCAGAGGGGTTTTTTCATAGCATTGTATGCAGATATCATGGTACAGTGTCATTTTCCTAAGCTCTCCCTGAAGCTAAATAATGGAAGTATTACGTATTTTTTTTCAAGGGATAAGATAGATTGAAGCAGAATGCTTTTTTGCTGTGAACAAGAACACGTTTGCAGGGGGGTGGAGTCCCAAAACTACACAAGAAACTTGACAGATTCAGTGTTAAACTAGAAAGAGCATCTGGCTTCTTGGTCCGTAATTCAGCTTTTCTACTCCATGGCAGGATATCGCTATTAAAACAATAGTAGATCCATTATACGTTGTACCTTGGTTTGTATGTGCAGTTTGGAACCACATCACTAACCGCAGAGATTACAGAACATCTACAGAAAGACAAAGATGCTTCAAGTCAATGATAATATGAGTATGACTAAAGCAACTTAATTTAGATAGTTTGGAAAAAGAAAGACTCACAGAAGATCTTAATCTATAAATATCCATCAGCAAAACAATATAGAGGAAAGAACTGAACTATTTGGTCTTCTGCTGATAGGACAAGGAACCTTACACTAGTTCAGTTAAACATGAGGAAAAAAATAACACAGATGTTGAGCAATACAGAGTACAGGCCTGACGTGTGTATTCACGCACAGAGTCCCATGTTGCTTTGGTTGCTTAAATAAAGCATGAGAAACTAGACAAAAGCTATTCTAGAACTGTATTAGAGTTATTTATTTATTGAAAAGTCCTATAAAGCATGAGATGAGAATAGAATCTACATTAATTTTCTTTATAAGAGATTAATAATCTTTCAGAGCGATTTAGCAGCTTTTCACACTGGTGTCAGTTCAATCCCTTTCTTACTAGGCGTGTTGGAAGCTTTTCATTAGTTTGGCTTTTTGGTTTGGTTACTTGCTTCTTAAAAAAAAAAGAGCTGTTTTAGAAAGCAGAAAAAAGTTAACAAAATAACCTCAGCTAAAGCCTTATTTGTATGTAATAAGTAGCAATTTCCATGTATCTTTGCCTACTAGTGTTCAATCTGTAGTGTAAAAAAATACATTGATATTCTACCAATAGCTTAAAGCATTTTCTCAAATTTTGGTGGAATTAAGCCCCTAACATATGTCCTGAAACACGTCTCATTTTAAATATGTTGTTGACTTTAATGGGATTTCACATAGGCTTATACTTAAACAAACTCATACTTCTTTTTAGAATTGGGCCTAAATTATATTTTTTTCTTTAAAAATATGGATATACAACACCACAGATTCAGACTGTCCAAAAGAATGTTGTTGATTTTTTAACATCGTATTATGCACAATAAAGAATATTCTGTTTTAAAGTATTTAACTGTTAGGCTTTCTCAATTGCTTTAATAACATAGTCTGATTTTTGAGAATGTCAGGGGGGTTCTTCCCCATTGCTTGAATTTATATAGTTTTTGTTTTCTGAATGTATATAATTTTATGTTCATTATTTTGTATCAGTTCAAAAGAATTTTGTTTCCAGTAAGGCATTTACAGTCTGCACCTAGGGATTTTGAATTCTGACCCTCTGATTCTCCATTGCTGTTTTATAGCAATAAAATCATAAGCCCATTCTTTAAAAGAGGAACTTTGATTTTTTTATTTATTTTTTTAATTTACACAGAGGAGATGATTTCTCTGATTTTTGTCCATTTTATGTTTCAAGATTCCCTTTAGCAGGTCAATCAAGTGATGAAAAGACACCTCCGTGTAACTTTTACTTGTAGTAATACAAGACTGGGACAAGTCAATCGGCCACTTTCTCCAATTCTCTCATTTAACAGGATCCATATAGCCTATAATTCTCAGTTTCTCTCTCCTGCCTCTTGGATTTCACTCAGTCACGTGAATTCTCTGACCTGATCCTTCCCTTGACAATTCAACGCAAGTCTTAGATGCCAGATTCTTTTGTGAGAACCCCAGGTTTTTACTTTCTCTACTGTTGAGACCTTTGTTACTTGAGACAAGTGCAGTAGGATTCCTATCACACAACTTTTCCCAAGGTGCAACTAGTTCTCTCTATCGCCTATGAAATGGGCCCGGGTTGATTAGTTAAATGTCAATAATGTTGACATCTTAAGTTAGATAAAAGGAATTCAACTCAGCTATCATTTGGCATAATTTGACAACCTTAATCTTCCAGTAAATTACAACTGTTAATTGCTAGTATTAACTTCCCAGTAATTGAACTGTGCCTCCCAGATTGCAAGAAAGGAAAACAAATTCTACCAGGTCATAGGCAATTTGGTCCCTGTAGAAAAAGCAGTTTCCAAAAATAAAGTTATAGTCAACCTCACAGCATCTTCAAATAGAATTTCTGTTGAGCTACACGTAGAAGGTCTGGAGCAGCTAAATGAAGCAAGAGGTTCCAAAAGAATGAAGTTGGTGAAGGGAGAGAACAGACCGTATTTTCTTCCAAGTTGGTCATTAGAAAGTGGAGAACCTCTGAGGCTGGCATGACCTGCTCCATGGCTCTTAAGCCATATGTGACTTTTCAGCACTTCAAGATCAACTCTTTCCCAGGGCTGGTGTCACAAGGAGCTTTGGCAGAAAATATTCTGGATGATCCATATTCACAGCTCAGAGAAAGTAAGCCAAAAAATACCATCATCAAATTGCCTTCACACCCAGGTGCAGACTGAGTTCAGCTCCATTTTGTCTCCCTTTCTCCCACTTTTGAACTACTCCTAGAATATTGTCCCTTCTCAACTCATAGCTTGTATTTCACAGTCATGCGATGTTCTTGATTTTTACTTTCTTGGATCAGGAAATTTGGCTACCCATGCACTGAAGAGGGAGGAGCACATCCTCATCCTTCTGTTCCCAGATACATGATTCCTTCCCCCATCAGTTGTCTACCTCAGTACTGATCCAGCCAGTAAGCTTTCCTTTCTGGTGTAATAATAGACGGATTTTAACTCCTGTTCTCATTTCGCATCTTCCATGCAAACTATGGCAATAAAGCCTTAAAAAAAAAAAAAAACTGCAGTGAACATGTAAAGGATAATATCAGCTTAATGAGCAAGGTTGAGCATTGTAATTTCTCGTGGCGATTCTACCCAGAAAAGTGGTGGGGCTTTGTATAACTTTATTAAATGCTGCTACTGATTTTTTTTTTTAACTGTAGTATCCATTTAATTAAGAACATATAGCCAAATATACATTCTATGTTATATTTGTAAAGCATATCCCTGTAGGAAATCACACTATACAATATCAACTGAACTACGTAAGTACATGGAAAATGCAGAAGACGATACATGTGGTCATGTCACAGATTTGTGCTACAAACAAGGGAAAAATCAGCTGTGTCTCATGACTGTCACACAGAATTGCATAACAGATTAAGTAGCTAAAAGGAAGAAAAACATTAAGAAGTATATCCAGAATAATGGATTGTCACATACTTCGCATGCAAAAATTCTTTAAAGCCTATGCTGCTTGTTTTTCAAAACCCACAAAAACAAAGATTTTTTTTCAAGACAGAGAACGAGGAAGTTTTAATTCTGTGTTGTCTTTTTTTTTAATGTCATGTCTGCTTCTTGTCCCATGAGTTTTGCAGAGCCAAAAATAAATCATTAGGTCATGCTGATATATTTTGGGATGTTTTATAGAAGACTGTTTCTATACTTCTAAAGAACCTCTTGACTGTCAGAAATAAAGTATAAATAGAACAGTTTTGATTTACTTGCCAAGCTGGTTTCTTAGCTCTTAGAAAAATTCCCAGGAACAAAAAAGATCAAAGTTAAGATTACTTCAGCATTTATTTGATAGTGTTGTAAACATGGTCTCTATTAAAAATTCTATAGCACTCATGGCTATGCCACTTGGCAAATGTTTATTTCATCAATACAAGTTACATTTGTGGATAGCAATAACTGTTTATACACCAGTCGAGAAGTATCCACTAATTGGGCCAGCATGTCCTTGTGTCAATTCTTAAGAATGATATTAGGGTTAAAGCTAGATGTGTGCTTTGTCTAAACTTGCAGAAAGTGTAAAACTTCAGACTTCTATAAATTTTGAATTCAAAGATTTCCAATTACCAAGCTTGAAGCGGCATTTTGCAAAAATAATCATTCTGTTAAAATAGTGTATTGTTAGACTTGCATTTTAATAAACAGCTCTGCATGATGGAAATTAAAATAATTGCTTAGGTAAAACTTTATTATTTATTTATTAAATTTTGATTACTGTTGCTGTTTGCTGATAGGCTTCAAGGAAGCTAATTATTTCATCTCAATGTCAGGTTTATAAGTTAGCTGTCTTTAAATAGTTGCAGCTTGAATAATTTATAAAGGTTTGAAACAGTAATTCATTATGGGTTTTTAAGAAATCATATTGAAAAAAAAATAAAGCTGTGTGTCTTAGTTTTAGAATAACACTTTAAAAATATTTAGATAAAACATTTTTTCTTTCTTCTAATTAAAGGTTTTGAGAGACAGAATTTCTATTCCTGGATGCCATAGCCTTCGAGCCGTGGCTTACAAACAGCAGTAACTAATGAGATAACGAGCCCTAGCTGTCTACCCCAGCCCTGCTGTTTATGTTAAAAGTACAGCTCTAGATTTTTTGACAAGTCATTGCTGGTTTGCCGTGAAACTGGACTGCAATTTGTATGCTCAGTAGCTTCTTCAGTAGTTCTTTCACAAGAAATGCAGCCACCTTAATCTGCGCATCCGGAACGGAGCAGACGGTTGGGGCAGCATCCTCATCAGCAGTCACGTACGTTGTCCCTGCCTACACCTGTGAGCCTTTAGCGTTTGACCTTTCAGTAAGCCTATGAGGCACCAGAGTTTTCAAGAGCTTGCACAAGCTCTCTTACGTTGGATGCCCACTTTGAAAATTTGGGACTGTTCTTTCAGTTGTTCAAGCACAGTAACCCTAACTGAAGCAACTTTTAGCTAGTGTTTAACTCTTCTAGAATGGCAGATAAGTCACAAAAGCCTGGATTTTTTGGAGAAGCTAGGACCCTCTTGTCCCTAGTCATATATTTAACATTATAGATAACAATCTTGAAATACAGAGTAGATAATTGTTTTTCTTGTAAAAGGTGCCTGCTTCATCAGAATATTGTCAAAATCTCAGAACTTCTGTGTTGTGCTGATGTGGACTGTATGGGGGTGAAATTTACAGCAACCTGAGGAGGGACCCCAACCTCCAGCTTTGCTTATCAGAGTTTTTAAAGCAGTGGTATTCTTGCCATTCAGAGTTTGAAGGGAAAATGTTTTGTTTTTTTTTTTCTTTTCAGAAAAGGTAGAAAAAGCTACCTAAAGAATCTGGTGGTGTTCATTTCACTCAGGAGCAAAATATTGTCTCATTTACATAAGTAGAGAAGATAACACTCGTGCAGAAGGCAAAGTAGGAGGGTGTCGCTGTGAGATTTGAATAAATTGTTCTGTCTTCCCTTATCAGTACTACACCTGAACCAAGCAAATAATACCAAAAAAACCCCAGTGAGATGGGCAACGGTTGTTTTTGGGGCAGTTGGGTTTTGTGGTTTGGTTTTTTTTAAATGAATTTCTGTGCAAGAAGGGAGTTGGACAATAAGATGCTATACTAGAGGCAAATCATGACTACAAGAGAGAGTTCTCTTACTTTCCAGTGGCCTTCACACCAGTTTATTTGTTTTTTCTTCAACCAGTTGTTCACCTTCCCCAGGCAGAATTGAGTCACCATGCTTCTGACTCAAATGCACTTTGATATTCTGGGCTGAAAAACTGAACAGAAGTAGTGAGCTGTATTATTGGACAATTGCTGTCTACAGAATTGCTGCTGGAAGAATATTTTGTGTTTGAAGCTCGAGAGATGAACTACATTGAATATTTCTTAAAAAAAGAACTGTAATTCTGCAAATACCTTAGGCAGTATCGTAAGAACGTTATCTAGTAAAGTTAACCTTGTTCAAAAACCAGCATCTTTATGGCAAAATTAATAGTTGTCCTAAAACATTTTCATTTACTTTATTAAATCAGCATTTTACTTTGTTAAAATTAAGATAAACAAGTTATTTTCTGAGACGTTTACCTGATTTCTTATGGATTATAGCTGTAAAATGTCACAATACTTTCCAGACGATTGTGACAAAAAGTTGTACTATTTCATGATGACTCCTGTTTGTTGTGTTCCGAGGACACCCACTTTTATTCTTCTTTTAATTTGACACATAAGGTGCTTAAGAAGCAAAATAATACTGCTACCAGCAGGTGGTATACTTGTACAAACAGAAGAAGAGTTGAATGGAAATTTTGTTTTAAAACTTTTTTTAATCAGAAAACAGTATTTTGGTTAAATCTTTTGGTGAAAAATTATGACGGTATAAGTTCCTATGAAAAGACCTGATTTTTTCCCTTTCGTTTTTCTAAATTAATAAAAGCCTTCAAAATTTTTTATTTTCAAATTTTATTTTATTTTCATGTTGTATTTCTTCACAGCAGGAGTGCGTAAGCTGATGTCATGGTACCTGTTTCTGATGTGATGTTATAACAAAAATAATAGTCAAAATATAAAATAAATAGACTTTTTTTCCCTTGAAATTGGAAGATCATTTGCTAGCTAGTTCAATTTCTGTGTCAGTGAAACTTTGAGATATTTCTACACTTTGAATAAGAAAATCTGCACACTTAGCAAAAATTCATTTTACTTAATTTCAGCCATCTACAACTGTGCTTCTAGTCTAAGCCATCCTGTCTGTCTCTTTCTGCAGTCAGTTAAAAAAGAGAGAGGCAACTTCAATACATCATTCCTTCCACCTTGGAGTTTGTAATACTGTGGCATCCTGGTAGTACTTCTGAAATCTTACTAAGTGTGCCACTGTGCTGAGATGGTGTGACATAACAAAAAATGCATTTAAAAGAAAAATGTCCTAAAATACTGTATATTCTTCCAAGACATTTTCCAAAGGTGAATTTTACCCAAATTTTCATTTATTTGAAACTTTAAAAAGGCTTTTTGGGCCTTGGGGAGTTTGTTTCTTCTTTGTTTGGAGTGATGACGACACATTCTGAAATAGAATAAAGGTTCCAAACTAGAAATCAGAGTTAAACCACAGAGTATTGTTCCAACCTCTTTCTCTTCCTTTTATTCAAATATTATATTACTGTATTTCTTCATTTTAGTAACCTTAAAATTTATTGCATTTTAGTGTTTCTAGGGATATAATTTATTATTCATAGAATTTCGTGCACTTGCATTCTGCTTTTATTGATAATTTGTTACTAAAAAAACCCATTGTGATTCTGGTGAGTCAAATGCTGACAATTTATGTATCCACTTTTTATGTTACCTCAGTTGTTCATTCAGTGTCATTGGATTAACTAAAAGGAACTGAGTAAAAAACTTCAGGAAATTGTATTGTTTCATTTAGCTGTACTACACGTAGTGTCCTAATATTGCACGTTAGTCTTTGGATAGATTTGCCAGGGTTATCTCGCATTACTTTAAATTTATGTTTTATGTTAAATCAATGTAATAATTTAAAAAAATTCTACTTACTTTTAGTTTTACTTTGTAGACATTTGAGTTATTGTCATTTCCATTGCTATTTTTTAGGAGGTATGTGGCTTTTTTCTTACGTTCTTTTCTATATAGCTTTATACATGGTTACTCTTATTTCCCTAAAACTACTGCTTCTTGGTATAAGTTTACTACTATTGAATAATATAGAAGCCATTCCAGAACGAACGTCTCATTCTGGAGATCTAAGCTTTATAAAAAGTCTAGACAATCAGGAAATTGTTACTCCTGCTTTGTTTGTGTGTTCCTTATCATTTTGTTCCTTCAGACTCTATGCAGATACTAAAATCCCCAATCCCTATGCAAAGTGAGTGCATTTTGTATAAATTTTCCTGATGATCAGAAGCAAGTTAGCAGACCATACAATATAATCTGGGAATTAACTGCCTTAAAAGTTTGTGTTTCGGGTACTACCACATGTAAAAGGGACAGCTCTATTGCCACAGCCCCCCTTTCACATTTACTGACATTACTGTCCTTTCTGATGTTTCATCTAACTGAAGATTAACACAGCTGGAGGGATTTCTGTTTTCAGCTTCCCCTTTCTAGTTTTCATCTTTTGAACTTCAGTGTCCTCAATTTTTTCACCGAAATGAAGTCATAGAAGGTTCAGGAGTTGGAGGGTTTCCTTAAGAGTGTGTACTAAATATACCTTTTTCCAGTGCCTTAAGAAGAAAATAAAAGCCACATAAATCACTCCCTCTTTTCTGACAAGGATGTTACACTTTAAAACAGTTCTTAGAAAATTCTTCTCCAGGAATTTAGTGGGTCTTTAACCATTAGTCATCTTCTGATAATTTTTGCTCTCTTTTCATTCGTAGCCAGTTCTCTGTTCCTTTCAGCTTTGTCCTTCATTATTAATGCAAGACCATTAGTAACATGATAATAAGAGAGAAATTGTGTTGGCAGTTTTCTTTCTGCTTTTCAAAGGTGACTCCTCTGCTCCTGTTCTGATGATCAGTCGTAGTATTTTCTGTTACTTTGAGTTCCTCCGTGCTCTATTTCACTCTTATTTCAAAGTCCCCCTGAAAACCCTTTCCCTCCACCCAAACCCTGCAAAGCTGCAACACACAAATACCAATCTCTGTAAAAGTTTGCAGGTTTATGAATTGCATTCATCCTTCACAAGTGTAAACAACTTCAAAACTTTTTCTTTCCTATTTTAAAAACTTCTACCATTCTCCAGTCTCCACAGGGAAACCTGTGGGTCTACTAGTGTGTAAGCTGCCGGTAACTCGTGCTGCATATGTTATGCATTGTGTTAAAATGAACCGCTTTTTCCCTTTTTCTGTTCATAAAGTAATCGTAGAACCCCACAGATCAGCCCTAAACCTCACAGATTTCTGGAGTTCACTGCCTTAAACAAAAATAGCTCAAATTCACAGGTCTCAAAATATTATAGATTATCTAACAGGTATTCTTGATAACCCAGTATTTATCCATTTATCCATCCATAATTATTCCTATGGATTTCCATCTCTTCCCATCCACTTTCACAGTCATTCTCTTCTACTAGTCGCCAAAGTCATTGGTTTTCTTCTCACATCTCTGTTCCTTACAAACCTACTACTTATCCATTTTTTTCCAGCTCAGTGTTGCTTTTTCTTCACCAATCAATAATTACCTTTCAAACCTTTCATCTATGCTTTTCAATTTCTTTGCCTCCCAAGCTGTTGTTTGCTGCATGGGTTACAAATACGAGGTAAAGTGGAGAAAAAACTAGTGGTCACTGACCATGCGGCCATCCCCCAGGAAACGCTATCCCTACCCGCCAGCCTCGACGTCCCATGTTTGCCCACTGCCAGCCCATGCTGGCAGGTGAGAGGAGGAACAAGTGAGGACTTCATCTACTGCTAGAGCCCTGAGCTGGGAGAGAGGAGTGCGAGGATGCCAGCTTGGCACTGCACCCTGTGGCAATGTGGTGCCACTTGCAAAAAT
>JANXJC010000026.1:1832881-1865996 GCA_027564655.1 Leptodon cayanensis | reverse complement strand
ATATTTATTGCCAGTGCCGTCTCCACCAGCTTCTTATGTTCTTCTTCATGCCCTGTCTTCCTGCTGTTAGGGCACCTCCCCAGTTTGGGAGCATAACTTCATCGTGTTGTACCCATATCCTAAACCTTGCAGCCTGGCTTCCAGCAATCCATCAGTCATCCGTGGGACTTCCCTAGGATGCATCCACCCAGCTTCTTTCAAAAATTACAGTACGAAACTTGGCACGTAAGAAACAAGTCACTCGACATCATATTCATAAAAAAACTTTCAAAAGATTAAATATTACCTACATTTCCCTGAGTATTTAGCATCCTTCTATTTAAGTGGTAAGCTCTTTTTCTGAGACTTTTTCCCTTCTACCCTGACACTCTGCCAAATATATTCCTGATGTTTAACAATAATAATTCCTGTGCATGTGTACTTAAGAGAAAAAAAAGAAAGTTGCTGTTTATAAGAACGCCTAAAGATTTTTTTAAACTCCTATTTATAATATTTTTGCCATCTTTTTCAATTTTCATTGCATTAAGTGATTCTCAGGTTCATTGACATCTTTATTCTCTGTGTTGGTATTTGCAGTTTTTAATGTTATTGGTATTATTTGTTTTGTATTATTCTTAGTTTTCAGTATCTCTAGTTTTATTTCTGGGATTCTCTAGCATGCTCTTTGGAAAAACATAATGGAGCTTTGTGAGTTTTGTAACTAAAAAAATCTTTTCTGTGTAGAGTAACTATACTAGTTATGCTAATTAAGGCTTTTGATATTTGTTTCTGTTCATGTACAAGGCTTTGTTGTCTTTTAGCCATTATAATATGGGATGTGATTTTTGCATACCTGTCTCACCATCTTGATAAAACCAGGCAGTCACTGTTTCTGTTTCAAGCACAGTCAGAAAAACCTTTACTCTAATACAATTATTGTATCTGTTGCTATACCACTTCTGAACGGTATTTGCTCTTTTGTTGTTACAGAAGGCTTTTATTACTTAGATCTTCTGGCAAACAGGTTTATATTTTGGCTTGTACTTTTAAACTGTAATAAATATTGCATAAGGAATAATTTATATTTTTTTTATTTCAAGTTTTCTTTTACTTACATTCTTTTTTTAATGTTCCATATTTTCTGTTCTTCATATTACCTTAGGGAAATGCTTAATACTTTTCCAGTATACATTTTTCTTATTTCTCAAAACGCAGTCATAATTCCACACTGTGAAAAGAATTTTTTCCTTTTTAAAATATGTTACGTAAAAACAACCAGGACTAATTCTTGAAATTACAGATCATCAATTCCGTGCCTTTTCTATGCAGTTTCCCAGTATTACAAAGACTATGGATTCTCTGACATCCTTCCAGTTCTGTGACCCACCTCTTTTTCCAAACAACTTTTTCCCCTTCCCCCATGCCTGCAGGCTTATTCCTCTTCATTAACATATTCGAACTTAATCTCTTCCATCTGGCAGCCCATCCTTTGGGCTGCAGTCTGAGGATTTTATGAACATGTGTACTGCAACTCTCCACTGTTTGTCCTTGCCCGTAGTTGCCGTAGCTGTAGGTGACGTACAGCAAACTGCGTTTGTCGGGGGGACGGGGGTTCGCAGCCATGCAGCTGCTGTCAGGGATGCTGACTGCCCACGGGGTGGGCAAAGGCTTGATGTTTAGCACAGCTAATATTCCTAAGTAAAAGAAAAAAACCCTCCCCGTACACTTCATCCAAGCTGCGGCCGTAGGAGTTAACAGAAAATCTTTTCAAAAGTTGTCTCTAAAAAGTCCAAGCTGTAGAGATGTTGTGAAAAGGCAGGGAGGACTTTGCTCTGCGGGCTGGCTTGATATTCCTCGAAATTCTTTTGGTAGCAGAGCTACACAATTTCTCCTCTAAGAGGGTAATAGACTGGGCTACCCAAAATACTTTAGTCCGTCTCAATAATCTTTGTCCCCAGATATATGGAAGGTGTGTGTGTGTGGTACGGTAGCAAAGAGTATTATACGGAATTCAGTTCTGAGTTTGAGAGCAACCTCCCCTTGGGAGATGTCGAAGCTGTTTGCTCTAACTTACCAAAGTCCACCTTGGCTACCTGGGGTAGCGTAACACTGCTTTGCCTTTCCACCCTGTGCTGGCCTTTAACAAGATAAAATGCTGTTTGAAGTAGGAGAACGTACAGAGCGAGCCGCTAAGCAGGCACTAATGAAGACAGTAGAAGTAAAAGAGAATTTGTAATCCTTCAATAACTATAGTGAAATAGGGGCTGTTCCATTAAAACAGGTATTAACGTGTCTGTGTTAACTATATGAAATACTGCGCATCTGAAATTTGGGATTAAGTTTGCGGTATGCACACCACTCCAAGTAAAATTTCTCATTGTTAGTAACCCTGAAATATCACTAGTTTCATACCAGCCCTCATTATGATAAGGATGAGAAAGGTTTATATTGGATTATATTACAGTTGGTAAGGAAATTATCTTGACAGTTAAACTCACAGTGGGGACTTCTTTGGGTCATGTGTTTTAGGGTGAATTTTAAATAACTGTTCGGTTAAAGGCATACAGATGTATTTCTTTTTTTGAAGTATGTAGAAGTAGCTCATGAATGATGCTATGAACTTTTAGTTCTTAAAAAAAATTCATCACAGTATGCTTAATATGCACTTTTTCATTCAAACAAGCCTGATTCAAAATGTCACTTAACTGGTATAAGGTACGGGGGAATAAGAAATTACATGTAATCTAGTTGGCTGTGGAAATAAGGATTATTAATAATATACATTATTAAGAAAAGTAAAGCTTATTGAAATATTGTACTTGTCGCAGAAATAAGTTACTAAAATGACTTGATTTCGTCAAGTCACTTGTAGGAAAAACGGGTTGTAGCAGAAAGAGATGTAGACTATTTGCAGACATGCTCTCTTCTAGGACTGACTTGTGCCTAGTACAGCATTAGATAGTGTAGTTCTGCTTGATTTACAGTCATCATTTAGAACTACCTAACAGCTGCTAAATTCCTGAAAAATCTTAAAGCCTGAATAATATCCTCAGGATTAGAATGTAAGTATTTCTCAAGTACTGTAATCTAGGGGCTAGACAACATAATACTGATTCAGTCCATAGCTCTGGACTTTTAAAGCAGGTTCAATTCTTAGTTTTAGGCTGGAGTTTGTGGCCACAGTCTTCTACTTTACTAGTATTTTTAATCTAATCCAAAAATGTGATAATATAATTTTTCAGGAAAATCCCACAGATTTATGTGTCTATATTGCGAGTGATGAAACTCAATCATTCAAAGCCCTCTGTAAGTATAGCCATCAGCTTTTCAGGAGTCTGCTTGCTTGATAACAATAGGGTAGGAGAAAGTATCTTGTCTTTTTCTTAAACATGTTGCTCAAAGAGTCAAGGGTAAATGTGAGAGTAACTGGTTAAGATTCAGAAACCTTTTCTTTAGGGTTCAGATACCGTCCTCCAGTATCCGGCAGTACAGAATAACATTGTGGGATAGACTCCAGTAGAAAACTCTGGGAAGAAACTTCGGTTGTGTTTTAAAAAGACATATAATTTGTGGTTAGGAATAAGGTTTGTGTTCTATTATTTCAAAATTTTTATTTTGCACCATTATTATATATTTCAGACTGTGATCCCTGGTGAATTTGTAACCTTTTTTTGGATCCCCAAAACAGACTTTATCCTCTGACAATTTCATCACTTCTTTACTTAGTGCTTCATTAACATAGTGACTTTAAAATGTGTTTTACTTTAAACTGAGAATATACAGTATTCTTCAGATTGATTGATTGATGAAATTAATGGATTACCAGATTAAACAAAGAACAAATTAAAAATGTGAATTTTTTTAGTCTTTGAATATTTCTTAATTTCATAAAAAGCTCTTAATTCTTACATAGTTGTATCATTCTTATCAACCTAAGTCTTTTATTATTATTATTATTGTTGTTGTTGTTGTTGTTGTTGTTGTGGAGACAAATGCCATTTCAGGGAGCTCTTGTGTTTAAAAGAGTTTTCATTAATACCTTTACTCCTGTTCCATCATGACTTACTCTTAGATGGAATTAAAAAGGGAAAGTTCCTTGCCTTTCCACAAAAAATCACTGTGGTAAAAAGCCTTTAGGATTATCTTTGATATCATCAGTTTAAAATAAAGACTTGGAGCACTCAAGGAGTCTTTAAACTTTGTCTGTTAAACCATGGGACAGTTGTCTGCCCATTTTTGCATTCATATCACAGAAGGGTCAAGGGGATTTAGAAGTCACAATAAAATTATTCAGTGCTCAGCGTAGGAGGAGAAATGATGGACTGATACTTCGGGCTAACGTGACATCTGTGAGCAAAAACTGTACCACAGTACAAAACCGAAGTAGGCTGTTTTACTTAGCAAAACATAATTGGCACTCAAGATATTTGTGTCTCAGAGCATGCAGGCCAGGCCGTTAATGCTGCGTCTTCCCGCTGTGGGAGCTCAGAGTCGCTGCCTCACCTTTTTCACGCAAGATGCTCTGAATTGCTCTTGCCGAGGAAGCAGCTCCCGCTGAACTCCTCAAGTTGCCTCCTCACTGCTTGTAGATCAGGAAGATGTCCGTTCTGCCAGGCAGCAGTGAAAGTAGGACCCTCACACAGACTCAGGAAGCATATAGTGAAAATGTCGTTCAGAATGCAAAAGAACCCCAACATTGGCTAAAAATGATGGTGTCCTGCTTCTGAAAATTTGCCAGTGGCTAGAAGGTATGCTGCTACATCCACTCCCCTTGGTGCTGTGCCCTCCGGAACTGATCCAGGTCTCATGACAGCAGTTAGTAAAGTTAGACAAGAATTCATGCAAGCATGAAAAAAAGTGGTTAAGTGGACTGTAAAACGTGAAAAATGTCTGTTCTACATTAGCATATTTCTGCATTTCCTCTGGAAATGGCTACCAGTGCATAGCTTCTCAAAACGAAGGCAATACAGAAAACAGGGGCTGAAGTAACACCTAGAAAAATCCAGCAAAGATGTGACCCGTCTCCTGAGCTGAAAACTTTTCTTTTTTTTTTCTCATCTGCCTTTTGACCACGCACCACCAGAGCTCTGCAGATAGATTGAAAATAACTGGTTTAAAGCAGTAGTTCCCTAGTTACGGTCTGCAAAGTCATGGTCTGCAGAATCATTTTAACTGTATGGTGTGTTCCACTATGAGTTTGATGATAAGGATGCATCCCCAAGCATTTTGGATATTTGATAGTGATCCAAAAAGTTTTTTAAATGATGGCTTAAAATACAGCTTTGCCTGAATACCCCAGAGCATACTTACAAAATTGATGTGGGAGATGTTTGTGTTGATAAGGTCAAGAAGTTGTCTGGAAGTGGAGCTGGTCATTTCTTTTAGAACCAAAGTTGAATGCCAGATGATTATATATGTGTATGTTTTGACTTGAATATAGATTAACAATGGCTTATATCACTCTACAGAACTTTAATATTGCTTTTGAATGTAAAAAGGCAATGTAACGCAAAGATGGCCGTGGTTGTTAATGGCTTGTATTAGCTGGAAGCTATAAAATCATCCCAGTACTCTGTTAGAGCTGGAATAATAATTTACCAAGACAATTACCACATGGTGGAATTTTTTTGCTGCCCTAATTCAGTGTTATTAATAATGAATAAAATTGCAATTTTCTCAGGTTGCTAGGGGCAGTGGGGAATTATTTCAATGAATATTTCAGCACATTAGTTTAATCATAGTTCCACAAAATTCAAGTGGGCAATATTTTATACTTCTAAGTTCAGTCTGCTAAGGGACCATAGTCATTAAATTGCAAACTATTTGCACTGAGGTCCATTCTATGATTTACAAGCCTTGTTAAAAACACTGTAAAAGAAAGCAAGCTGTGCCATTAATACTTGTAATTTGATGCTGCATTTGTTAATGGGCTCAGTGTGATTAATGTTTTTAGCAGCAGGCAGAACATTTTGAGACAGGCAGTGCTGAGGTTTATAATATATAAATGTACATAAAGAAACATTAGAATATTGTAAGTTTTAGTAATATATGTTTTTACAAGATTGTATTCCTGAACTAGAAAAGCAGCAGTGAAATTATACTATAATGTATGTAAATACAGTTCAGGCTGTGGTAGGTGCTGATGTGTGTGTTCTTTATTTCATAGCCAACTGCATGACTTCTGGCGCTTGGATTACTGGGAAGACGATTTGCGCCGACGGAGGCGATTTGTTCGCAATGCTTTTGGGTCTACTCATTCTGATGCTCTCCTAAAAGCTGCTGTGGAATATGGTCAGTACTAACTCCTGCTTAAAAATGTAGCTGATGATGTTTTCTTGATGTCCATGAATCCCTGAGAATCGTGTCCCTTCTTTTCTAAGGACAGTGCTGAGAATTCTAGGACAACATTTTCTTAGAAAAGGAATTCTTTCAATTCTTACACTTTAATGAACCAGAAGGCTTGAGCGTGTGGGCTGCTAAATTCTCTGATCCCCAAGGGATTCACATTATGCCTCTCTAGCATCCCCAGACACTAATTTTGAGACACTGGTAAAAGTAACTGAACTTGTCTCTCCGGAGTGACAGAACGAAACTGTTAGGCCATCAAACTAATGTGTCGTAATAGTTTCATTGCAGACCTTTCATGAATGAGGAATTAACTGTTTTTAAAAAATATCAGAAGTTTTATCCTGGCGTGCATCATCTCAGCCAAAAGTATTTTTTTCTGCAAATCATGAAATACATAAGAACTCATGTAATTATTTTAAGGATACTTGTGATTTGAATGGTGAACTGACTACATAGGAGCTTCAGTCTAGGAATGTAAGGTTTAGATGCTGTTTGATGTTCATGGAGAGATAGCCAGAATATAAAAGAGGAAGGAGGAACATGCTTACAAATTCCCTTATATCGTCTGAAAGTTTCATATGTTTAGTGACTGACTGAACCTGAGTACTCCAAAAATCTAAAGCAAATTTATTTCTCAGGTTTAAGCTGGGGTACCTCTCTAACATTTCGAAGACAGGAATTTTTTAACTAATACTAAGATTTTTTTCTGTCCTTTTTTTTTTTTTTTCTGATCTGTAGTACTGGAAAAAAAAAAATCCTGGGGTTCTTTAGCATTTAGGAGTAAAAAATGGAAGTAATTATGCACAGAGCAAGTTGAACCTTTCAGCTGATGTGTAGCCAAAGGCTAATGTTGCCAGAAATTCTGAATATGATAGATATAAAGCTAACTCTGTGTGACCCACACATTTCACCAACTTTGCAGGTTGTTGAGGCAAGTAGCTGGGATTCAAACAAGGTTAGACATATAAATGAATATCTGTGTGTGCAGTTATACTAGCTAGTGTAATTTAATATTTATTTAAACGTGAAGGCTATCATATGCAGGACTTGAGGTCATAAACTGTTCATAAGCTGGGTTAAGGAAGACATTTCCCCCAGTAGTATATAGTATTGCGTATTTGACAAAAGCTTATTTTCTCTACATTCTTCAAAAACATCAAAACAGAGATTTTATGAGAGGCAGATGCAAAACTGTGCTAATTGCTGTGTTGCTTTTGTAAGGCAAATAATCATCAAAACCATGGGCTTTATGCATTATACAGGTATAAGAACCCTTGAAACTATTCTTATTGATTAATAATTTGGGATATTGAACTAGCATTAAAACAGGAAGAAATCTGATTTATGAGCTATTACAAAGTTTTAAGCCTTGATATTATCCTGTTTTTAAAATAACAGGAGCTTTCCATTTACTTAGATGGACGTTGTTTCGTGCCTTTATAGCAGGAATGTTGTATCTTTGGGATAAGATTGTGCTCAGAGGATGCTGGAAATGGTTTGGGGCTTTTTTTATGAGAACTATAATACAAGTTGCACTTAAACAGTTTCAGCATGTTGCAAAGATTGCTTCCATTTATGTAGTTTCTGTGTTCCAGTGTTTTAGTGCAGGTGACAGCTGCCTGGTGGTAGAGCTAGCCTGCAAGACAAAGCTACCACCAAAAGAAACAGAAAAACCGAAGTAGTTATAGTTTCATATTGGATTGTTTATATGTAATTTCACGCTACTCACCTGTTAGTGCATTCAGCATACAGGAAGATTAAAGCTCAGGTGTGTTTAGAGGTGGTACGCATCAAACTCAGTGGCTGCATAAAAATTACAATAGACTGCAAAATTAAAATAAATAATTCAAACTTTTCACACATGTATTAAAATTAGCATATGGAATTTTAAAACAGCATGCATTAAACTTATTATTCATGGATTCTATCTAGATGTACTTACTTTTCAAAGGCTTAAGCCTTTGGAGTTTAATATTGAAACTTTTAGCTGACCTTTCTGTGTAAGAAAACATCCTTAACACTGATGTTATTTTTATGCCTCTTGGTGTTACTAATGAGTTGAATAATTTATGAGGTTGTCATGTGAAAAGGTTTTGGTGCAGTTTGATGTACTCTTAGCCTCTGGTGTTGGAATGTGATTAATAAAGAGCTGGAGGCAGATTTTTCTCCATAGGGCTTAACTTTCACTATGTTTTTTTTTTATTAGCTTTGTTTTGATAATTTTGTTTGGAACAGTTTGATAGTAAAATGCCCCTAGCTTCCAAAACTAAGCATGATATCACACTACAGAAAGAATTTAAAGCATTTTTTAAAAATCATACTACATAGTTTTCCAGTAACAGATTTTTTTCCTGACCTCAGATACTTTGTGAGAAATAAACTATTCATCAAAGCAAAATTTGTTGGGCTTTTATTATATTAACAGCAATTTTTCATCTTGACTGATACCTCTAGTACAAGTAAAGCTATTTTGAGCATCAGTAAAATAGTGGAAACATCTTACAAGTTTTTATTATCTACATTGACTGTCAGTTATCATTTAGGATTTTGTGCATAAATATTGCAGTGGAGGAATGTTTAGGCAAAGCCTAAGTCAGCAAGCTCCTCAGTGTCTGCGATCAAAGGCATCAACTTAAATAGGTCTGATCAGGCATTGCAGAAGAGGGCAGGCAGTTTCAGCTGAGCAAAAATCACAGAGCAAAGATGACAAAATTAATCAGTCATTTCTTTGGCAGTAAATAATAAGATATGCTGAGGATTGCAGATGAGAGAATTTCCAGATTCCTTGGAGATGTGCCTGCTTAACACCTGATCTATCTAAGCTTGTGCAGCCATCAAGATATGACCTTGGTAAATAAAAAAGTTCTCTACAGCTACTCTAGTATTAAATCAGAGTTGACGTTGGATGTATGGATACTGTAATTATATAACACTTGCAGTCATCAAGGAATAGAAGAGACTTGGAAATGAAAACTCTCTCTGTGATCTATATGTTTGTTTCAGGGAAGTAACAACACATGTTAAATTCTTCCTTGAAGAGCTAAAAAACCAAAAGTGTTAATTTTGGCTGATAAGGGACTTCTTCCTGTAGGTAACATCATATATTATCTACTACTGGGAAATAGTATTCTCTCAAAAAATTTCTGCTACGAGGCAAATGGGTGAAGCTTCTATTTAACTATGGTCTGTTAGTCAGCCGTGGTATGCATGTTGAGATGTCTTGCTTTGACAAAACATGATATGCATACATATATGTATGTGTGTGTGCATATATATACATATTTATATATGTATATACACATGTTCGAAGTACCTGGCAAGTAAAAAGTATTGCAATGAGAAATTATAACATATTTCTATGGGTATATACAACTGTGTGAAAAATTATAGCTTATTCCTATGGCTGTATACTTAGCTGTCCTTTGAGACTGTAGGTATGTCAGGGTCATAACAGCATTTAAAGGAGATAGATTGGAGATTTTTTTTCCCTTCAGATTAGTCTCCTCCATTTCTAAACTTTTGATATTAGGCACTGGATTTGTTTGTAATCTGTTAAAATGACTTTCATATCTGGATTTAAAATTCAAGCATAATCAGTTCAGCACTATATCTGCTGTGCATTATTGTTTTAGTTAAATTCTTACTTGAATAGAAATATGGATTCATTTGTCCCTTTTGTGAAGCTGAAGGGATACTACTTACTGCAGTGTCAAAGTGCAAGCTATAACGGGATTTTGAACTACCTGGAAACTTTTAGTGGAGTTTTAATTTTGTAGTGTCGATGGATTTTAAACAGTTTTTAGTTTAAGTTTAGATGGAGTTTCAATGTAATTGAGTAAATTGTAGACTGAAAAGAAAGGGGAAAAAAAAAGATTATATAAAAGATTATAAACTCTACATCTCTCCCCCAAATTTTACTGCCAATGAATGCATGAAGTATGAAGATATGACCCAATTCACAGTGTTTCTGTACATGTGGTGAAAGAACTGTCTCTTCCAGTTAATCACCTTAACAGTTTACAGTCATTGGAGATTAGTACAGTTGAGACATTACTGTACCATCCTGCCAGTGAGGCAGAATACTGCTCCACAAAGGTCATCTTAAGAGCAAAATAGTTGATTTATTAAGCTTTGGTCCTTCAGTCTTTAAAGATTGTGGTCCACAAACCATTTGCACATAGAGGGGGTCCAAGAAAGGCCATTTTCAAGTCTGCACTGGAGGAAGTGGGCATGAATAAGTCAGTGCCCATGTTCTAAACATACATATGTAAGCTGGTCAAATAGTTCTAGTGTGTGTGCTCAAGAATATATCACCTGTTAAGCCAATTATTGTGACAGATCCTGAATGCTTACAATGAAAAAGAAAAAAAAGAAGAAAAAAAAAAGGAAAAAAGAAAAGAAAAAAAAGCCTTCATGAGGTAATACATTCAGGTTTTGAAACAAAGCTACAGATATGTCTTATGTGCAGTATGGCAATTGCTTTTGAACTTGCATATTTTAAGTTACTCATTCTGTTACGTATTTGGACATCTAATTAGCAACCTTATTTCAAGAGTGGTTCTAGCTGAAGCAGACTGTATATGGCTCCTTCTGGGACTTGTCACTACTTTCAGCAAATGCTGTGTGTGCTCATCATCAGAAATACAGTTTCGTTATACAAACAATTAAAAAGCATCAGGTTTTGAAATCTGAAATGTTCAAATCTGAAATCTACTTTCATGAAAGCAGCTGGATTTTGATAGACTTTCAAAGAATTGCGGGCAGGAATCCTTCAGGCTGCTGAAGGACCTACATTCCCAGAACATTTAGCTTCAAGCAAGCGCTACCTTAAAAAAAAAAGGCTGTGTGGGTTCCCTGCTACGAAACTGGGAGTCTGAAATCGATGGAAACCCCTATTCAAACCAGGGACTGTCTTCATAACAGGGATTCTGGTATCCCATGGATCCTAAAGGAAGATTCAATTCTTGAGGGTCCTCAATGTTAAAGAAAAATGTACCAAGATGAACTTCCAGTAACTGTAGCTCTAGAGCAACCCCTCAGTGCTGAGAAGTCCAGAGCAGCAGATTCCCAGAGCTCCTGACTTCCATCTCCTGAGCAGCGGGGCTCCCCACCTTCTGCAGTCAGTGTTCGAACAAGATTGAGGGAGCAGACTCCAGAGAAACTGGTAGGAAGCTGGTTTCATTTGGCATGCACCAAATGTTGTTCCAGAAGGCTAAGTCAGAGTTTTAGAAACAAACGTAGCTTGACATTTTCAGATGATAAGACATTTGTAGAAATCAGAATGTCCCATGAACTGGAGATGCTTGATTTCATCATCTCTGTTCAGAAGCTTTGCTGAAAAATCACATGCCTTTTTCTAGGAAGTCTGAATTCCCACCTAAAAGTTAGTCTTCATTTCCAAATATCCTGTATTTTGGGTTCTACACTTTATTAGGTTGTTGACACTGACATTTCTAGCAACCTAGAGGTATCTTTTGTTGGTGAAAACACCACCATTGTTTACATTGCATTCAAGACTGTCTGTCAAGGTTACTGTGTAAATTGTATATATCTAAAAACATCAATATACTTTTTCTTAGGTTCATAAAGTCCTCTGACTTCATTATCTTTACCCTATCTTTTGTCTGTACTTATTGAAAATGCCTACCATATTTCCAGAACAGTTTCAACAACACTGATTTCAGAACTATGTTTAAGCAAGCAGTATTTTTCAGTAACTAATGCAAAATTGAAAGCAAGTTAAAGACAACTGATACTGGATCATCACTTATCAGAGTTTTGCTAGCAGGCCCACTAGATGCATAAAAACCAGTTACTTTTGTAGGTGTATCTGCAGTGAGAGTGTTCTATATGTACACATAAGAGATTAAAGACCAAATTATGCTTTCAGTTTTGTCTAGGAAATATTGCTTTCTATACTGTATCTATATGAACAGCTTTGCTGTCAGGGTTGAGTTCGTAGATCTTTTTGTAGGCTTCTTTTACATTTACTTCTAAACTGATCCAGGTATTCTTTAAATATTCTTTGTTTAGCCCAGGAGGGAGAAGGCTGAAGGGGGCCATATAGTTGTGTATAAATACCTGTTGGGAGGGAATGAAGAAGATGGTGTCAGACTCTTCTCAGTGGTGCCCAATGACAGGACAAGAGGCAAAAGGCACAAACTGAAATACAGAACATTCTATTTAAAGATAGGTAAAAACTTTTTTTTACTGTAATGGTGGTCAAACAATGGAACAGACTGTCCAGAGAAGTTGTGTAGTCTCCATCCTTGGAAACAGTGAAAGCCCAGCTTGCCAAGGTCCCGGGCAGCCTGCTTTTTAACTGACCCTGCTTTGGGCGGTGGGTCGGACTAGGCAATCTCCAGAGGTGCCTTCCAGCCTCAAGGATTCTGTGATTCTCGTAATGGAGCCAGAGCTTAAAGTAGATGGTTGCCAGAACTTAGTCTTCAGGAATATTTTTAAAATCCTAGATAACTTATATCTCAATGTTCAAGACTGATCTTCGTATGTAATTTCAATTTGATTGATACTAGAAATGCAAGCCTCGGCAACAAGTTACTTTAATCTTCATAAAACTTTTTTAAGAAATGCAGATTTACTTATCACAGAATTACAGAATGGTTGAGGTTGGAAGGGACCTGCTCAAGCAAGGCTACGTAGAGCAGGCTGCCCAGGACCATCTGCAGACAGCTTTTGAATATCCCCAAGGGTGGTGACTCCACATCCTCCCTGGGCAACCTGTGCCAGTGCTCGGTCAGCATCAGAGTCAAAAAAGGTTTCCTGATGTTCAGAGGGAACCTCCTCTGTTTCGGTTTTTGCCCATTGCCTCTGGTCCTGTCACTGAAAGGAGTCTGGCTCCGTCCTCTTTGCACCTTCTCTTCAGGCACTTGGGTACGTTGATAAGATCCCCCTGAGCCTTCTCTTCTCCAGGCTGAACAGTCCCAGCTTCTCAGCCTTGCCTCATATGAGAGGTGCTTCAGTCCCTTAATCATCTTTGTGGCCCTGAGTTAGACTCCCTCCAGTACGTCCACATCTCTCTCGTACTGGGGAGCCCGGAACTGGGCACAGCACTCCAGGTGTGGCCTCACCAGTGCTGAGCAGAGGAGAAGGATCACCTCCCTCGACCTGCTGGCAATGCTTTGCCAAACGCTGCCCAGGATGCCATTCACCTTTGCGGCAGGGGCACGTTGCTGGCTCGTGTTCAACTTGGTGTCCACCAGGACCCCCAGGCCCTTTTTTTGCAGAGCTGCTGTCCAGCTGGGTGGCCCCCAGCACGTCCTGGTGCCTGGGACTGTTCCTCCCCCGGTGCAGGACTTTGCACTTCTCATTGTTGAACGTCATGGTGTTCCTGTCAGCCCGTTTCTCCAGCCTGTTGAGGTCCCTCTGGATGGTGACACGACCCTCTGGCATATCAGCCACTCCTCCCGGTTTCATGTCATGTGCAAACTTGCTGAGGGTACGCTCTGCCCCATCATCCAGATCATTAATGAAGATGTTGAACAGGTATGGATCATCATAAAACACTTCTAATGTCAATTTGCTCATGGATATTATAATACTTATTATTACTGAAATTGAGTTTGTTGTGACTACATGAGCCACAAAAATGTTTTTGATAGTCTTTGTTTGTTTACGTAGTTAATGCACTATCCTGAAAATTAGTAACACACACAATATCATAAAATACGTTGCTCTGGGGAAGTGCAAGTGATGACCCTTATCTAAGATAACTTCCCAAACTAATATTTATTTAAGTAATGTCTTAAGTGTGAACATAGAAAAGAAACTAAAGAACAAAAGCCCTTGACTAAAAAGAAACCCTGTTCCCTCACCCCATTCATGCACACTTAGTTTTAGTCTGTAGGTAAACACAAGTTGATAAGTAATTGTGAGCAGTTTTAAGAAATAGCATCCACTTTATGGACAAAAACGCATGTATGTTACTTGATATTCAGTGGTGAGCATTTTAAGAATATGTATGCAGTGATTGAATTAATCCATAACAATGCTTCCATGTGTCATCAAGTAAGTCCTCTTTGTTCTTTGGTCTAAGTGTGATCATGCTGCCATGTGAGACAAGCATGTAAACCATAACCTGAAATAATACTCCTGTTACACAACTTCCTTGCAGTATATGAACGAACTTCCACAATGATTGTGAAATCTCTAATGTACTCTGAATGAGTTTACATCTGAATTGTGTGCCTGAAGGAGTCGTGGAAAATCTGTGAATTTTTTTAAGCATAGCAATTTAAGATTTGCATCTACAGCCTTATAATTGTAGCCCAACAGTGCCATCCACTGCTTCTCCAAACAAAGTTCCAAATATTTCATCCTCATAGGGCTTTAGGGAAAATATAACGTGATGATTGTGTCCTTTTAATATTTTACAGGGTAATTGTCAGTTACAGATGAAAATGAAATTTTTTTAAAGACAGTCCAGGAATAAGAGCATAAGAGCTTACATTAGGGATTACTAGAAGGATCTGCAGAGCAAAATCCTAATTGTAAGAATAATTAAATCTAAAATAGTAGATTTAACCTGGTCTTCTTTCTAGTATTTCTTACCCTCCCGCCCCCTGAAAAAAAATATATTCTCTTTAAGTATATCTACTATTATGATGATCCTCATTCTTACAAGCCACTGCAATGTGATATAATGAAAGGCACCTTCAAGGTGTAAGCTGTAATGGAATTTGCTTAGGTAGAGTACTGCACACTGTTGTGCTGAATTGTGTCGAACGCTCAGCGTCTGCTGTCTGACTAAGTGATGGAAATGAGTTGCAAATGCATCCTAACGGTCCTTTGCAGTCTCTAAATACCTGCTCCCTGTTATATGCTATTTCTAGCACAGGAATTTTCATAGCAGCTTTGTAGTAAGTTTTAGGTACAGATTCATGAAATAGTCAGTTTTTTCTAGTGATTTCCTCAAATCTTGAATGTCAGAATCTCTATCGTGACTCTAGTTCAAGCTTTTCACAGAGCCAGATAGGATAGGAAAACTTTTGTTTTTTTCCCTCAAAACCTTTGTGTTGGATTTCAGATGCCTTTCGTCTGAGATTTTCAGGTTATATGGCATGATCTGGATTTTAGCTGCTGTTATGGGTCTGAGCTAATAGATTTTGCTGCAGAACTTTCTGACTTTTTACCAGCAGTTAACATAACTACTTCTGTTTCTCACTTCTTCATCTGAAAGCATATGACTCTGGAATGTTCTTGAAGTAACCAAACTGGCCTGCAAAATCATTTCTAAGACCTAAAAATTGCAACCATTACCACCAGTCTTAGAATTCTAGCTGCGTTTTTCTCCCTTCCACCATTATATTTTCATCTGAAAAGAATGCACAGTATCTGTCTGTTCTGCCAAATGAAAGTCATTTACTTACCTAACTCAGTAAATTACTATGATGTGAAATGTTTTCAGAACCATGTGAAGAGTGTATTTGTTCTATTAATTCAGTCCTATTGCTAATTGACAAAGAAATAGAAGTTATTGACCCGTGTATATTCAGTGCATCTCATAGAAACATTTTGGAAGAACATTATGTCAGTGAAAGTCCAATAATAGTCCTTCAGGACAGCATTCACAGCTGGGTGAGCGTAGCTCTTGGGACTCAGGTTTTACCATGTGCTTCTCTTACCTCCTATTTTCCATGCTTTAAAACTCCATATTAAGGAGCGACAGCACTTTAAATCTTCTTCAGCTATAGCTAAAAGCACAAAATATTCTGGTTTTAAACTTTCTCCGCTCTTATTCTTGATGTCTTCTTGACTGGAGGACTCCATTCTCCCCTTTGTATAGGAGCAAGTGGAAATACGTGTCATTGGTTAAGGGGAAAAGGTGTTTAATAACACCAATAACTGAATAAAGAAGCCAAAGCTGGACCAAAGGGGTCTAAAAATGCAAGGTGAAGTTGCACTTGTGCCTGTCCAGAGGCAGGTGTTTTCTGAAGACCTGGCTAGGACAGCCTGCCAAGCGCATGGCTGGAGTGGAGGGCCGTTATTTCAGCAGTGCTGCGACCGTTGCAGCCTGCAACTGGGAGACCGTAGTATAGATTTAAAAAGACTTTATTCTCCCCCTCTTTCTGACAGCCAGTAGGAGGCAAGACAGGCTTTCAGGCGATGAAGTCGGGTTTCTGAGAGCCTCTGGGCTCCTTGCAAGGTAAAGGTAGGTTAAGTGGACACAGGCAGGTTGCAGGAATCTCTTTGATATGGGCGATTCCTTGTTTTTCACAAAGCAAGCAGAATAGGTACGTATAGATTACAAAACTAAAAGAATTCATTTTCACAGACGACATCTATTTTAATATACCTAAGTATTTTTACTCCTCTTTTTACATTGCACTACTTTACATTTATCACAGAATATCGGTTTCTATTAAATCACATTAAAATTATCATAGAGTTTTTATGTAAATAGTAAAGCTTTGTACACAAGAAACAAAGACTTATGTGTATGTGCACTGGCTATTCCATATCCCTTCAAGTACAGTGAGTTCTTCACTGCCACTTATTTTATGTGTACTCATTTTATAGTGTTAGCTTTGAAACATACACAAAAAGTACCAGTGTAGTGAAACAAACTGGAAGATTTTATGAGTTTCAGCATTGTGCAAGGTACAGGCAGAGGTGCAGAAACACCTAATGAAAGCACTGTATTAAAAGCCAAATACATTTTATGGAAAAGTTCTCAAATATACCACTAACCAGCAGGACAAGGAAGACACCTTGTTAATAACTCTATCAGCCAGCATACTATGCATGTTTCCAGTTATATATTTAATTTTGGTTTTCATATCATGTATGCCACATCATGTCATGACTTTTTTCTTATCTTTATTGTATGCCTAAAGAGTGTATCTCCCAGTTATTTGTGTAAAGCCCTCAAAATCATCTACAACAGATATACTTTCCCAGCTGAAAGAACTATTCATAATGCTTCAAGAGTGTTTTATTGGTGTCTCTTTTGCCATATAGCACGCGGCATTCAATCTTGTGCCCTTGAAAAAGCTGATCATGTTGTCTAAGTAGCACCTCAGCTCCAGTCTGAATGGAAAATAGTGTTGCTAGTGCTTGCAAATTTAGCGTAAAGGTAGAAATTTTGCAAGTATCGCCTGCAGTTGCATGGAAGGTTTGCGCTCTCTCGCAGTCTTTGCGAAGCAGAATGAAAGATGTCACAGACCCCGCACGGCAGCTTAATGGAAAGTGAAATAAAATACTGTGCTCCTTTTTTCTTTACTGCTGACTGCTGCTAAGATTTCTGTGAGTTAGCTCTGCTTAATGCACACACAGGCTTTCTGCCTGGGACAGTGATTACCATTCACCTATTTCGGAGACAAAATAATGACGATCTTGTCAATTATCTCATTGAGCTGTTTTGATAATAGACCCTCAGAATCTGCTTTATCTCAGATGATATCTTGTATACCGCTACTGTTTTGCTTTTCATCTGCTAGACTGCATGAAACAAAGACAGTTTATAACTGCAGCTATTTTGGGTTTTTGAAAAAAAAAAGTAGAATTCTGGCCCCTATCAGGCAAATAGCAAAGCTTTGATTTTAATTTGATAAATAATTGCGTTAGGCTCAGGAACTAGTACCTCGTGTTTTTACAATAGTCTGGCCCAACAGAAGTGCTGTCTGTTGCTACTAGAGCATAGTGCCTTAGTAGAGCTAAGAGTTAAACACAAATATCCCAGCATTCGGGCCACGCTGCTGTCTCACAAATGTGTATATCCTGGGGGTGCTGCCCTTTGTCTGGTGTTGCTATAAGCATTGATCTAAGCAGAAAGAGAAACGGTTCCTCCCACCAGTTACTGTTGCTGCTGAAGTGAAAATGATGTATGCCAGTCCTAAAGATGTGGTGATCTATGTGAGGATGAAATGAAATTTGCGCAGAAAAAAAAACCCAACAGTGCAGCCCACTGAACCACTTGGAATTGCACAGTAAAAGACAATGTAATGGAGAGTAAATCTAGATGTTCTAATGACTCTATTGTGTTGATGAATTTATTATTTATATATAACGGGGGCAATCCTTTTAAGAAACAGTTACAGGAGACAGTATGTCATGTATAGGAGATTTTGCCTGTGTAAAGACTGCGTACGGTGTTCCTTCTGTACGTCTCAAAAGAGCAGAATTTCAGTTGAAAAGATTGCCATTCCAGAAAGCAAAAAATCATTTCAGACATGTTGGCAAATGGCTTTCTCGAAGCACTGATCATGAGCTGTTGAGGTTTTCTTCTCTAAGTAGTCTCGATAGAAATCGAAAGAGTTACCTAACTCCTAGAATTATGATAGCTACCATAAAATAATTTTAAACTTAATTCCTACACCTTCATTCTCTGCAGTAGAGAATGAAGTTTTTAGCTATCCTGTTGTGTCTCTGTACAGCGGCTGTTTCCAAAGAGCTGATCTTGTCTGGATCCAACAGCAACAGCTGACTGAAGTGGTGAGGGACAAAGTTGCCTTCTAGCAGATGGAGTTGCCCGGGCTTTGGCCACAGAGAGGGAGAATTCAAAAATTAGCGGACAGGTCACAATAGTACAGATATATCTTTCTTTTTAAAAATATTGGGGTTTGGACCATTCTCGTGGTTTGGAGGCTCTAATTTTTAAATGTTAGGTAAGGGTTAGAAACGTCGGTGTAGAATACCCCAGTATAGGAGGTAAGATCACGTTTCTCATACGCCACTGCATTACGACTGGGCTGCTAGCATACACCAAGTGTTTGTATTTCCAAAGAGCATTTTATTTCTTCCCAAGGCTTTATCATTATTAGCTTTTTCAGTTAGAATTTTGTGTGAGCAGGAAGCAAAACTGAGGCTAGCATATGTGGGCACAATTCCTCAGTACAGGGTGTGCCTCTTTAGAAGTCCAACAACTTTGATCCTGTCTTTAGGCTCCGCGAGCAGATAGAGTCAGAACATGGCTTTTCCTGGAGAATGTGTGCTTGGGTTAGATACTTCAAACTCAGAACTAATCTAAAACTTTCCAGACGTAATCCAGACCTGAATGTTAAGACATGACATATTTTTCACTTATACGTTATCTTAAAAACGTTTTATCAGGTGCTATTTCAGAAGCCTAGAATCCCTTGTTTAGCAGATTTATTTTATTATTTCATTATCACGTCATACATATTTAAATTCAATCACCTTTTGCTTTTTACCTTATTAATTACATTTTTCTATTGAAATAGTTCGATTACCCTCTCCAGTGGCCTGTCTCAAGAAACCTTTGCTTACATGTGAATATTTTGAATTAAGGATAAATGAAATTCCTTTTTGCTGTCAAAACCAAATTGCGAAAATGCGTTGCATGGCTTTGAAAATCAGTACACTCTATTAGCAGACCTGTCAATATAAAAAGTGCATTCCATTTCCACCTCTTGCTCTAATAACCTTTTCTATGTTACTCAGAGGCAGTTCACATAATCAGAGTATATTGTCAGCTTACTGGAGTTGGGGAAGCATGAAATGAAAATCGCGTTAATATTGATCCAATTCTCTTACTTGCAAGTGTCCTTGATGTCCTTTCCACTGAGCAATAACTGTTGGTGTGATGTAGTTATTTTCCTCTCAGCTATTACTGTACTTCTGTAAAATGGCTGGAAAGACAGTTAGGAAAATTTTATTGCTCTTAATTATTTTTCTTGTGTATCATCTTTGCCTGTTTAAGTGATCCACAGCATATCAGAGAATCTGGTTTCTTTCTGCAATTTATCAAACTACAGTATACAGCGCGAGGCTGCATTTCAAACTGACAGGGATTTCTAAAGGTCGTCAGTCATGAAATATGAATCCATCCTTGTGTGTACAAGTTACAGTGGCAAACTACATCTTAATCCAAATATAAACATTTGACTGTTTTAAGTTCCCGTTTGAAGGGCTTCTTTTGGCTCCGGTCAGAATGAAGACTGCCATTCGGGAGCCTGAAATGCCTCATAACGTCGGCTGGACTGGGCATGTCCGGCTCCGTCACCTGCTGGCTGCTCGTGGTCGCTGCTGAATCGCTGCAGGATCCTTTCTCATATGCTCAGAACACCGGAAATCTCAAGTACATGTAATGATAATATTGACAACTTCCAAAAATTAATTTCATAACCACTCTGAATCTCAGTTTTCCTATCCGTAAACTAAAAAAAAAACAAGTGCCCAACGTGGTAACTCCATCTTTATTTTTATATAGGACCTTTTATATTAATATACAACACTTTGACTTTAACTGCAAGTATTTACTCTTTAAAAAGCCCTCAACTTCACCTGAGAAACGTGTTCGTTTTGGCCTTGCTCATATTCTCAGTCTCCTCATTGGCATAGTTTGCGTCAGCCTCACTTTTACAATGCAGAACATCTGAGAATTTTTAAGAGGAAAACGTTTACAACAGTAAAGCATTTATTTACAAATGACTGGCATAAAGATCATTTGGTCAGATATTAGGTATAAAAATTGGAGAAAAATGTGTGGAATGTCTATGATTAAATTTTCAGGTAATTATCTACTATAGAAAGCAAAAATGTGATTTGGTTTTGGTTTTGGTGGAAGTAATTTCCAATACAAATGTATGCAATTTTTAATTTCTACGCGATTTTCCTAGTTTTTCTCCCTCATTTCTTCAAAGATCCTTAATAATGAAACTATGATTTAGAGTCCTCTGGCTTTTATTAGATCTATTAAAACCAGCCTTCCTTTAATCACAGTCACTTCTCTGATTCTCTGGGGAAACTAAATTGTGTGCCAGTCAAAGCTGCCCATTCCAGAAACACATTGCGATTTAAATAACAACTCCGGCAGACACAGGTGGGGACGGTTCGTCGCGATACGCCGGCGCGGGTCTGCTGCTGGAAGGCAGAAGGCCGCTCTCTCGGGCAGACCCAAGGCGACGCGAGGCACGTTTCCCACGGAGCGAGCGCGGCCCCGGGAGGGCTGGCTCTGCCGCCGCGCCGCAAGATGTGCGGCTGGGGCGGAGTGGTCACCATGTCGGTGATTTAATCTTACTGGGTTTTGCAGAGGTCAGTTTACAGACTCCCAAGCAGCTGCTCTCCATAATTGTGAGCGCTGCAAGGGTCCCGGTGCCTAATCAAGTTAGCGAAGATTAGCAATGAAAGCAGGGGGTTAAACTGTTAGAATATATAAAGCAGGAAGCTTATCTACAAAGAAGGTAGGCCATAGTGTTGCATTTTAATTCTGTGCACACGTTAAGCCTGGTTCTTCCTCTAAAAGTTAGTTTGTACGATAAACAAAAAACCTCTCCCAAGAAAAAGCTTAGTTCTTTCAAGCTCTGTTGATAAATTATATTTTACCTGTGATATAATTTCACGGTTTGCATCGTGACCCGTCAGGTAGCCTCTTGTGAGGAACTAATTCTGAAGTCCTTTGTTTACTAAAATATTAAAAACTAGCTTACGCGATTAAAATTCGGCAGCAAAACCAGTGTTCTACAGAGCAGTACGTAGCAGTGATCTGTAAAGAGGAAAAAGCAACTTTACCCTTAAAAGTTTCTGAGGAGAGCTAAGCTTCACAAAAATTGTACTTCAGCTGCTATAAAAGGGAGTTTTTAATTAAATGCAGCATTTTACTGTAAAGAGAACAGACTTTACTTATGTCAAAATGCTCCTTTAGAAGCCACATAAAACCGTAAAAGACACTATATGAAAAAGGTTTCTTAAAGAAAAGAAAAACACCATCCCATGAAGCAGATTTCCAGATGTTTGGAAACATTAGAATTTCCTGTCAGTATATTTAGGTAACATTAAAATGAGGTTAACTTTCCATTCTGCCATCTCTCTTCAAAGATCAAAGAGCACTCACTGCATAAATTGCCTTATCGGTAATTCGTTGAACTATGGAAACAACTTTATAAGAAGCAGTAGTCTCCTTTTCTTGGTTACAGTATTACCAAGCAAACTTGTCTTAAAATTAACCGTATTTTTAACCTCATTTTATACTAAATACAGAGAGAAAAAATTTAAAACACTCTAGTTGAATGTAAAATGAATGGATAGAAGTAAAGAGAGAACTGGAAACTCTCATCCTGTGTTCAACTAAATCATAGTAATTAGTGTAATGTCTAATAAAATAAGCGTACATAAACATAAATGTAACCAACAATATGTTATGTTTGTACCGCTAATTTTAAAATTTTATTTAGGGACAGTTTTTGTGGGTCTGGACGCTTACAGTGTCTTCGAAATTTAGGTTGCATCCCTAGAACCTGTTGTGACCCACAGAACCCAACAGGGACTTTGTTAATTGAAAATAGAGAGGCAAAAATTCAGATGTTACAATGACAATACCCCACCCCACCCCCCAATTGTTTAAATATTGCCTGTATTAAATATTTCTAGAGGCTGCAGCTGCAAAATAACATTAAATTCTCCTGTTCTTGGGAAATTATTAGGTTTTTGTGGGGTTTTGGTATGGGGGTTTTTTGTCTGCTTAGTAATTTCTGTTTAAGGAAGAGTAATGCTGCTGGAAGAGAGATTAGTAAATTCTTGGCAATACTATACAAGTTTACTGTGCAGCTCATATAATCTTTCGGACATATAAACCACACACCTTTCATGGAAGTTGGGGTTTGTAGAGGAGTGGTGGTTGGTTTCTTTAATTTCTTTTAAAGATGAGCTCTTTTCAGTTACCCTGGAGCTACTCTAGGAAGCCAGTTTTTAACATGCACATTCAAAAAAATTATCAAGATGGAAACAGGTGTAACAAAAGAGAGATTTTTTTTTTTAATAGCTTATCTAGGCTTATACATAGATTCTCTTGAAATATCTTTAAGACAGAGCCTTCAAGTTTCAAGAAATTAAGGCACCAACTTCAGCTGGACTTCAGTGCCAGCTGAATGACTTACTTCCTTTAACTTCTTTGCAAA
The DNA here is from genome assembly GCA_027564655.1 of Leptodon cayanensis. Lineage (NCBI taxonomy): Eukaryota > Metazoa > Chordata > Aves > Accipitriformes > Accipitridae > Leptodon > Leptodon cayanensis. Next base: position 1,842,795 of record JANXJC010000026.1, on the reverse strand, counting down.
ATGTAGTTTTAATAAATAATTAGCTGCTTATTGGAAGGCTTCTTTCCAAATCCCAGTCTAGAAAAATATGCCTTAAGAAGGACCTTGATAAGGACAAGAACTGATAGCATCTGCCAGTTCCAGTTCCGTGCACCCCTATGTCAAAATGTTGCTTTCTTGAAATTATATCTAGTTTAATTTTATTTTTTTCCTATTTTAATGGAGTTGAAACATTTTCTAATTAGACTTAGGAACTGACATTAATACAATTCCGTATTGTGTCTTTAAAATACAAACTCCTTGTGTCCTAAAAAGGGTTTTAAATGAAATACCTGGAAGTGGATTTCATTTCATAGTAATTATTCTGGGGCTTTGGCAAAAATAATTTGAGTTTTGATTTTTTTTCAAACACGCGGAAATATCAAGTATTCATTTATTCGTGTCTCCTTTTTATATCATTGTTAACAATACTAGACATAGTTTTATGTCATATAATTTTTTATTCAGTTTGTTGTCTAGTTTTAAAGAGACAAGTTGTTTTTCTTTTTACTCTTATTTGGAGAAGTTCTCTTATTTTAAAACCTTTTTGAAGTCGTCTTGAAATGTAAAAATAGAACATCTGTGACAGATCTGTTTTGAACATATTTCACGTTTCAGGATCCAAGGAGATCTGGTGGTCTGTGGTATTCGCTTGTTAATTTCTTGATGAATGGGTAGAAAGGCCACGAAGTGCACTCAGTACAGCACGTCTTCCGAAGATAGATGATCTCAAATAAATTCTATTCCCAATCAGTTTTTGATTTGTTAGGTGTTAAACCATTTCTTTGTAAGGACAGTGTTTACAAGCCTTGTAATGAGACAGCCCTGTGAGACCTTACTCTTCTTGCTGTAATTTTGATAAATGGAACTCTAATTCATAAAGGATATAGTGATTGAAGGGCAACTGTGGGTCTCGTACACTTTCATTTAGATAAATGTTTGGTACAGTACAGCAAAACTGAGGTGCACTCAGCAAAGTGATAAATTTAAACAACGGCCAAACCAGAGCTTTTTTCCATCAAGACAAAGAAGTGCCATTTACTATATTTCTTTTAGATAAATGTATGTTTAATATGATAAACCAGAATGGATTTTAGAAACATTCATCTTGTTGCTAAGCTCCAAATTTACCGAACTAATTTAATGCCTTCTACTCTACCACATTTCTTACATTGGTGTCTGGCAATATTTCTGTAATCTGGTACCTGGAACCCTCATCACGAGGGCTTTAAAATAATACAATAAATTTCAGGTTCTTCTGATGCATTTTAAGTGTTAGTAATAATTGGAGGCTTGGAACTTTTTTATTGCAACTTTAAAAATGTATCTTCATGCATAAATAATTCTAAAGGACTGTCACTAATCTAATCAGTTACTGCAGAAACGGTTGGCTCTATGATTACTCCAGATTGGTACTTTTGAAGTAATTCATTTGAGGATTATCGCATTTTATAAAGCCAGAAACTTTTGTAACACTAGAACTACCAAAAAGGAAGAGAAGAGTATTTTCATGCTTCCTTCCTCCACCGTGTTAGTTCATCTCAGGCCCAGTCTCCTTTAGTGTCAAATGCTTCACAGCAGGAGCTAGTACTTGTGTCAAATGATGTTAAACTCCCTTGCAGTAAACACAAGTGTAACAGGATCCTGATCCAGCAGCTAAATACTCAGGACAATTCTGATGTAATAAAACTCAAGGTCTGTTACAGCACATTACTCCTTAGCGTTTTTCCAAACTCCTACAATTCTTCCTCCTTTTTGTGAATTAGGGAGGAAAAAAACCCAACAAACCACAAACGAAACAAAAAACCAAAAGCTTGGACATAATACTGAAAACTTTTCCAACTGTTAGTTACTTGATTCAATTTTAAATTGGGTGAATAATTACAGTTAGTTGTAATAAGCAGTAACCTATGCAAGTGAGGTAATGATCACGGCCTAATAACTGACCACAGCACAACGCAGTGTTTTGGGATATATCGGCATTAGTATTGTCTTAATTGCTGTCAGTATCAGTATAGTCCTAATGAAGAGAACAACAAACAGGAAGACTAGCGATGCTGTCCTTAATTTGGGGCGTGGTGAAAAACCTGGGGTTTTGCTTACTTGTTTGTCTTTACCTGCTCTGGAGTTTCAGAAATAGCAGTTGGGATATTAGCGATAGCATCCAGAAGGTTAATGTTAGGCAATGTAAAACCTGAGGTTGTCTTGGCCTGTGGTGGAGTCCAATATCAAGTGGCATGCTAAGAGCGATCTTCAAACCGTAAATAGGCTCACAGAAAAATACATCTCCAGCATTTTTATTTCCATGGTGCGACTCTAGTGTGCACAAACTAATTAAAAAACTCATATGGGAGTAGGAGATAAAATCATAACACCTTCCCTACAGTTTGTAATAACAAAACTGCCTGACACATCAGTTCCATTCTATGCATCTATCTTCACTAACCTATCAGCTTACTATATTCCTCTTAATTGTCCTGTATTAATATGAGGCCATGAGTCTTACTGGCCTTTACCTCATCATCTTACATCTGCCGTAATAGTATTCATCATGTTTAAGTTAGAATCATAGAATCATAGAAAGGTTTGGGTTGGAAGGGACCTTAAAGATCGTGTAGTTCCAAACCCCCTGCCATGGGCAGGGACACCTTCCACCAGACCAGGTTGCTCAGTTCAGGCGTTGTGCAAGACAAACAAAATCCGCCTGTGCCTGTTTTTTCTCAGATTTCACCCATCGTTCTGTAGCTTAGTAGGAAGCAAATTTCCAAATAATCAAAGGAGAAAGGAGAGATTACGTTTGGGTTTTATTTCTTGGTTGGCAGAACTGGAGATGCCCAGATCTTGTATGGTCCAAGGTGAGGATGCAGGGTTTTCCGTTTAGGAAAAAACCAGCAGCTTTCTTGTCTAAGGCTACTGTGAGTATGTAATACTGAAGATAAAGCTAATGACCTCTCCCCAGCTAAGAAGGAAATATCGTGCGGGTGTCACAACAATAACATGAAAGCTGTTTATATTATGAAAGCTACTTATGATTCTATCATTTGACCACACTATGATTAATTTTTTACATCATATGAATAAACTCTGGCAAGCGCTAGTAGGACCTTCCCAAAACGTAAGATAGTATATCTCCTGCCGTAAGGAGCTGGCAGTCCAAAGAGAAGTCACCAGTTGTAGGCAAGAAGAAAGGGCAAGACTTACCTGTGAAGACATTCGAGGTAATTGGCACGTGTCCATGCACTGACATTTTTGTTGTGCTCTTTGAAAACACACACACAGATGCACAGCAAAGTTCCCTCGCTGTGCTTGTCTTTTTTCAGTCTTTTCTGAATCTCGGCATAGCCTACCTTGTAGTTACTGTATACTGAGATAACCAACCTCCTGCTTCACCATCCTGTCCCTCCTATCTCTAAGACGAAAATCGTGACAGATTTTGAATTCCTGCAAGCAACTCCTTTATTTAGAGTAGGTGGCTTGAGCTCTCGGAGGTCAGTCAGAGTCAGGACCCCAGGAACCCAAGAGAAACTCCTGCTGAATTTCTTGCAGGTGCAAAACTAACGGAACAACATTGAACATAAAGTAAATAGCAGTTATTAAAAGCAGGAGAGTCTTTGTGAAACAGTTTGTATGTTATTCAAGATGTATTTTGGAAGACAGAATAAGGCTGCATATTTTGTACACCTTGATCAAGTGTTGGAAAATGTTCCTTCCTTTTTTTTTTGATAAACATGGTTTACACTGTATTTTGTTACTACTTGACTGTTTTTGTTTTATATTTAAAATACTATTCAGCTAACTTTGCAACATTTGTAACTTTTTTTAGGCACCGAAGAGGATGTAGTGAAGTCAAAGAAAACTTTCCGAAGTCAAGCTGTGGTAAATCAGAATGCAGAAACAGAGCTTATGCTGGAAGGAGATGATGATGCCGTTAGCCTGCTCCAAGAGAAAGAGATTGACAACCTGGCAGGTAATTATACTTTTCATTACAACGAAGATATGAGCCAAAAGGCTCCTTTAAACTTGTTAGTTCTTAACCTTTGTGGTTAGCGTCTTCATATTGACAGCTAAGCATACAATTACAGTGCAAACAGATTCTTTGGGTTCTAGATTTAATAGGATGTCCTACTTCCATGAACTAGGGGAACGATTACAAAGCATGTGCCCATCGCACAGCCTTTCAGCAGAGATGCGAGAAATACCAATACCTCAAGTGCTTTTATTACTGCCTGCGAGTCGCTGGAAATTTGGAGGAGACACCTGCGCTCCTGCTGGCACCCGCTTCTCTCGGGGAGGGAGTTAAGGGGGGGCCGCAGTTATCTCAACCCATCTGTCACAGCGAGGGAAAAAAATTGCCTGTTGTAAGCCAGGGCTAAGAAGGAACGAAACTGTAACCAAGCTATGAACTTAGCCTACGGGCTGGGAACGAATCCTCTGGAAACGTGTCCATGAGAGAACCCTCCCGGTCCTTCCTCCCTGGGCGAAGGTGTGCGGTGAGGTCTCGGCTTTATCCGTCTTCTAGAAGGTTCTGTTACAGCTCGGTCTTGAGGCAGTGCCAACTTTCCTGGGGAAGTAGTCTGGAAAGAAAGGCATGTTGAAAGTTGAAAATGTGCTCTCCTCTCAGGCGAGGGAAAAATGTGAGAACTGTGAAATGCAGTATGAAATCTTTTAGGTTAATTTACTTAGGAATACCTGTGTTAAACTGCTCCGCTAAGGGGAAGTTTTGTGATGTCTAAGGATTTTTTCTGCATAATTGAATTTCTAAAAGAGCTGTTTGCTCCCGCACTTTCTTCTGATGCCGTAGTCAAAATTTGTAGCAAAGATAAGACTGTAAGTGGATGGTAAAAAAAAACCAAAACAGGGCAAAACAAAAAGCAATCAATCAAATGAAAAAAGCAAAAAATGCCTACGTGGAAGTTAGTTGGTCTCATACTTTGAAACTAGAGCAGAGCAGAGGGGGGAGGTGAATGCTTTTATTTGGGAGCAACCTTCAGTATATGATTATCACAGTTAATATGTCAGCCTGCTTGCTTTCTCAATCTGCAGCTAACCGTTGCTGAGACACTGTTGTCTTAAGTCAACAAAATAGTGCATCAAGCAGGACCATTAGTGGGATAATTTGATCGATGTCCCTTTCTCCGTTAGAAGGAAAACTCGGTGCTGCTTTGGCTAAGTTCTTATCTCTAAGAACAGTGCTTCCAACTAAATATGCGTACAGTAGCTATAGTTTAAAGGCTGCACTATGCATTTACGTTGAAACATTGATTAGAACTGCAAAGTGGACATGAAAAATTCTTGCCCGGTCTGGAAAATCTCATAGTCAGCTGTGAAGTTCTTACATATGCCCCAACACTGCCGTTTTGTTCAAACACACCGATGCAGTACAATCCCTATAGCTACATCCCTCTGCAAAAACCTGGCATTTCAATGTGTCCTTAAGTATTAACGTGCAATGTACCCTTTTACTAGAGATCACCACATGCAGGACATCCCCTGCTCCTTCAGGGCATGGCACAGTAATTCTAGTCCTTTGCTTTTACATTTTGTAGACGTTGGGAGATACTGTCAGTATTAGAAAAACAGCAATTATAGAAATCAAAACAAATTAACTTTTCAAATATTGGCAGGATGTCTATCCTAACACTGTCAGAAATGATCTTTTGTGTTTCCTATCAACACTAACAGGGCAAGCAAGGCGCCTCCGAGTGTGGTGAGGTGAGGTGTGATAACGGTGCTATATGTGTACCGAAACCTGTGAACTTCTCAAAAAGAACCCACATTCCACTACCTCATTTTTACTGTTAGATTAACTGCAGCCTTTGCTACTCGAGTCTTGCTCATTTTTGGAGCTGAAATGATTTTGAAAGTTAACAGTTACACACGGTATCATACGTGTCTTCTGTAAATTTTACCCATCGGTGAAAAAACCCTGAATCCCTCCGTACCCTCTGGTTCGCCGCATGATTTTTGCATATAACGATGTCACTGTTTTCCACAGTTTTGAGTATATACAATGTGACTCTGAAACTTGAGTCCAATAACTGAAATCAAGAAAAGCAGTAGGCAAGGAATCACAGCATCAATTATAGCTAGTTACTGTTTGGAGTGGAATGACACACAGGAATTTCTATATTCAGATATGTCTCCAATTTAGCTTTAAAGCTTAATTCAATTTAAACCTGGTTTACAATGATTTGGATGGCTTCAGTAAGGGATAGGAATTAAACAAAATCGTTATAAACCAGGTTTAAATTGATTTAAGATTCTCCGCATTTAACTAAAACAAGTTAACGTTGTGTATTCCATGAAACTAAGGCACCTTTTAAAAAGATGAGACCTTAGGTTTTAGAAAACTTTTAACTAAGAGAATATAAATATTACGGTATTTTGATTTGTGAAGTTAAACTAAAAAAAAAAAAAAAAAGAAAGTTTGAAACAGATTGGGACTGTTCTTACAAAGTTATCTGTACATACCTTTTGTTCCAGAGACTCTTTATAGTTTTTCATCAACCATGTGGCACAAATCAATGTAAAGTTCACTTTGATAAATTACATATGGGATGGAGAATTTTTAAATAATTATAGTCTGAATATTTGTATTGTATAATCTTAGTATTCCATATGTTGCAATGGCAGTTGGTCAGATTTCATTATATTAAGTAGCATTTTAATAAAATATTAAAATCAGATTCCATGTTATTATGGTCTTAGAGTTATGACTTCTAAGTTTGCATCAAAATTTTTAACTAAAGCAGTATTTTAACTGTCTTACAGTATGAGTTATCAAAAGATGTTCTTGTTTTAGCATTTACATGTTAAAATATTTTACATTTTTCTGTTTCAGTTTTAGCTCCTTTTCTTCCCAGACTGTTCACTTCAAGAGGCAAGTGACATCTCTGTTAGAACTAATGATTGAGATAGCCCAGTCAATTTTAACAGTTTTCTAATCTATTGTGAATCTGTGGGTAATACAATCAAATCCACTGTAGTGAGTTGACATTACTAACACTTCTCCTTTTCCTTTTCTATTTTCTAATACTGCAATAGGGCTTTTAAATACTTACGTTTTCTCTTAAGAGCCTGAGAATACAAATTTGCTAACAGTTTGTCTTCTGTTTAGTAGGTGATTTTTTTCAAAATGAAAAATATGTGGATGTATTCTAATATCATAAGCTGGCATTCTCAAAAGGAAATATGTTTTAATATATAATTAATATTTTTTCCCAAAACTTTTTCTTCTTTTAAGTGCTGATCTTGCACTAAAATAGGTCATTTAAAAAAAAAAAAAAAAAACAAAAACAAACAAGCAAAACCAGAATGAACGTTAAACTACTCAGGTTTTATGAATTTTACATTTTAGAAATACGTTCTCTTCTTTGTCATGAAGTTGCAGTTGACTTGCTGAGAGTTGTTTGTGTGGATCCGAGAGAAGAATTTAGCCTTAATGACATTTTTGAAAGATACGTGTTCTGTAACTGGAGCACATTTCATCTATTTTGTCATATAGCTGGTGGCAACAGCCAATAGGCCCCAGCCAAACAAAGTATCCCTGACGAAGTCTTTTGCTACTCTCTGAAGAATAGTTTCTAGAAAGAAAAAAGGAAATAAAGATAGGAGGATATGAGGCTTTGGGTTATTTTAGGAAGACAAAAGGCTTTGGCAGGCATCTGTCTGGTTACTTGCATGGGCTCAATCAACTTAGAATCTGACTTCCTCGTGAGCCACGGCGAATTACAGCCTCACAACAGGCTTGCAAGAATAAATACATATTATTTGCTCCATTATATGAGAAGATTGAGCAACTCATCCAATAAACCCAAGGAAAGCCCCTAACTGCCTTTAATGCACCTTAGTCTTGACGTATCTTAACCTTCGCTACAGAGTCTTCCCTTCTTCTTGCACACCAGTCTCTGGGTGGAAGGAAACCCGCCACAATGCAAACGTGCCAAGAGGGTCTGAGTGGGACGCAGCATCCCAGCACTGCCCTGACTTTCAGCAGCTCTGGACTGCAGTGGAGGAATATTTCTAGAAAGCAGCATTTCTACTGCTAAACAAGAGCTGGTCTTCCAGCCAAGCCAGCGTGGGTAGCTGGTCCACATTGGCTTGAGGACTAAATGTGCTAAGCCCGCCGTCCAGCCGTCTTGGTGGTGTGCTGAGTGTATTGACTTACTGCCCTGTGTTAAGGAACACACTAGGTCGTGAGGATTTGACAGCTTGTAGTATTATTAATGAGCTATAAGACCTTTCACTTCCAGGTCATCTGTTTGAAGTCCAGACAAGACTGGTGGTAACCAAACATTATCAACATCTGTTTTGTGGCCTATGCAAAATAAGCCTTTTGTCTTATTTTAGACAAACTGACAGAAGACATCATGGTTTTGAGCAATTTCCAATTGAAAAAATATTTGACGCTGTCATTAGAGGAAATTGGAATAGTGCCAAAAGTTCTACTACACAGAGTTACTGTTAAAATTGTATAGCAGTACCTAAAAAAAAGTAAATCATTTAGCCCTTAGGGAAATTTTCTATTCCTGGTTCTAACAAAGGACTCATTTACATTTCTGAAATTATTTTGAAGCCTTGCATAGGGACAGATGCAGTAATAAAAACACTAACACACCAAGGAATGGCATCTAAAGCCACAAAAAGCTCACAAAATAAGTATTTGGGATGGAAAACTTAAATACGATCAATTCATCTTTATATATATAATACGCATTTATTATTCGTACATACACATATTTAGTTGCAGTAACGTTTCTTATGGCCGAAATCCGGCACTGCATTTTCTTTACAAGAGTTGACCAGCGTAGACAACCTGTGGTAATCAAAGCTGTATGCGACTTTTTCTTACCTATTCTTAAGGAGTAATGGAGGGCATATTTTCTTGTTTTTTCTTCTGTTGCCACCTCAAAATGATTTTAAGGTACGTAGGATCATTTCTATTGTTTTTGTTAATGGAGTTAGACAAACAGTAGATTTTCTTAATGAAAGAAAAGAACAATTACATGGGCCTCTACTGAGAAGGCAGATTTTCAAATTATTAGATTTTGCAGGCAAAAAAACCCCATCATTTGGGGGGGGGGTCCAACCAGAGAAAGTTTTGTTACATTATCTGCTGTCAGAGCAATGGGTTGAAAGAAAGGCCCGAATAGCACGTTATGTTGTCTCCAGCAGCAACCACAGCCTACCCAGGAGGTTTTGGAGGAGAGGAGAGGAGTCATCCTCATCCCTCTCAACTCCTGGAGATCAGAGCACGGCAGTGCTTCCGAGGGTGGTCTCACCATCCCTCTCCCACCCTTCTCCTCCCTCCCCGGTGCGTCCTCTCCTGCGAGGCTGGCAGAGCCCTGCTGGCCACCACCTCCTCGCCTTCTCCTCCGTCCACACGCCGGTGGCGCTGATGGTCCGGGGGGGGCACAAAGCAGCAACCGGAGGGGAAGCCCAGGAAGGACTGGAAGAAGCGCGCAGTGATGCTTCCTCGTAATTCTCTCTCAGCCTCCAACAGCTGGCACCTCTGAGGCTTCCGCAGTCAGAGCTAGCAGTTAATTCTCCTTCTTTTTTACCGATTTTCTCTCTCTCCTCTCTCCTACGCTCTCTTTCTCTCACTCTGGAGGTGGCTAAGGTACCTTAAGCCTTCCCATGTTTTATGCCTTTTACTTTAAGAAAGGATGTATGTATATGCATACACCCAAATGTGTCAGTTAAATAACAAATATCAAAGTTTCATTAGAAAACACCAAAAAAAGTCTTAATGTTTCTCCTACTTTTTCAAGCTTCTCAACGGAAACTATTCACTGAATTCAGCATGCGCCACCAAGTAGTTTTGTCCCCTCAAACTCCACTTTTCTTGCAAATTAGCATTCGAGAGAGGAATTTTGGGGGGGGGGGGGGGTTTGAAT
>JANXJC010000026.1:1735578-1819343 GCA_027564655.1 Leptodon cayanensis | reverse complement strand
CTGACATGCCTGACAGGATGGGGACAGCAGCCGCAGACAGGTTCATTAGATTGTGTTTTCTACAGCTGGGCTAAAAATAAAAAAAAAAAAAAAGAAAAAAAAAAGAAAAAAATTAAAAAAAAAAAGGCCACGCTTTGTCAAGGCCCAAGCTGTAGGGGCCCTTCTTGTTGGTTTAAACCAAGGCCTTGTTTTGACAAATTCTGATCTGTGCAGTTTTTAGATTTTCTGACACATTTTTGTTTTCTTCCCCTTTGGCCTGCGCTCTTTGCACTCTGCCTTGTTGCTGCTTCAAAATCCTAACACGGCCTTCCCGGGAGAGCGGGGAGGACGCGTGCGGAGGGCTTGGAAGAAAAATAGAGCGCTCCAGTGAAACAGCAATAAGTGTTCATTTCCATGGTGATCAGCCCAATGGCACAAAAAACAACCTTGGGACTCTCAATAAGCCAATTACAGGAAAGGTTAAGAGTTTTATAGTGCCAGAAACATGCCATCTACACGAGAAAATAGTATCATTACCAGCAATCTACACTGTTAAATACGTTGCTGCCTGATGCTGCCAGAAACGTAAGCTGTTTGTGTTATTTTGGGTTTTTTGGAAGCTGCCAGAGTTTTCTGGTGGTATCGTCGGGCTTTGGTGCAGTACGTCAAAAATCTACATGGTTATAGATTGCCAAACAGTTAAAGCCACTAATAAAATGACTTGAAAGCATTAGGCGCATTGCATGTCGCAATATTAACTAAATGTGTTCAGACTCTGAGTTTCTTACAGGTTTGTATCAGATCTTCACTTTAGATTTTTATCATACAGACGAAGGATTTGTACATGGTCTAGAATTAAAGAATCTTCTATAAAATATTTTTGGAAAGGAAAAAACCACTTAATACCTTATTTTTTTCTATTGCAATTAGAGAGTACCCCTGACTGGTGACTGTAGTTTGACTCCAGGGTTACCTGCTGTTTTTCTAAGGGAGTGTCATTGATTCTGGACATCTTAGGTAGCTACAACATGCTGGTGTGTAAAACACTGCTCTAGCTACTGGGAATAAAAGGAAAATGTTTACTATTTCACTTACTTTGCCCTTCTGCTTAGGAGCGTGGCGAGCATTACAGCCTTTTAGTTTTTCTGCATTTAGCTGCTTGCAGCGTGAGCACTGCGGCTGGAAACCAAGCCCTTCATTCACAGAAATCCTACCACTTACCTTTCCTTTGTATTGTTAGTTACTGCTGCTTTAGTTCATGGTCTCTATGACAACTGTTTAAATTGGGATGGGCAACTGTCATCTGGAGTATTACTGAAAGAAAAGTGTTAGTGAGCACACAGTTCCATAGATAGAGCATTTCAATATAATCCAATTTTAATTGAGCTCCAGAGACTTTGATGTGCTGCCGAAGGTTGGGAGAGAGCTATTCCAGGGAGAAATTAAAGCAGCCCAGCAAGGCTTCACTACTCCAGACTGTCACCATTTTAAATAAGCATTAGCATCAGACTTAACCTTCCCCTATGAAACATCTCACTTTTTTTTTTTCCCCCAGCGTTTTGCTGCTTTTTTTTTTTTTCCCAATACGTATAAAGGCAAAGACACTTTCATCTTTTTATATACATTTCTATATTCCCTTGATTAAGTTTGAAAAGCATGTACTGGACCCAAGATGCATCTGAGGCTGTCTATTGGACCTTGCATCGCAGTTCATAGAAAGAAATAGAAGCGGAGTGAGGATTAGTTTGCAACAGTCAAATGGCATGTGTTGGATTTTCTCTCTAAGACTGCTCTATAAGTAACCCGTCCTTGTGGTAAAAAGTTGAGTGGGGACTTATTTTAGCTTGGTTTCATCATTAATTCCCTTTGATGTAAATGAAGAAGAGCAAATATTTCATTGTAGACTCTCTTAGTAACAGAACTAGGTTCTTTCTGTAGCTGTGCGTCCACTGGCTGGGGTTTTTTTTGTTGTTTGTTTTGTGGATAATAGCCAAAAATAGTCATATAACAATTACAATAACAGTTAGCAGACTTATCTCTGGTTTTGCACTGTGAGGACATTAGAAGGTGACTGTGAACTTTTGAACTGTTGCATTAAAATCTCTTGATTGTATCATGTAATTTAATTACTATATGATACTTCTGTACCATTTTCTTTGTCTCTCACAAATGTGTATACGTACAAAAACTTCTAAAATGAAAGAACATCATAATAATAAAGCAAAACTGAGGATCACTCTATATTTTCCAATATTTCAATATACATTGGACAGCATTGCATGTTAGAGAGCTAAGACACATTTTAACATGCTTTTAGTTTTCTTTTTTTTTCTTTTTTTTTTCTTTTTTTTCCTTTTTATAGCTTTCTTGGCTTTCAATGAAAGAAAAGCAAATTTGCAGGATGCTGAGCTCTCTTTCTGGATGCTCAGTACTCTCAGCTTCTACTCCGAACCGTAGGAGTTGGGATACTCAGCTGCAAAGAAAAGATGCATCTTGCAAAATTGGGTCTATCAGAGACAGACTATTACATAGGATGCTTGTATTCTTTAGAAAGAATGCAATATGCATCAAATCCAGACTTAATGGCAGTAGAAATGGAACCAGTCACAGTACAGGCAGTAATCTGTCTATACAAGTTAATAGGTTTTATTGTCTACTAAAGCAATTAGCCTGCTACCCACATAAAAGAAAGGTAAGGATCTAGGTTAATAGGAGAATTTGAATAGTTGGCTGTTGTAATCTATTAAAAAAAAAAGTGGAAATATCAAATCTTTTTGTAAAGCTTGAGGTAAATTCCACTTTATTAATATTTTTTTTTAATTAAACAAATGTTAAGGAGAGATTAATCGAGGCTATATGAGGGAACCCTCTTTGACTGGGATTGGCACACTTTTTCATAGTCTCATAGTACCCAGAAGTCCGTAAAATCTAAATACTTTCTGTGGTGGAGCAGCTTGTAGTGGGTAAAAGCAGAAGCATATTCGCACAAAGTACCTCTACATGCTGACAGGTGTTGCAGTAATTTCATACTGGGAACCTAGAGTTCACCAGAGGAAAGCCTGTTAGTACGCCCGAATTTATGACATGCCGGTTTGCATTCCATTTGGCTAGAAATCCAAAGAGGAGGGAACTCTATATTAAATCTGCTGTAGCACTTCTTCCCCTAGCTATTGCAGACATCAGAAGACTATACGTGTGCCCCAGAATCCATTTGTGGTAGCCAGCTGAGTAGACTCGTAACATACCTCCTAGTTTTCATGAGGGTTTTTTGTACAGGCTCACACCCCCCAAAAATTGTACTTACCTATCATTTTGACCTTTATATTGTTGAAATTAAACAAGCTGATAGTTAACTATGTGTAAGTAGACATAGAATGTACAGAATGCAAATAGTAAAAATATTGTGTAAATGTGGCTCCAGTTATTGAACTAAATCTAAAACTCATTTATGGAGTTCCTATATGCAGTTTACATTTGATACATGTTAATTTCTGCAGTTTTTATATTTTGTGCGGATTTATTTTTCAGTGCTTTATTACTGCATCTGATAAAAAAATGTTCATTAAAGCAAGTATAGAATGCATAGCTGCTTTTTCTGTAATATTAAAGCAGAATAAGTGTAATGAAATGCAAACTAATTAAATGATTATTCAGTTACAGCAGGCAGTTTGCAAGCACTCCAAGTTAAAATTCTCAGAAGAAACATTGCTATTCTTTCCTTGCGCAGACTCAGTAATATGAGATAATGTTCCATATATAATAATAAAAAGTATAGTAGAATTTTGTTTGCTGCTGGAGCTGTGGATTAGGTTTTTGCCAGTGCTATAATGCCTTGTCTTCTCCAGCAGTGCGAAAGAAACTCATCTTAAGCGGGTTGATAAAGAATCACTTGGCATGGCAATGTATTAGAAAGATGAAGATATTTTGATGTACGTTCACCGTAATTCGCAGGCAGTGTAATTGTTCTTTGGGGACATTAGAAGTTGTCATAACATGGAGTAGCCCTGATTCTGCTCTAAATTCCAACACCAAGCGAACTGACTTCCAGGAGTCACTAGTGCTCCGGACCCCACGCTTCTAGGCACAGCTGAGCACGTGGCAGCTGTAGAATTTTGAATTTCTTGAGGATTATGCTTGTCTGTTACAAACTGTAATACAGAAAGTTTGGGGATGGCGAGGATGTTGTAGATGTATAATGTCTATCACTGTATAAATCCATGTATTTCTTTTTGCTTATAAAAATAAATGTTAAATTTATTGTTAAAATGTCAGCGGTAGAAATTACTCCAATTATATTTCCAAATTACTCCAATTATATTGCCACACTTTTGTGTGTGAAGTTAACAACAAAGTATTACTGGTTAATGATCAGTCTTATATAGGAACAGATATTAGGAACAGAAACGTTAAAAAATTAAGCTCCATAGTAGAAAAAATGTTGTCTTCTAGTTACTTTTGTAGATCTTAGATCATATGTGTTCTGCACTGAATAAATGAACTGTGTAACTGTTAAAATCCAAGACGCTTGCGCATATCATCTGTATGACATTGAGTTCACATCTGTAAAAAGAGAGACATAAACCTATCTTTCTTCCTGTCATTTGGTAGGAAATGGGTAGTGTTTAACACAACTCAATAGTTGCACTTTTCTCAAGACCGATTATAGTGCCTTCGGTTATTATAATGTTAAGGATTTGCATCATGGTGTGTTTGAGTCTTTAAATATTTTTTTATTGCATTGCACTTTTGAATAAATATATTGGCATGCAAGTTCTAGGAAAAAAAAAAAAGACCCTGAGGATTTTATGATGACTTTATTCTTGGGAGAGAACATATCACATACTTGTGGATACCATACGTTCTTTAATCTTCAAACTATTGCGACATTTTTTGCTTTTACTGAGTCCTAAAACTTGATTGAATCACTTACCCGTAGTGCAAGGGAAAAACCAATACACATGAGGAGGAAGTAAGCACCCAAAGACGTATTTTTCAGACGTAGAAGAATGTGAGTTTCTTCTAGTCCTTTCCAATAACTGGATGGTCAGCACGCTCACCCGGAACCCGGGGAGGCTTGTTTCGCTCCTTTCCTACGTTCGAAGGGAGCAGGTTGCCTCGTTATGTTGGCACATGACGACCAGCGAGCAATGCTTGGTTTGCGATCCCTGCAGAAAGACGGCGGGACTCGGGGAGCTTCTTTTTCTATTGCTTTATCGGTCATACGTGTGCTGGAGCTTGCCAGGAGCTGCTCGCCCCTGCCGTTCCTTGGGGCAGCGGCCGCAGCTCCCTTGTGCCCGGTCCGTCCCGGCCCGGTGAGGAGCACTCGTCCCGCCGTGGGCATTGGGAGCGCGGCGGGGGGGTGGAGCAGATGACGCTGTTGGGGAAGGGTGTCATTTGGGTTGACGTACCTTTTGAGATAGAAGGGAACCGAGTCCGAGTGCCTGCCTCAGCTTCGCGCTTGAGGCAACGGAGAACTTGTTTGGTTTTGGGCTGGTGTCTGAATCGAGTCCTGCAACTTTTCTTAGCTAAAGCTCGCGCAAGTTCTGTCAAACCCACCAATATTTCAAGTTTAATAAAACTGCATTTTTCTGTCAAGTAATTATTTAATGAATAAATGTTCAGCTTTGGTTTCAAGTTACAAGGATTTATCAACACTGTCTTCTCCCTGGATATGTGAGTATTACAAGTCCTTTCTTTCCATTGCTTTACTTTTGCTAAGGTGGTCCAGAATGAAGCAGTTGACAGAAAAACAAGCTCTTCATTTTTAATCCTGAAAAAAATTTCTATGTTTTTGCTCAGATCATATCAATTTTATGTCTTATTTTGAGTGGACAAGCCAAAAAAAAAAAAGTAATTTGCACAGTTCTAATTGAAAAAAAAAATGATTCCATTTCACTGAGTGTGGTGCTGGGGCAGAATTGCTCAGAGCAGTTTGAGCGTAAGTACTGAGATCACCACTCGCCTGTTTGGATTAATCTCTAACCATGAGATGTAGACTGAGAATGGAAACAGCAGTTCTGTTAAAGTTTCTCACTAGATTTGAGACTGACATCCTGTTATTGCCAAAGTCAACACAAAATCATCTTAAACCTTGTGAGGTTCCAGGCACAATCTGCTTCAATCCTCTTGCTAACTAGAGCTAATTGAGCTTCTCTACCTCAGATTTTGCCCCAATATTTGTTTCCTCAACCTCTGTGTTTTGAGTTGGGCTGTGCTCTAATACGGCTTTCTATGGCACTGGAACGTATTTGTCTTTTGCTTCTCCACAGGCACAGTTGCCCCAGCTGGCACCATCAGCTTGATTCCCACTTTTAGAATCCTTAAATCAGCTGAAAATTCTGCTTAAGACAGTAATTGTTGCAATTTAGTTTGGAAGTAGAGCCTGAAAAAGGCCTCTGCTTACCTTTTCTAAGGTGGTAACGTCTAAATCTGCCACCTCTTCCTGATGCTATTCTTCCCAAGAATTTCAGTCCGTTGCCGGCAGTTCAGGAGGTGCCGAAACTGACAAGGTGTTTGCATGTTGCATAGAAAGGAAACCGTGCAAAGGCACACAGATGTGTAACGCCCATAAAATGAACGATAAAAATAATTATTATTCAGAATTCTGGTTTTGCGAAGGTAATATTTTCCCATGTCAGTAGCACTTATCCTTGTGTTTAAAACTATGCATTGGTGTTTCACAAAAGCAGAGTTAGAAATAATGCGGTTAGAATACGTACAATATTCTCTTTGGATTATTTTGATCAGAATGTTAACAATTAGCAACAGATCAAGGAACAGGGTTTTTTTTTACTCTAATAACCTTACTGTGACTGCTTCTCAAGAAATCCCCATATCCTTTCCATTACTTTCCTCAAACACAAAATCCTAACATGCAAAACCATTTTACCAATGAAAAGAAGAAAATGGCCTGAAAATGGGCCAACTTCAAATAATTTTTCAGATGACTGAAAATGAATGTGGGAATAAGAGCGTCAGTTACTGTCAGCTGAGTGGGCATTGTTTTAGTGGATACTGAAGCGGTATGCTGACCAGAGAAATCGAATTTAGAAAAGGCTGGGGTGAACAGAACCTCATGTTCTGTTTCAAAAAAAGGGGCCTCTTGAAAGCTTAAAAAAACATTGCAAGTAGAAGTATAAGCTGAGAAAATTTGGCAAGGAAGTAAAGCCCAAAACCACAAAAATAATATCTGCATTTTTTAGATCCCTGAAGAGGAGGAGAAAAATGAAGCAGGAGTGCCAATATTTATTTAAAAAAAAAAAAGTTCTAAAAAAGATTTTTAAAACTGATGTGAATGGAGAAATTATAATGGCACATAATACTCAGCTCATCCTGCAGAGCGTAGTATCACAAGAGCTGCTTGGAGGAAAGCTTTTAAGGCTTACAAATAAAGAAACATTTTGCACAGAAGAATGTTGTAAGGAAGGGAAAAGGAGACCTTAATGTAAAGAGAAATTGAGAATGTTTTACTGGACCAAAGCGTGCAAAGCAAAAACGATAACATGGTATTTTGCTGAGATTTTTAGAAGTGTTTACTCTTATGCGACTATGGGTATTGAGGCAGAGAGAATGTTCTTGAAGTGGCTTAAATGTATATGAAAAAAGAAAAGAATAATAAGTCAATGAAACACTAGGATATTAAGTGAATTTGGATTGTCCTTCCTGTCTATTTACATTCTCAGTTTCCCATTTCAGAAAAGCAAAATATAAGGTGTTTCATTATTTGAACTTACCTGATTTTGAGATTTTTTTTTTTAATAAATGTTTCCTTTATACATTTACGTATCTTGGCAGGATATATCCCTTGTTACAGTGTATGTGTATTTTCCCTGCTAAATCTGAAAGTTGATCATACTCAGTGCTTCATCAAACATTTTGAAATTGTATAATGCTTACTCAGGATGGTATTTCATAAACTTTAAGAGTCTGGTTCCATTCCATTAACGTCTGTCACTTCAGTCTGTATTTAGAATACAAGAAGCAATCATGCAGTCTGCCACGTACTTGTAGTGAGCTCCATGTTGTTCGATGGTTCTGGAGAAGAAAGTTTGCTGTATGTGCACAGGAGCCTTTTTTTTTTTTTTTTTGACCTGTGAAGATCTACATTCAGAATTTCACCTTTTTCTTGAAGCAAATGGCAATGCTAGGAAACACTTGAAAAAGGGAAATCCAAATCCCTGAGAGGAGAGAATGATTTTCAGTAATGGTTATGATGTGTTTCTCACCTCTAAAAGCGTACAATGATACTGAACTGTTTTATGAGTACCTAGTGTGGACCTGGGGCAGGCGCGTAAGCACGCTGCTGTGGCTGGCTCTGGACAGCTCTCCGATGAAATACCTGTTCACTGCGATTTGGTTTTGGGAAGTACTCCCACGTTTTATTGGCAGGCGTCTTTTAAGTGCTGAGGTTGCACACTTGGAAGCATCCTGTAAGACATTGATGTGGGGAATGTACCAGATAAGTTCCATGAATTTTATGGTTACCAGGCTGTTAGGAAATGGGTAGTATGAAATCAACTGCTGCTTTGTGACTGAAGCATACTATTGCTTGCTATTTCAAATATACCTATAAAGGGTAGTAGCTTTTCCCACAATAATTGCTTTTTTCTTCCCTTCCACAGCATCTTTTTTTCCTTTCCTGCCTATTCATATACAGAAAAGATGAGGTGACCACAAATTTAGGTTTTAGCTTTTTGGTTATGGACCTCTTTACTCACTTTATACAGAAAGCGGAAGATATGTTTTTCACCAGACCATAGGGAGGCAAAAGACCCAAGCAGAACCTTTTGGATAGTTCATGCCCATCACAACTGTGCTTGGTTATTTTTCAGGAGGGTGGTGTCAGACTAACAAAAATATATCTTTTTCTTTTTTTAAGTTTTCAACAGAATTTCGTTGTAAAAAAACACTTTCTTAACCTTAGGGAACATTAAATATTCATGTGACAAGGATGGACAAGGGAGCTTCAGAGAGTTTCTCTTCTCTCCTTGGCAACTGCATTCACAGAAAACTCTGTCATGAGAAACTATATGCAAGTGCCTGACCTGGAAGCCTGGAACACCAAGGCTATTTTACTTTTGTTCATTTTGATAACATAGGTGTAGGGACTGCAGTGTAACTGAAATGAACCAAGATTTCTTCTTCCTGTCTTTTGTTCAAGGTTGGGACACATGACAGAGATTTATTAGTTGGCTCTTGCAGGTAATCTGTCTTCCGAAAGTTGGTGATGGTGAATGAAGAATGAAATACAAACAAAAATCCTATTCAAACTAATATTTGAATACAGCCCCTGTATATGGGGATGACAAGGATTTATTTTGTATTGGAAGAAACACAACTTTGCAAACTTAGTTAAGAAAAAAATAAAGACAAAAAAGGTACAGCATATAGTTATAGCTACAACTATTTTTTTAATGCACCAATTGCCAGTGTTGAGGAAGACATGCTGAGTTTGAAAATTGCAGCACTGGGCACATAGTTCAGAGCACTTAAAACACTAGAAAATATAGAGACCTGAATAAATTATATTAGGGTTATTGGACTGCTGGAGGGGCAAATCGTGAATATACAATACAGTGTTTTTAAGCATATGTCTCCAAACCTTTGAATCAAATAAAAAGTTGAAGGGTTGCTTTGGGTTGGGCTACCAGGACGCAACAGCATCCCCCTAGACCTTACTCAGTCAAGACAAACCTCTTCAAACGCAGAGCGAATACTTTTTGAAATGTAAAAGAGTAAAGTTGAAGTAGGAGGGTAAACTTAGGAGGAGGGAAAAGGATAGATTCATAGAAGCTTCTTGGATCTCTAGAGGAAAAGGAAAATGAAATAAATACCACATGGCAAAGACAATACCCTGTGGTGCCAGGTACCAGAGCCATCGAACAGATAGATGGGATTTTGATGTCTAAACTAAGGACATGCCAGAGCTCTTTTCCTTAATGTTCTGACTAAAATAGCGGTGTCCAGGTTAAAGATAGTAGTAGCTACACTTAAGCACTGGATAAAACTGTCTTTATAAAGTGAAAAACTATCTTCAGTACCAAAATTACAGTATTCTCAGAAGCCCTTCTGGTCACTGATAAAGGGAAAAAAAAAAAAGGCGTTTAATTTCAGGAAATGGCCATTTTAGTCAGAAAGCATGACTCTGAGATCATTTTCAGACTTTGAAAAAAATAATCTATAGGAACTCTGGAATGTATCTGTGGAAATGCAGCAAAAAATGAACTAGTTCTGCTGTATATAAGTACAAGCCAGTCATGTCCCTTACTGCTTCTGTTGTTTGGCATTATTAGTACAAAAAGTAAGGAATAATGAAGGAAATCAGGGAATAAGTGCTCTGAAAATAAAGAAAAATAAATCACAAAACCCAACAACAAAGTTATATTACATGTTAATAGATATATGCATTTTGCACTAGGTATAAACAAAGCTTGACAAATGTTACAAGTATCAATTGATACTTTCATTGAGGAATCAGGTTGGAATTAAAATACCCTGAACCAGAAATCTGGTTCCAAAAGACAAATTATGAATTCCCATGGAAAACAGTAGATTAAATTCACATACATAGGCATTAATGAATCACTCCAAAGGGCTATTTTTAAAAAAAGGAAATATTGAGCAATAAGCAACAATTCTTTGCAACAGGCTGGAGAAGTGACCATTCCTACCGTAAAGTTAGCGACTGAGAACAGATAGGACTTGTACAGGCTGCTTTCCTTGATTTCTTTATAACACCTGATTTTGTGATTAATTCAATTCCAGAAACAACAATCAAAAGAAAAGGGCCAGAATATCCTTTTGCATGCAGTGTCTGGTGCTATGAGATACCAAAAAATGGCATAAAGCAGCAAAAAAAAGCCTCAATACTCAAGTGTTTCTCCTGTGGATATAACCTACCAGGGATTCTAGCAGAATGAAAACTAGTATTTCTGGTCTTCCCATTAATGCAATATTTCAAAATTCCAGCTGTTAATTAACAATTAATTTTTTATCAATAGTTGAATAATTACTGAAGTAGGTTTATGATTAAAAATATCTTGACTCTTAATTGAAAAAAAAAGGAGACATCCTGATTACATCCGAAATAAAATTAAAATAATGGAGCCTTCATATTTGAGCCAAGTAGGAAAGCACTTCAGTAATGGTTCTGCTTCTCTTCTGTAGAGCTTTCCATCTGAACACCCCAAGCTGCTTTACTAATCTAATCTAAGGAAGTGTCACCAATAGATGTTTTTCCATATTACAGAATCCTGAGATTTGGAGACTTCTCATTCCCTTGTTTTATTGCAATGCATCCTAGCAAATTTTTATTCTTGGTTTATCGGCTGGCCAGTGGACCCATTACTATCCTTAAAACATCCATATTTCTGAGTAAATGAAAGGGTTTTACAAGGAGAAATGAGCTTTAAACCAAACAATTGCAGCTGATACTGAAAATCAAAAGTGTGCTCAGTTCAAATGTAGACATTGTTGGTTGGCTGATTGGATTTTATTTTATTAAAACCAGCTTATTTAAGACATATCTAGAATTCTGTGCTTAGTCGTGAAGTTTCAGCCATTAAGACATGCCTAGAAGAAGTCTTCACGACTGTTTTTAGGAGAAAAACTCATAAAGCTATCAAAATAATGAGCACTGACTTTAAATATAAATGACAACGAAGTATTGGCTGGAGCACATGGTAATTTTGGCTTCAGATAACTAGCTAATGTCATTTTGGTGTCTTTTGGTGAACGAAGTGGTAATTTCCATTTTTTTATGAATAATGAAATATACAATACATGCAGTCTGTAAAAAATGTGAAATAGCCAGGCCTTAATTCATGTGATATGAGAAAGTCAAATGCTAAAAATCATCCTGGAAGAAAAAAAAAAAAATTATAAACCTTTTAAAGGATTCAAATTCAGAAAAATGAAATTACTTTGTTTTGGCTCCTATAACAACAACAAGAAAAATCCTGCAACAATGTCAGTAATTTCTGCTGTAAACTGTAGATACCTAATAAGGGAAGGTTTAATGCATCGCTTGAAAATAGCGTTAGAGGAATGTTATGGAGGATGACAAAAATGGGTAGTATATCTCAGGCAGGAAAACAATACAGCAGAAATACTGAAATAATTGAGATGATTTGATATTGACATGATAATCTGATATTTGTAGGACTAATAGACATTTAAGAAGAGTGTAATTGAGGACAGTAATTGAGTTATAGACTCCTTCCTTTCCTCTGATTTCCCATCCTTTCTGCTGCTTTACTGGAGTGCTCTCTTAAGTCTTTCATTTCATAGTGGGGTGAATGTACCTCTATGAAGTTACAATTGCTTTATACTTGAGTAAGAAGAGGAGGAAGAAAGAGGCAACCTGTGTATGGTCGGTATACAATGTGCTTTTAGTGTTGATCTATAATAACTAAGCTGTGGCATATATCAAGGCATTGCAAATATATTACTGTGAATCATCTAAAGTGTTCATACACAGGATACAGTCAGTATTAAACATTTTTCTTTAAAAAAAAATAGGACAACTAGAAACATGTTTGAAACAAAGTAAATTCCTGAAGCACGGTGTTTTGTCTAGGTACCAGTTCTTTGGCTAATATGCTGGCTGCTGTAGATCTGGTTACAGCTATATACCTTTCAAACTCCTCTCTCTGGGAGACTGTTTTCATCTTTTAGCTTTTTCAACAGGAGTGTTTTCCTCCCTATTGCCTTGCTGTATCTTAAGAACCTGTGTATTTACCAAAATTATGTATTGGCAGCAGAATACGTTCAAAGAAGGAGGGTGCTGAAATCTTCACAGTCATTGTTCTTAACCATCTGAATTTCACATACACGATACCGGTTGTATCTTAGCATCTGATCCCAATGAAAGACTGAAGGAAAATTTGGTTTATTTAGCTCATCAAAGAGAAAGCTAAGCAGTAACTGGATCACGGTCTGTAATTACTGACACAAGGAAAAGTTACCTGATACTAGAAGACTCTCTAATCTCACAGACAAAGGTGTCACAAGATCTAGTGGCTAGAAGCTGAAGTCAACAGAATTCAAAGTAAAAACAAGGTGCAGATTTTTAACCATTGCAAGAATTTAGCATATGAGGTGGTAATGCCACAGCTGGCCTGTGACTGAATGGAGGGAACTTATAGTCTCTTGCACGTGTCTGGGGGACCTCCAAAGAAATCAAGCCCCTTACCCTTCTTCTGGGCTGTGTTTAGTTAGTGTGGAGAGCTGGGTGAAGGAGACAGTGCCATCAGCCACAAAGTTGCTCTAAGGCTTGTCGGTCGTTTCTTCTTGTAGACAGTACAGGGGGCTCAGTGTGTTCCTCTGTCCAGTCTCCATCAAGGACAGAGCTAACATCTGAACGCTCTTCAGGGCGCTGAAGCACATCTGTGTCGTTGCTGTTGTTACCGTTATCTCTGCCATAGACTCATCGTGGTTATGAGAAAAAAGTTATGGAGAGCAAGTTAACAACAATCCATGGAACTCTTTTAACACCACGTGTATAAACTTAAATTAGCTTTTTCCTATATGAAGACATGTTACTAACTTGAAGCTACATCAGTGAAAAAACTGAAGGAATACAATTTCCGTTACCACAAGCGTGAAGGATCGTTGACAGCGGCAGCATATGGTCCCCCTAACATTTCCCTGTTCAGAAGCTGGGGGAGGTCAGGATTACAGAAAGCAAAGACCTCAACTGAGTGAGTAAAGCCCTGCAAGCTGCTGTACCAAGAGTTTCTGTGCACCTAACGGACAACAGAGGAATTCAGTCTCTCCAGTCTGAAACCTTCTTTTGGCGTTTCCCTTTATTGAAAGGGTTCCTTGCGTTTCTGTGTTTCCCTGAGGCTGCAGCTCCCCCAAGGAGCTGCAGCCTGGGGGAAGGCAGCGTCCACAGAGCCGGGTAGGCAGTTGGGTGGAGTGAGGGCATGGTCCCCGTCCCAGATGACTGACTCCTCGTAGGATGAAGTGTCAGGGTCTCGGCTGTGGGCAGAGCCCACCTGAGCGGAGGTGGAGGGCCGGAGGCAGCCTTCCAGCTGATGGAAAGGATTGGAAAAGGGTTGTTCTACAATGCATGGTAGTGCTGGAATGATAATTCGTAGATGAGATAAGTTAATAAAGCGGATACCTGATTAAATTGTGTCTCTTTTGTCTGTTTTCCCGAACAGCCGGAACACTGAAAAAAGAGTGAAAAAGATTATTTAGGTATTAACATCTAGTCTTAGACCAATACCTTCAATTGAGAAACTGACAAATTGGAAAACCAATGCTAATTTCTTACTATTTTGTTTTAAAATGTTTTCACATTAACTTTAAAATGCAAAAATACAAATCGTGAAATTTTTTTCATGGTTTGGGATATTAGATGTACTCAACTTTAGAAAAATTATTGTGCCGACGTACTGTTCTAGCTAATTTCTGTGTTTATTAATGGAATGGAGGGAGTTCCAATTTATGACTCTGAAATGGATGTGAATAGCAAGTTATATTTTTTTGGTTGTACTTTGCACTAGGTAGCCTCAGAAGTAAATCTGTTATCTGATACCTAACTGACAACTGTGTCGTGCACACTGTTGGAAGAAAATACAGCTAAGCGTAATTGCGACTGTGTCCATTAGCCTGTGCTTGCTTGTAGAGTTTGGGTTTTTTTGAGGAAAATAAGTTGATGTGACTCGTGAGAAATAGGTTGTAGGAGTATCAGGTTACGGTACTTACCGATATTCTTCTAACAGCTATACTTCATTGCATTTTTTAAAAACATTTAAGTTCATGTTTTAACTCACAGTTTTTAAGTGTTAGATACGATTAACTTAATTGTACTTCATTGATGGGTAAAACTTACTATGCTCTTATGCAATATTTTAACAAAAAAATTCTGCTAATAACTTGTCACCTTGACTTTCTTTAAAGGTCCTCGCCTATACAGAAGGCCTTCATGGAAAATGGATGTTCAGTGAGATTCGGGCTGTTTTTTCAAGACGTTATCTTCTCCAGAACACAGCTTTGGAAGTGTTTATGGCAAACAGAAGTATGTCTTTATTTTGTTGCATAAAAATGTGCTAGTAGTTATTTTGTGTGTTATTTATTAATCTTAGAATTTAAACTCTGTGCTTCCTTTGATAAAATGCTTATGTCTGTGTTCAGTAATGATTACTCTTGCATGCATTCATTGCATATCATATTAAAATCAATCACATAAATCAATCTCACTGCTTTCTGTGCAGCAGTGAGACTTATTTATAAAAACACATCATTGCAATTGGTAAATTCTTCAAATGTTTGATATTTTAGTGGAATATCTGTAAGGCTATTTCCTTTTCTAATTGTAAACTGAGTTAAAGTAAAAAGGACCAGATCAATAAATGGTTCCACTCAGTTTTCTGTATGTGCTACCCTGAACCAGGGTTGAGTGGTTGGTGAGGGGCGTCAGTAGTCTTTTGCCCTGAGGAGCTCTGATGTAAGTTTTGATTTCAGACGGAGATGGAATTAAACACTTTCTGGTCCTGTCTGTTTTAATGCACCAGTTAGAAAACCAAATGCCATGGCAACTACTGAATGGCTTCCCAGCCTGATACGAGGTTGTGTGGGTTAATGGTAAGCTGTGGGTCCTCCGAAGTATACCTCACTCAGGTCTTCTGCAAAATGGGAGAGTTAGTGCCAAAACGTTAACCAGCTAATGATACATAGGTATGAAGTATGCCAGGAGTTTCTGTTCTAACTTGGGTCCCCAAGAGGATAAAAGTGGAAGTGACTTCTCTTCTCAAATAAAAATCAAAAAGCATTTAAAAAAATATACGCAGGTAGAGAAACAGACCTCTGCAGGTGGTTTACTAGTCCATATTTTCTCTTCTTCATTTAGCTTCTGTTATGTTTAATTTTCCTGACCAAGCAACAGTGAAAAAAGTTGTGTACAGCTTACCACGTGTTGGAGTAGGAACCAGCTATGGTTTGCCACAAGCCAGGTAATTTACTTAGTTTGTATATTTTGTGTTTATTACGTTGTACAAATGATATTTTAGAATATGTCAATAGTACAACTTTATGGCTGTCATGAAACTCTAGATTTTCTCTTTTTTAAGGTTAGTTTGATAAACAATACCCTTTACTCACTATATGGCCTGTTACTATGGAATAGAAGTAAAAGTATTGTAAATTAGATTTTTTTTTTTTTTTAATCATTACAGGAAGTAAGTACTTTCCAGTGAAGGACTAGAAAAAAAACTTATACCTTATCTCTTCAAAGTCTGGTTTTCAGTTACATTTTGTAAATGTATAGACAAATGCTCATCCTTGCTGTGATTGTTATGCAGGACATGGAACTAAACTTGACTAGGTTTTGTGTTTGCTGAATGAAAATTATTTTTTTTACATATATATCCTCTCACTTGTCTTTTATGTGAATGTGTGTGGGTTTTACTTCATTGCTCATCAGTATAGTGGCTATTTTGCAATTTCCAAATTTCTTCCATTCATTAGTACAATGCATTATTCTTCTTCTGTTTCCAAAGTTAAGGAGGATATATACTTTGGAAAAGACCAGCAAAGGTTCAGTTGTAGAGATTTTCACATACTATGGACAAGTACAGTTTTTATCTCATCAACATTAATATCCAATCAGCCAATGGTCAGAAATAAGGCTGGAAACTGTCAGATCCTATACTATAAAAGAATTCATATTTCAGTGATGGGTAAGATGATCTTCTTGTGTACTTCACTGAGTTGTGGAGGGAAATTTCCTGCCTCCAATTTTGTTTGTTTGTTTTGTTTTGTTTAGAAATGTCTGTTCAGGCCTAAAATTATTTTTGAGGGTGTATCAGCAGAAGTTTGGTGAAAAATGTTTAGGTTCAGGATTAATTTCTGGTCAAAATGAAAGAAGAATAAATAAATATAAGGGAGTGAGGGAACAGCAGGAAATTCACAAAATATGGTGCTTTGGGTTCAGATCTCCATTTGGCTTGACTTGACCAAAAGCCAATGATTTAATCATCAGTGTAATGTCTGGGATGTGTCTTTCTCTTTCTAAGTCATTTCCTACAAACTGAAACTTCATATTGTCCTTGCTTTATCCCAGTGTTGAATGTGGAAATACTCTGAAGTGTCAAAACGTTTGTAGGATTGGAGAACTATTTCGTTCCCAGCTGAACATCATTTCCTGTCATGAGCTCAAGAGCCTCATGATGCCTAAGGCTTGATCTCCTGAATGTGCTGAAGTTCTTAGGCAAACTGCCAAATTTCTCAAGTTTTCACTGAGATCAAGGGGAAGTTGGGGCATTTCTTTGGAAGGTGCATCTTGTTAATATTTGCATTGTTCTTCCAAATACTCAAATTAAAGGAATTGCTGTCTCTAAATGGAAAGTAAAATTTCTGAAATAAAAATGGCCACATGTTCTAGAACAAACAAAATGCAAATTTCTCAATCAGAATTTCATATCTACAGTGACATTTTTTACTTTTGAAATTCATATCCTTTGTGCATTATTCAGTGAATAATTGTCTGAAAAAGTTTGTTGATATATAATTATTTAGAAAAGTTTCAGCTTCAATATTATAAGCAGTTATTTCCATACCTTTTTGATTAAAGTTCAATTTGAATCGAAAATGAGCTTGCTAGCCTTCAGAATAAATCTGGCACATGGTAGTGAAGTTGTTTTTTCTTTCTTGTTTTTGCGTAATCATGGTATGATTTATGCACAATAAAGACCCTGTAATCATGGTTTTTCCTTTTTGTCTGTCTACACACCCTTATTGTCTTCAATAGGATTGCAATGGAGTAACTGAAGGAAAATCTGGCTCTATAACTGCTCTGTAATTAATATTTTATTGATGTTAAAGTATAGTTTCCCTTCCTATGAATATGTTTGCTTTGGAATGCTGATTTTAAAAATTATGCTTATTTGTGTAACTAACATAAGGAGAAATTATGCTGAGTAACCAAAAGGACCTGCTATGCTGAGTAAAATATCATTTTTTTTAATAACTAATTTTCCAGATTAAGCTGTACTTTAAAATATTCTAACAAAAGCAGAACTTTCTGGTTGTTTTGCTTAAGTTCTTTAGTTTTATTTTTGTAAATACTGATACTACTCTGATAAACATTTCATCTCAAGTTAATTACATTATCATGAAGAATTGCATTCACAATGGAAACATTCTGAAGGAGTAAATTACTTTTAATGCAGTGCATGGACTTTAAGTGCATTTTTGTTTTCATGGAGAAATCCTGCGATTGACAAAGATGGAAGGAAATAGAAGGAAAAAGCAATATTTATGATCTTCTAATGGCACAAAGGATTAGAAGCAGGCAAACTAGTATCTGTTCCCAAGACTGTTACAGACCTGCTGTTCAGAGCAAGTCTCCAGTCGGCCTCTTTGCTACCTTTCCCAACAGCCTGTCCAATGCTTTGATTTGACAAAGCGTTCAAGCCTGTGCTTAATGTTACAAAGAAATAATTACGTCCTTAAAATTAGTCACATGTTGAAGAGTTCGGTCTGATTTCGCAATCAAAGTCATCTGTCTCTGATAAATGCATTTTCACTGTTCCTGAAACATGTTGCACTGATTGGAGTTTCCTTATGACCTTGCCATGCGATACAATCGGGCAGACAGTGCTGTGCCTTTTATTTAACTCATTTCTATACATCCGTATGATTCCACATAGGTAGAGTAATATCCCCATTTTTACAACACTATTAGCAGGCTGCTTTTTAGAGTTCGGACACCTCAGGTGTAATTTATGGATGCATTTTTGTTGAGGGTAACGTCACAGCTTAGAAACCAGCTGGGAGCTGCCTGACAGTTTTGTAAGTGTACAGAGATCAAAAAATTGGTAAAAGATACAGTATCATACTTCACCACTAAAGACGTGCTAGCACCTTCCACTGAAATTCTGTGGGCTATTAATGCATTGGATAAAACAATGGCTCCAGTTATTAAAGCTAAGAAATACAAATGATGACGTTTTTGCTGAAAGAAAACATATTTTGGCTGGTACGGTAACTCTATTCAAGGTCCGCTCAGCTCTGCCACTTACTCCACATCAGTAGCTTGGTGACGGCTTTCCAGATCTCAGTGTAGCTGGTTGCAGAGGTTGGATTTTGGGAAGGGAGAGGGATAAGAAAACCAAGATTTGATGTCATCAAAGCATAAAACCCCTTTTAGGGCTTTGGTTAAACGTGAATGTTCATGAGTCTTCTGTCAAAAGCCAGTGACTTTCCCAAGCCTTTTTTTTTTTTTTCTGAACAGGAGCAACACAACACAAAATGTCACGCAGGTGCTACATTTTTGACAAGATACTTAAAGATTCTTTGTATGAGATTGGATTGTAGCTAACTAAATTAAAAGTGGTTGTGAAAGGGGGTGGGTCATGTTCCACATACGGGATATATAACATCCCTTCCCTCAACAAAATGCCATGAAGTATTTTCTAAACATATTTAAAGCATATAAAACGTGAAAAATTGGATCATCCCCTTGTACATCAGAGAGTCTTCTGCAGTTTCCATTTTGAGTAGCTATTTCAGGGTTCTCTAGAAGCAAAGGAAGCACATTCATTTGTGCATCTTCATATTGGTGATGGCATATCGAAGGAGAGAAATGGTTTGATCAAAGTTGGGTGGATTTAGCTAAACAGAAAACAGTGGGTCTTCCTGTGTTAACTGAAACGAGCAGGTGTGGAACCAATTTATTGTGCATAATTTTTTCCAGTCTCTGCTGAAATAACTGTGAATCTTTCAAACACCTTAGATATGGAGTAAATAAGGAGCTTTTTTAGTATATTTTGATTTTTTGTGGAGTTCGCTCAAATCAGGCATTCAAATGTGAAGTCCAGCACTTGACATTGAGACTCCCTGGGAGATTGTGGGTAAAGTCTAAAAGCAGCTACTAAGCTGTACTGATGCGTAAATGTTGTTTTGTCATGGGAGGAACAGAAAGTCTGTGACAGAATTGCTTTGTAAATTTAATGATCTCTTTAGTATTTTTATTTTCTGTATTTATTAATTTGTGTGTAGTGTTAGTCGAAATTTACTGGGAACAATATGCCTTTGAGAATGCCACTGTAAAAGTAATTGTTATCCTATAAAATGCAATATAAAATATGATTACATTCAGATAATTCTTTAGATAAATTGTTTGGAAGAAGCATAATAGAAACAACTTAAAAGATTTTTGTGATGTCTCCTATGTACTAATAAAAAGTATTTACCATTGGCATCCTACGATCTACTGTAAAATAAGGCTAGCCAAGCTGGCAAGACCTTATGTACTGCTATTTTAGGTAAAAACAGAGATTAAAAAAAAAAAGAAGAACGTGTGCCTACAGTTGCATGGTCATTTTTGTATGCCTAATTTGTAAGCCTAAGTATGGCAGACATTGACAACCTACACGTTGACAATTTAGACATATAATTGTGATAACTGTACACTCCAGTCTCACACCAATATTCATCCTTTCTCCAGAAACAGGGTTTAGTGCATGTGTAGGAGTATGTATATATATCTTTAGAAGTAGATGGTCTACGTTTTCGTAATCGCTGCCCAATTTGACACCTTGCGTATGACTTCATTTAAAAAAAATACTCAGCATTCAGAGTCAAGAAATAGTACGCTTAGTGTGTTTAGTGTGCAAGTGAAAGATGAAGCATTGGGTGTCCGTATTTACTCTTGACAAGCTATATAAATACTAGATATATTCTTTAAATTCATGAATAGGCTACACATTAGGGGTCCTCTTTTTTTTTTTAACAGGTATAAACATTTTCTCTATTTTGATCCATTTATAAGATTTAAACTTCTGTAAAAAAATTATCTGAGGAGATGAATTTTTTCTCCTTCCAAAGATTTTTCTAGTCTTCTTTTCGGCAAGGACTGTTTTCTCTAGAAATGAGTTGTGAGCAGTGAGGCTATTTCTGCTTTTTGCAGATTTTTTTCTCTAATGCATTAGTCTGGACTGAATCTGGTCCCCTATATTTTACCAACCAGGGACAGTATATACTATGGGTAATTTAGAACTTGGTGCACAGTATTTGGTTATTGTGATGTTGTCAAATTGAATACAGAAGGGCTGCAGCTTTCTGTTTTTCTCTTCCTTGGCACAGTAGTCTGGTTCTTTCTGCCTTATCCAGTCATGTAAGTTTTAGAAAATGTGTGGAAATGGAGTATCTTAGAAGCTTCTACTCCTCTTCCTGATTTGAATGAAATGCAATTCAGAAGTTGTTATGGAGAGACAGGCAGATGGACATGTGAGCAGCTAACTGAATAAACCATGTTTCTTTCAGAAACCAGGCTATAAATAGAAATCTCGAAGCTTACTGGGATATAGGAAGGGATCATGGGTAGCTGACCATGGGGGATGTACACAAATTGTGGAATAAATATCTTCAGCCCATGTGCTGGAGATATATGGCACTTCAATCTATCACTCACTCACCTTAATGAACTTATCTCAATGTATCCTTTTGAAACAGGGAAATGGTATTATGCTTTTATTCTTGCTGGACAAGCCAGGCACCAGGAGGTCTGCAGTTTCTTTTACTTCCAGTCTTTTAACCAGATTCAGAATAAAATGAAACACAAAATATATTATTCTGAATTATTACAATACTGTAGTACTGGTGAAATAAAATACAGATCTTAATTTTAGTCATTTCTCAAATAAGGGTAATAGTGTCTTCTTGACTTCATTAAACGAAGGAAAAAAAAAAAAAAACCTCTGAGAGAATCTGAAATTAATCACACTAATAGCATTGCCCTACATCTTAACATTTAATGAGGCTCTTAAAAAAAATCATTCTTTAAATGTATTTCCTAGGAGAATCTCTCTGGCCACTCCCCGACAGCTTTATAAATCCTCCAACATGACTCAGCGCTGGCAGAGACGGGAGATATCTAACTTCGAATACTTGATGTTCCTCAACACTATAGCAGGTAAGGCTTCTGACTCTTTAATCCTTCATAATATGTTTATGTTTGTCAAAGTCTTAAGCACCGTGACTTGATAGAATACATTTATCCCTCTAGAATTCAGCTGCGGCTTTATGATAGATTCTGAAACACACACATTAAATTTTATCAGAAAATGCACAACCTATCACTGAGATGTTAGATTCACGTATTGTGGAGGCTGTTCCTTGCTCCCCTTCTGCCATTTCCTCTGCTGACAGCTTTGTCTGAAGCTTTATTAGAGTCAACAAACCATTGCCAGAGAGTGTCTGGAAATAATAATGGGAAAATGTAATTTCGCTACTTCATCATTCTCAGCAACAGCAACTAGACAGCAGAATAACAACAGTATTCTGCCCAGTACAGATGTCACCTGGATTGTGGTATGATTAGATTACAGCATCTTTTCTCATTTAGTTCTTTGAGCTGAAATATAATATCAGATTAGGTATTAAAAAGGAGAAATAACTGCCATAGACATCCATTCGTTATTGGCAAAAGAAGAGCTTTTCTGGCAATTATCACTAATTAAACATTCACGACGGCATTATTCCTTTCACCTTTCCCTTTTCTGTGTGCTAACTCCTGTGGTAATTTTAAATGTAAAAACCAGCAGTTTTCTACACCGTATACAAAGATTTCCAGGAGGTTGTCTGCTATTACGATTCCTGCCTGTAGCACACATGCTGCTTACGAACCTGCCTGCGGAGAGCCTTCCTCAGACATTTCACTCCAGTGAGCTTTAATTTCAAACCCCAATTAAGTTCCACCAGGCGTCACTTTGTACTCCAGTGTTACAACTCTCATCTTTACTTGGTCCTGACTTTTGTGCTCGAGGTTATCCTCAGGCCAGACGTAAGACAAATGCAAGCGTGAAACCCGACGGTAGCACCCGTTGCGCTGACCAGTCTGAGGACAGTCACTGTGTTCTTCCCAGTAGGGCGGTGGCGGAATTCAGGCGCTGTCAAACTCGCTCGCTTTGAACCTTTAGGCTTTTGCCTCCGTGCTTATATGGTAGACATCTTCCAGGCACCTAGTCTTATGGACGTTAATAAATGTGTCACGAAATTATCCCAGGGTGATACAGAAGCGCTACCACTGACCAGTTGGAAATGGGAGGGCATGTTTACCTTGTGCAGCGGAGCCCAAAGCAGAGTCCCTGCAGCTACCGGAGACCTGGGCTGGAAAGTCCATATGGTGCAGCCCGACGCAGGCTCGCCAGCTTGGTCCCCGAGCGTTATCGCCACAGTCCCGCAGATCCGTGCCAAAGGAGGAGCCCTGCTTGAGCGTTCGTTACCTCCGGCGGAGCACCGCAAAAATGCCACTGTCCCGCTTCTGGACGCTGGCCTGCCTCCGGCCACTCCGCCTCTCCTGAGCATCCTGCTGGAGCACTATCAGATGAATCTCAGCTGCTTTTAGACATTCCTCCAAAATCTTTTATGAGATCATACAGCGATACTTTCTTCCCAACCTAACACAATGACTGTTACCCTTCTTGGAAAATGGAAACAGAAGAGAAAATACATAGATTGGTAAGGACCCATTAGCAAATTGGTAAGGACCATTAGCAAAAGCCAAGCAATGCAGATGGGTTTGAAATAAAAATTAGAGGAAGGGATATTCTTTGTGACAAGTGGTTTTGTAGTTCTAATGAAGTCTGCACTTCAGCTAGGAAGCCGACTTCCAAAAACTCATTAAGAACTTGGGGGTATTGCAAAGAATCTCATCGTAAAGTTCCTGGCCAGCCAGAAACCCACCCACAATGAAGTGCACGTGAGCTCCAAGTCCAGCGGCAGTGGAGAAAGCTTCAAAACAGAGCTATGTGTTAGAAAGCCAAGAAGTTGTGACATCCCCAAGCTCTTTCCTGGCTCCACCGTTGCGTGGCGCTGTACTGCCGGGGGCTGAGGGCTGGCGAGCTGCGGGGTCCCTTGCCCGGAGGCAGCCTGAACGACACGCCTGCTTTTACAGCTGTGCCTATATTTCTGTACATTTTCTGCTGAAAGATACTTCTCCAGAGCATTATTTTACAACAAATAGGCATTTTCTGATGAAGAACTAAAAAACTTACTATCTCTGCCAGAAATACCATGCTGGAAGCAAACTACTTCTACCACATGTTGCCCTTGTTTTGATAACACTGAACTGATAACTGTCCAGATACGTCTGTGTTAAACTGAAGCAAATTCTTATATGCGCTGGAGACAGGACCCTCAGCAGTCAGAAGGAAATACAGGAGTTTTTATTTTGTACACAAAGATAGAGTATTGAATATATTCGTGACCTCCTTTGCCAAGTAAAGACAAGACGTATTTTCTTTTCTTTCTTCTTTGGAAATCCAATTTTCAAATACATTTT
Organism: Leptodon cayanensis; assembly: GCA_027564655.1. NCBI lineage: Eukaryota > Metazoa > Chordata > Aves > Accipitriformes > Accipitridae > Leptodon > Leptodon cayanensis. Next base: position 1,795,072 of record JANXJC010000026.1, on the reverse strand, counting down.
TAATTATACTCTTTTGTAATGAGATCCCATAAGAAATATTTCCTTAAAAGATACAACTTCTTTGCCAGTAATTGTTCGTGTAGGCAGCAATGGCCTAGTTTTAGACTGTAAGTGTTTGTTTAAGCAGCATCTTCTTTTCTAACAGTATAATTGTTTTTAGCCATTGAGAAATATGTGCATCAAATTTTTTTTACTCGTGTTGTTATTTAGCTCCTACTGGCTTGTTCAGCATATCTGGGCCATAGCTTAGTCAATTAAGAAATGTGGAGGTTTGGCACTTAAGAAATGTGGATTATCTGCTGGTTAAGTAAGTGATACATAGGTCCCTTCATTGTTTTTTCTCCTCTTCCAAATAAATAGAGGTCCACTAACAAAGTGATTTAGTACACTTTTTGCCAATTGTTTATAGCTTCCTTTCTTCTTACAATGGTGCCTAATTAGCGTCTAGCCCTTTACAAAACCACAAGAAATCACTCATGTTTTCTTCTGATCGTTTTCTGAAATTATTCAAGAAACAGCAGCCTTGGAAGAGAGGCGTTCAGAAGGGAGGCTTCTGACACCAACGCATTTCCTTCATTTGTGACGTGCAACTGGGTTCTTTCCCACAAGAAGTCCTTTGCCTGCTTGTTAATCCCGTTAATTACACAGACTGCTTGGTCTCTGTAGAACAGAACCACTGAAATAAATATAGGAACCTCTCCTTAAATCTCTCCCTGGTTTGCCGATATGTCTGTCCTGACAAGCATGGCCCCTGGCTATTCTATAAGTTCTTAATCAATGTTTGAAACACTGAAGTGTCCCCTTGGAAAAAATCCGTCTTTCTGCGACTCTTTTTTTCTTTTTTATTTAATCTTTACATCACCCTGTTACCATCTCTGAAACATTGCCTGGCTTCGTTTTTAGTTTAACTGTTTCTGTTGTGATCAGTACTCATGACTTAATAACTGTCTACTTCAGCTGTCATAGTTCTCTCTTTCTACATCATTTCCTATCCAAGGATATACAATTAATGTCACTTGCGCTGGCCTGATGACTCATTGCAATTTCAATTCAAAATCGCTCCCCCTTTTCAAAACTCTCTAAAGTCTTGTTTCAACCTGTTTCTCTGACCCTCTAGCCAACTATTTTCTCGCCTCCCTCTTCTGTTTCCAAGGTCTCCACCTCTTTCTTGCCCTCTTTTCTGACTCGAGCATATTTCATCATGTTTACAGCTCTGGGTTTTTCTCCCAAAGGTAAACATTGCACTCTGCTACTTATCAATCAGTCTCAGTGTTGTACTCTCCGTGCCCCTGGTTTTTGTCCCGGCTGTGTAGACGTGAGCCTTCCTGGCCACCTTCCCCCTCCTCCTCCCTGTTGCCTTCTCAGGGATCCTTTGCTGTGAAGGCTTGGAAGTAGCTGCAGTTGTACTCGTTGTCCTTCCTTCGGGCGCGTAAGAAGAGGCCCTATTGCGTGTCATCGGCACGTACGTCAGCTGAACCCTCTGGCTGACAGAGGGAACAAGTAATTTTTACTATTCAGTTAGAAGACCGTTGAAAAAAGTACTTAAAAGTAATCCCGCTGCAGCAAAAGGAATCAAGAGGAGTTGGGGACAAGAAGTTGTTTTGCAATATGGTTGCAGTGCCCACTGTTTTAGTTAGAAGTCTAGTTTTCAAATCTATTTCTCAGTATTTAACTGATTACTGCTGGTTTTTTTTCTTTTCAAATTACAGTACATTAAATGTGTGTTTGCATTTGTATTTATTGGAATTTTAATTCTTTTAAATCCTACCTGCCACAGCTTTTAAAAGAAGTGGAGAATAATTATATCCATAATTTTTGTAAGTCATTTCTTGTAGTGGAAAGGGATTATTTTTAAAGGTTTGTGGAAAAAAAATGACATCTTCAGTCAGGTAATAAATTCAGATGAACTTCTTCCCCCTCCCTCTTTTTTTTCGCCTGTTTAGCATTTTCCACTTTTTTACTCTGTGATGTACAAGCCCTCGCTGGTTAATTATGTATATATTTAGCCACTGCATGTGTTGGGCTTATTATTGTCATCTAATTAGATGTAACTCGAACTACTTGCTTCTAGAAAAATCATTAAAAATTCTTTCCTAATGACCTAGAGATGACAAAATGTCTGTAAAGTGTGAAGAAGCAGACAAGCACAGGAACATTGCTCTTAAAGAGTGTTAATCCAGATGCTGCAATCATCTAATTAAACAATATTTTGCTGTCATTAACATTTTCACCAAGGAATTGCAGTTATAATTTCTTTGTCAGCTGTCTCTAGCTCACTTTACCTTCAAAACTAAAGTGCCATATAAAAACATTAAATTGGATGGTTTAATTAAAAAGTTTTTTTTTAATGAAGAAACATATCCAGTATTTCTGAGATCTCATTTACTATGCTTCAATTTTATTGTTCAAGTAGATTACTGTCACAGGCTTGTGATATTTAATATTCAGCCTTTAATATTAATCTCTGTAAGCCTACTTGGGGGGAAATCTGAAGCTTCTGAAAAGGTATAGGGACTACCAATAGCAGGACAGGTTTCTGTTTTATATTTATTTAGCTTACGAAAGAACCAAATAATTCTTGCTGGAAGCACCAGACAACTGACGAGATGGCTGACTTTACTCTGAACATCATCATTGTGAAGCCAGAACTGATCAAGAAAGCATTCCTAATAAAGTTGAACCACTAATATTTATGCATGTTTAGAATTAGGGATTTGTAATCCCATTATAGGCCTAGATCACTGTCCTCCACTCAGATAAGCATAGATGTGTAGTCTTATCTCATCGTGTAGGTTTGGTCTGCTTTCACAATTTAAATTACGGTTCGTCTTCTCGAGTAATTTTGATTTGTTGGTATTAAAAAGAAAATTGTTGAATTGAGAAAAATAAATCACTAACTTTTTAACTAAACAAATTAATAGCTATTATTAATAGTTAATCTCTTAATAAATAAAGCGTGTTTCATGAATATTGAAGTAGGAGAGAATTAATTATTTTGTTTATTTTTTCACAAGACTATGGCTATATTTATCTAATACATAATCAGGAAGGCTCCATTGTTTGTAACTTGTCCTACCTAAACTGAGAGATAAGCTGCTTCAAATTATTTCTCATTGTGGGATAAAAAAATGCACACAAGAGCTACTGCAGTGTCCTGACATGGAGCTAGTTCCGCATGATGATTTGTTCTTGTGTCCATACTATAAGGAACCTATCAAAACCACACAGCAAAGGAGAACTTGTGTGCAGCAGCTAGGCTCAGGATTGCTTTTTGATCGCGCTATTCACATAGTTATGATTTTCCCATACGGAATAGGGAAAAAAAAAAATCAAAATCTTGTTGACTAAATATTGAAATTGAAATGAATGCCATGAGTATAAAAATTAATTAAAATCTCAATATGGAAAAATCTCAATTTTTAAATAAGAAGTAATTTTGGATAACCCTAAATTTCTTTTCAAAATTTTGTGGAAGGATGTTCTCACCTTTCCAAATGTTTCTAGAAAGTGTTTTCAATTGAAGGTCTTTATTACTGTGAACTCTTTTCCATAAAACTTTTGATTCTGAAGAATCATCGTTTTCGCTTAGGCTTTGTAATAAACTACAGTCATCTCAGTCATTTTCTTCCTGAATCTCCAATTTCTTTTAGTCTGCTGTCTACATAGACACAAATGTTCTTTCTTTTGCGGAAGCTTTTGCACATTCTTCTGTTAACTTAATTGAGGATTCTGATGGTCAGAAAAATATTTATTTTATGAAGGTATAGTTTTATAAAGACTGTGTTTTACAGAACCTTAAATTTGACAATCTCAAGAAACTGTACAAACCATATGTAATTAACCCCTTGCCAAAGAAGAAAAGAATATTCTGATTTGAAGGATGCGGAAAATGAGGCAGAGTTGTCTTACTTCAAGACGTATAGACACCCCCCCACCAAACCCTACAACAATTAATACTCTGCCAGAGAGTACCTTTCCTTTTTCTCCCTCACATGGATAAATTCTGGTGTATTTCTTGATTTAATTGTTTGATACATTCTCATTCTGTCCAAGAGTGGTTTACATTCATTCATTGCTGATAATAAAGAAGTGGTTTTGTTTCTGTACATCTTTATTTGTTTGTGGCACACAGTGGTGGTATTACTTTTTTAACAAAGCTGTATTTGCACCTCCGTTATTTTTTTTTTTTATGTTCTTGTGAACACCTATGTGTTCAAAATGCAAAAATGAGGACACATAGTTGTTAACAATATGCATTTTTCCTGTTTTCAGTGAAACTATGTACAAAATAGAAACATGCTTTTTGTTCATCAACTTCTATTGAAAATATAAGGTGTTTGTAGAGCAGTGAAAGTTTCACATTTCATTAAAGCAGAGCTGATTTTTGTGGAGAATTGCAAATGCTGCTCAGAACAAGGAAGGCTGTGTTTTCCTGTGCTGGGTTTTGTACCCCAGGAATCTGTCCAGAATCTGGAAGGAAGCAGTTAGTGAGACAGGGCTGTAAATCTGCCGCGGGACTGGGAATTGTTAACCTGGGTTATTTCAGTCTGCTAATTATATTATATAAATACACACACACATATATTTATGACCTGATTTTGTTTTTTAAGACTCATGTTGCATATTGTGTGGTTCTCAGTAAATCAATATGGTGGATGGTTCTGTACTAAACAACTTCATTTGTCTTATCACTGAAATGTTAGATACTACTAAGTACCAGCTGGCACAGAAATAACAGCCTTTCCCAAACACACTTTTCCTGGTAATGAATTCATAATTTTCTATTCACTTCAGCTGCAGATTGTTCTTTTGAAACTGTACCTAAAGATGGCTTTTGCACATTTGAGCTGCTGGGGTGGTAGCAATGTTACTTTCATTACGTTTGCAGAGAGTGGCCTGGGGCAGTCAGCTCTGTCTTTTAGAGGGGAGAAAATGTTTTTTCGTTTTCCAAGTGGTTATGAAACAGTGTTAAAGCAAACAGGACTTCCTCCACTTTGATTCCACTATTGCAGTGAAATGTCACCACTTCTTCAGTGAAGAAGAGCCGTGGGGAATAATGGATTAATGTGGTCTATCTAGGATAGACCTAGATTTGCAAACCTCAAGTTTAGCCCCTTGCTATTTGGAGTCTCATTTAATCTTTGCCAGCTAACGGTACTGCGCAGAGTTGCTGGGAAAAATAATAGTCTAGTGGGTTTAGATTTTAACATTCATACAATGAAAATAGCTTCATGGAAATAAAAAAGAGTTTATTGGCATATGATGCGTTTTAGTTGATCTTGAAAGATACTGTGGTGTTTATATTATGCAGCTTTCTGTGTTGACTTCTGATTCAAGATAAGTGTATCTAAATGGCTATTTTTGTCTGGAAGATTTATACCTGATTCTCTCAAGTGGTGGGAACTGGGCACATGTGATGCAACAAAAGTAACCACTAGATTGTTTTTCAGCTGGAGAAGTGGACGCTATTTCCTAATTCTTGAAACATTTTCTTTCTTAATAGGACGAACGTACAATGATCTGAACCAATACCCTGTATTCCCGTGGGTTTTAACAAACTATGAATCTGAAGAGTTAGACCTGACCCTTCCAGGCAACTTCAGAGATCTTTCAAAGGTATGCTTTGATTCTGTTAAAGACAGTCAGCCAGCCCTTTTAGGAAGAGATTCTGTTTTATATTTATTGTCTGGTTAAGTTAGGTCTTTATCTTAAAGTTAGAGAAGTCTGAAGTAGACTTTTCTATCTTAGAATTGTTTTATACTGAATCTCAACACTGTGCTACTTCTGTGTCCCTGACTGATCTGTTTCCAAACCTGCAACTCCTCTGTATCTTCTGACTTACAGGTCATGAGTGCGTCAGACCACTTGATCTCACTAATTATCTCCCTTAGTTTATGAAAGTTGATCCTTTGGAAATAAAAAGCTTGGACTAACTTTTCACTTTATTTTGCAGTGACTAGACCAGTAATATAATAGCAGCACATCCTTTTGGTTTAATAATTATTCGGTAAACAAGTATTTTGTATTTTAGACCCTGGAGTATCTGGTCCCTATCGTTACTTGTGGTTTTCGTCCTCCAGCCGGGCTTGGGCAGTTGATGCCTTATAATGATACCGTTCCTAGTATTTGTTTCTCCGATAGCAGCAGACGGCCGTCTATACCCAGCTCTGGTACCCCGATTGTGGCAACAGACTGGAGAGAAGGCATGCCCTGGCCAAGCATAGCAGAAGCCTAGGGAAGGGCTCTACTTTTAGCCAACTGGGATAAATACAAAAAACCAGGGTTTGAAACTGAGTTGTGGGAAGTATCTTTTCCTGGTTCCTATCAGCTAAGAAAGCGTATGTACTTTCTCAGCAGTGGAGGTGGGTAGCCTTGCGACATCCCCAGCACGAGGTTTCTGTTGTCTGGGCACGACAGCTTTCTTGCTTCCTCCGCAGTTCCTCAGCCAGGAGGGAGAAGTGGCTCATCCAAGTCGAGGGAGGCTCAAAACCGCAGGAGGCTGTCACTCGCTGGCTTAAGGGATGAGGCTGGAGAGGAGAAAATGTCCCCCAGGGCCTCTTCTGCAGCCCTGGGCTGTGGCCCCTGCTTTCCCTTCTGCTGCTCGCCCGGGATGAGAGTTTCTGGGGCTTCTGCCTTTAAGTCCGCTTTTCTTTCCTCCTCTTCCTGCAAGCACACATCCTGGGCAGCGACGGAGAGATCCCACCCTGGGTATCTCACAGTCCCATATCCATGTTGGAAAGAGTGCGCTTGCAGTGGTAACCGTTCCAGGAAGCCTGCTTTTGTGAGACTGCCAAATAATTTGAGTAGGACTTGATTGTATAGTAGCAGATAGACCCACCTAAGTATCCTCCCTCTTTTTTCTTAGATAAATAAGTGAATAAAACCAGAAATTAAACGACATTCACAGTATGACTCAAATGTAAACAAATTGGTTGAGACTCTACTCACGTTATGTAAAACTTCTGACCTTTCACAATATTATAGGTACGTTTCACAAATGTGTTTTTCCATTCTGTAACACCGTTGTAATCTGTGCCAGGAATGATAAAAGAAAATCCACAGACAGGAGTTAAATAAAGACCAGTGATCAACTTGCACTGGCTTGTTCCCTAGCATGTATAAAAATATTTCTGGTTTAGAATTGTGTATAGCGATAAACCTTTCATTAAGATGCTTAAACTTTTCAAAATCTCTCAAACTCACTTCTTTCAAGTATTAATAGCACTGCGTGTGGTGAAGTGCAACAAGATTAGACAGCGTCTCATGAGTCCTTCATTAGGTATTTGGTTTTGGTTGACTCCAAATTTTTATGGCAGCCTATTAAAGTATGTAATTGCTACAGGAAGTAATGTCGTAGTTGAATAGATAGGTTTTCCTCCTAAGTTAGTAAAGACTCATTATGGAATTAGTGCTTGTATAGCTTAGTAAGTATGACTGTACTCCTAGTAGTGCTCTCCCTTGAAAGGAAATGTAAAATCAAGTCCCTGGTTATTTATGTTTCTTGAAGAATCTGTGCAATGTGCACAGCAGTATTTTGCCACGGGACCTTTTCTTACCCAATTTGATGACTGCATTCTCTTGTTCAAAAGCTACCAGTGGTTTCCTCTGGAAAAGCTAGGGTCTTGACCACTAAAAAAAAAGCCTACGCAGAACTAGTTAAGGAGAATGGTCTTTCCTTTCTGGCAATATCTGGGCTGCATTTATCCCGTGGATGTGTGAGAAAACACATGTGCAATCTGTAAAGTGTTGTGGGATTCCTCAGGATAAAAGGGGTGTAATTGTCAATTTTTTCCAGTGTTTATTATAATAACATCTGATAGGTTTCATTCCACAATGGTTTTAAAAGGAAAAATAGACTAATGATTTTTTTTTTTTGTAAAAGGCAGCGGCTAGTTAATATGAAATGCTTTACTTCGTGCACTCGGGCTGTTACGCATTACTCGCATCCTGTTTCAATTTGTGCATTATCAGTTAAACTCTTCAAAATCAGAACATATCTGAGGTATTTCCTTGGCAATTGTGTTTTCATTTTCGATATTGTTCTGTATCTGTAAGCAAACCCCTTCTTTCCTTGTTAGGGAGGTGAATCCTGAGTGGCCTAGTGCTTAAAAGCAGGAGTCAGTGATTTATTGTTCACATTATTGACCCGGGGTGTGCTATCAAGCCTCAGCCAGACCTCTGGGGCAGCACACGCAGTATCCTTTCCGTGAGGAGCCGCTTCCTTCTGTCAGGTTTTACCCCGCAATGCAGAAATGTTCCTGCGGATCTGATGGCAAATCAGAACCTCCAGCTAAGCTGTTGATGGATAAAATCTCCTTTGTCAGTTCCTGACCTTCTGTCTTCCTGTAAGTTTGCCCTTCTTAAGTTTCACAAAGCCTCTGTCCTTAATATTTAGTAATTAATAGCCCTCAAACAAATCTTTTGAAATGATTTGGAATTCTAACACTATTACGTATGTGGTAAAAGCCCACAAAAGCAACGAAATGAAAAGAGAAACCACCTATCATGCTTTGTCTTGTTGGTTTAAAATAGTTTTGGCAGTTAAATGTAGATGCTAAATCTAACTTTTTGAAAAATAATTAATTTGTGTATTATCACACAAAGGTCATACGAAGCTCCGGTGTCAGTTACGATAATTGGCAGTACTTCTTTAAAAACTTTTTAACCTTTGCTTCCTAGGCTTTCCGTGTAAAATATGATACATCACCTTTGTGGTATCACAACTCCTAAGTGAACGTACACAACAAATGCAACGCGTATGTTTTGTGGAAATGAAGTTAGATGCATTTGGCTTGCTTATGATGTCAGTGACCGAGTAAAACATATGCCTTTTGCATTTAGCTCAAACTTAAATATTTACATTTCTGCAAAGCCATCTTGAACATGTAACTTGTCCTTTCCTTCCATTTCATTTTATTCTGGTTTTATGTAGTGCTCCTTATTGTGGTACTTTTACATCCAGATGTTGCTTGTTCTCTCAGAACAATTATATTTAAATATTAGTCTGAAAATTCCTCTGCCCCTTTTCTTTGAAGTGTTTGGAAATTCCTCTACCAAGGCTTTTTTTTTCCTTTTACATATAATTTGAGATTTAAAAACAGGGCCCATGGGCATGGAAGGTGCCGTAGCAGTAGGATATATTGGACCTCTCATTTGATTAGACAGTGTAGGCTCAAGTTTTATTCATTACATATACAAGGTTAAAGGTTATATTTATTGTTTGACAGGATGAAAAGCTAATGAAAGAGGCTGTCATAGATACATAGATTATCTTTTCACTATCAAGCCACCAGGTGATCTGCTTATTTTCTTCTTTATTGAGATTTCCTTTGGAAGAATACCTATGGTATTAAACATTAGTAGAGGAAACGTATGCAGCCCTTACTGTACACTGAGGTTTGGGGGGTTTCAACACACTTAAAATGTGATACGGTTTGTTTGTGCAAAATTGTATGACTTTTACTCCTAAATTATAGTGAATGCATGGGCTTGACATGCTGCATTGTCCCTGCTCATTAAAGTGTAAATGGGAATTTCTCCTCATTTACTTCCAGTCATACATCCTGTTAAATAAAATGATTTCTTCACCAGGCAAAGTAATACTAATATTGGCATGTGTGTGAAACATCACACGCCCATTCATTGAGTGGAAAAAATTATATTTTGTTAATATAGAAGGTGTTTGACTGACGGGTGGTGATAAGCATAACCACTTTTCCTTATTACTGTGCCATTTCAAGAAAAGGAAGTGATAAAGCCCCAAGGCTTCTAAATGTAATAATGCAAATGAACGCATCGAAGTGTGAGTATTTCAAGGCAAACCACACTTAATACTTCCAAAAATGTGTATGCTGTGGAATGGAGTTTATGGGCTTATCAAGAGCTACTCTCACTGGAAAAATGAAATCGGTTTCTGTAGCTTGAGCTTCTCTCTTTACCACACAGAACTCCACCATCAGAAGAAAAATGAGTTTGATTCTCATTTGGTTTAAGCCACACAATTAAACATTTTCTTTTCTTAAATAAAAAGTTCATTTACTGAGTGAAACTCTGGTACTTTGAATCTGCCAGAACTCTTATAGTTGATAGTGTTGATATTGATATGCTGAAGAAAAGCTGTTTACAAATTTGGATGAAATTAGAATTTATTTTAAACTTTAAAGTACTATCCTAAGATGTCCTACTTAAAAGTTCTTGTTTGGTGTTTTGTTGTTTTGTTTTTTTTTTTTTTAATAAAAAAGCAAGCAGTCAGGAAAAACTCAGACTGTATTCAGCCAGAGCCAAATAAAGCCACGCTCAAGATTTCTTTTGTACCCAGCTACAATTTTGTGCACTACGTTACAAAAAAAAGCGATAAACAGATAAGGTAGCTACTGCATGAATTAGAGTCAAGATAAGCAGAATATTTCAGTGGCTGGATAAATAGGATGCTACGTTCAGTTCTGCTCTCATGAGAGAATGTAGTTCTATGAAGATAGCTGGCAAACCAGTAAATATTACATGAGCTAACATAACATGTCCAGTGGATATAAACACTGGATGTATTGACAATACACTGGTTCAAAGGCCAGATGTCTAAAGAGATTAGCCAGATAAAAAAGAATTACATGAATAGCAGTGTGTTTTTAATGTTAAAGTAAACACTTACTTTATTTTTACATTATTTTAAATGGAAAAAGAAGCATAAAATAAACTCAAACAGCAGCTTTTAGTACATCAGAAGTGAAGTGGCTGAATAGGCATTGTCATACAGTGAGTTGTTTTGCTCGGTTGGAGTAAAGAATATCTTATAAAACCATTTTATGAAAAGTTAATACTATTTGATATGAGTCCTTACAGAGGGCTTTTTTTAATAAAAAGACAAACGGTGTGTTTGGAAAAAGCCGCTTATAAAACATTATTGAGAGAACTTTTTATTTAATGTTCAGAATAATTTGTTTGACTCAAATTCAGTTCCTGTACTAGTCTTACGGTTAAGGTACTGGACTGAGACATAGTACGTGGGTTGAGCTTTGCTTTTGTATTGTTTGTACAAGTCATTTTAACTCGTTTACACAGCAGTAGAATCTCATTGAAATGGAAATACAATTATTTTCTTCCATTATGTGAAGATACAGGGGTTGATCCATAAATAAAATTTATCTCCATTTTATAGCCATGGTATCAGATTAGAACCGTAGTAGTTGACTTTCTGGACTGAGAACGGCACTGTAATGCTATGGAAAAGTGACCAAAACTCCACATACCCTCCACATTTTACAAGAAATGTGAGACTACCATTACTGTAGAGCTCGTCATCTAGTAGGACACATGCCTCATCAGAGTAAAACTGAGTTAGTTGCTCGATTGTACAACTGAGATTTAAAGTCTTTACAGAAAATGCATGTCTTTACTGAAGGATGAACCGTTACCATTTCTTTGGGTAACAGCATTTTGCTGCACGGACGTTAAAAAAGCACTAAGGAAGCCAGGGCAGACCCCTCTGAACTTACTCCATGATGTTTTGCTTACGGAAGTTTTCACTTTCAGAAAACGCCTGGTCATTTGGTACACACAAGCTGATCGATTTGTGGTTAACGAACAAGTTTTTAAATTGCACAAGAGAAAAATGAGAGATTTGAGCACTTTCCATTAGCATTTTCAGCGTGTACGGTTTCCTACAGGAGGGGAGATTTCAGCCCTTCCCACTAATGTGCAGAGAAGCGGTTCGCAGAAGGGTTTCCATCACTGCACAGAGAAGGAGGAAAGGGGGATCAGATGTTCCTTCTATTTCCTCGCCCCGGGCCAGAGATAACCGATGTGACGCTGAACCAGAAGCTGCAGAGCTGCGTGATCCTGGGCAGCTCCCGGCTCTCCTCCCAGCGCAGCGCTGCGCCGGGACGGCCCTGCTCCTTCCGAGGGTCCAGCTGTCTTCTCCTCATCGACGGCGCTGCCGTTGCACGCCAGCCCCCCTCGAGCCAGCGCAGGCATTTCTAGCACGCCTTGGTATGGCGAGGTGGTCGTACCTTGCAAGGTAGAGTCATACCTAAGCAGTTTGCCGGGGAACACTAGAAATCTTTGTGGGATGGCAGAAACGAACCTGCGTCTCCCGAATCCCAGGCTACCATCCAGATCACTAGTTCATCCAGTACAGCATCTGTCCCGAGAGGTCGAGGTGAGACTTTCTAGCTGAAGGCAAGCTCTACCTCGCGCTCGCCTTTCGCTCTTTCTTTCCTTCTCTCTGGGGCAAGGGAGGGTAATTCCCAGAAAAGATTCTTCCCAGAGATTTTCACATGAAAATTTCCATACTGTGCAAGAAGAGAGGTGACTCTCATGGTGTTTCGCTTAAAGAGGCCATTTTATTCAGCAGATATTTTGTGCATTTCAGCATTTTTCTTCAAATGAATCCTAAAGTAGTTGAGAGAAAAGTGGCTTCTGACTCTGAAAAGAATATTGATGAGGATGAAGGTAATCTTCAGAATACAGCTTTTTAGCTTTATCATTTAATAAATTGAACATGTGTCTTCTGAAAGTAGATTATTTTTGCTACTTGTGCAGGCATTTTTACATGAAAATGGGAATGCACCATCTTACAACCTTTTATCTTTTATCTTTTAAATTGAAATAACACTTCTCCCTGAAGAACCTAAAAAACATGATGGTGTGTTTGCGTTAGTGTTTTATGTGACTTTGGAAAATTGTTTTCAAGTTATTGAGGGGAAAGTACCTTTTTCATTAAATACAACAATATATATATACATTTTTTTTAAGTTATTTAAAGCTATGGGTTAAAGCATCACTAAAATTTTTCTAGTCTATAAAATAAAATACCTTGTAATTATTTTTGAGCATCAGCTATGCTTCACAGTTCTTGTTGCTGTAATCAATTACAGTGAAGAATGAAAACACATAGCTTATTTGATGAAAGACATCTGATCAGCTTCAAATACATATTTGAAAGGCCTGGAGTTTTGATTTTCAATCTTGCCTTAATCACCACATCCCTCCTCTACTGTGCCTTCAAACATATATGTACCGTAACATGGTGACAGATGATGCCTCTGTCTTCCATAGCCTCAGAACTCACTGCGGTGTAGGGCAAGATGCACCTTCACAGTGGAGGGGAGAGAGATTCCCAGGGTGTTTTTCCATTACAAAATAGAATCTCGCCGATTTGTCTGCCGTTTTGTGTTTCCTTCTCCGAGGGGGTGAAGGTTTTCTGTTAACAGACTAGGGTGTGAATTACTGCTTTAGCTTTTGAAACGTGCGGCTGGGGACTGGAGTTTGTTCTGCCAGAGGAGTGGAGGCACAGTACCTTAATGAGGGTGGTGTCAGCGGGTCCCACGCGGTCCCCAGAGCAACCCAGAGCCCTGATAAAATTTAGCAAAGTGCACATACAGCCGCGCAGCTTGTCAGTCCAATAGGAAAAGAATGTCTTTTAATAAGTTACTCTTTCAAGGAAGCGGTTGAACAATCATTTTTATGTATTGGCAACTTGTAGGCTACAATAATACCAGCATGTTTCCTGACAGTGGCAGGATGTGTAACAAAACAGAGTATAACAAAAATACAAATATTTATTTTTTTCTTTTTCCAGTAGTTAGGAAACAAGCCTGGAACGTGTTAGGGAATGGTTCGCACTTCTTTTTCAAGAATGTTTTGTGAGGTCTTGCAGTGCAGTCTGCACCAGATAACACTGATCCTTAGGGATTACTCATACATTTTGCATGTATGAGAAATCTAGTAACATCTTCATGACACAGCAAACTACTAAGCATCCAGAGCGTCTCATGTGAAAAATACTGAAATCATAATGTTTTAAAATGTAAGTGTTCATCAAACACTGCTATTTAAAAACAAGCTCTAATATTTAAAATTGGAAGACATCATGTTCTGTGTCAGCCTTTTGAACAGCCATCTCAAAAAACATAGCAGTGCTGAAAGAATAAAATACTTGTAGCTTTAAAATTGTCCAGTTACATATGTGGTGTAGTGAAACACACTGATTTGACCTTGTACTGGTATTTCCATTCCAAATGACTTTTGATTTTAACTGAGTAGAAAATTGTGCGGTGGACTGAAATGTGAGAATACCTGTTAGCATTTTGAAAAGGGTCAAAGTCCTTGAGTATATGTTTGTTTTCAAGTTGTAATTCCCGTAAGAATGTCAATTCTGACTCTTAATTTTTGATTAATAGAAGCCAAGTAATCATTTGAAATTATAATAAGTTTATACAATTATTTGGTGTGGAAGTGTGCTGTCCTCGAAGTATTAAACTCTGGGTGTTTGGTTAATTTTACTACAAAAGCTAAAAGGTGAAGATTCTCTGCAGATAGGTAGTAAATATACTACTACTATCTCATCTGGAAAAACAGATTTAAGATCACTTATATATTTATTTCAACATTTTAGTTACTTTCTGTTGTATTTCTTTATCCCCGTGACTTTTGTATCACACAATAACAAATATATTTTGCAAAAAATTCTGAGATAAAGTGGGTAAAAAAAACATAGAAAAGCATGTATCCCCTAAGTAGACATGTCAAAACCAACAGTTCCTACTCCTGTCTTACATTTCTTTTGGTTTTTACCTGATTTGTGTAGATTGTCAGTAAAGTATGCTCAGAATGGACTTTGAATTTGTGAATAATTTCCAAATTCTATTGTTTTTAAGCACAAAGCTTGTTTGTTTTGCTGGGTAAAACATGGCTTTGTTCAGTCAGAAAGTACATCCAGTCCTGCAGGACTATGCATGGTTTTTAAGTATTTCTGCTTAGGATCACCAGACACCATCAGCAGTTCCGCGTGAAATCTTTTCATCATGAACTGTGCATTACAAAGTATCCTGTGTGAGCAAAAGTCAGTTTTCATTAGCTGTGTGATTATGGTGAATGACAGCAACAGAAATATTAGTTTGGCCTCAATGCATTTTAAATGCAGTTTTAGAAGTCTATTTCCAGAACAATGTTACTGCATTAATTGGGAAACAACTCATACTTCAAGAAGGTCTTGAAAGTTTGCAGATGTGGATCACTTATATTTGTCAATTAAAATAAGGAATGTCATAAGACTTGTAGTACACAGAGCCTTTGAAAAGAAATTCGAAGATTACAGCGATCTGAAGGGATTGCTGCAGCATGGAATGAGTTTGGCTGCGGAGTCTCCTATGTAGTGAATCTTAACACAGAATTAACCTGTGGCGTATCAGACATGCTGCCCTTCAGCTGATAATATATTTGACCTCTTATCCCTTTGCAGCCTATTGGTGCTCTGAACCCAAAGAGAGCAGTCTTCTATGCAGAACGGTACGAGACATGGGAAGATGATCAGACTCCACCTTATCATTACAACACCCACTACTCTACATCTACTTCTACGTTGGCTTGGCTTGTTCGTATTGTAAGTATTTCTGGATCCTGGTTCTCATTAATATCTTTACCTACAGCATCTCTTCTGTCACTTACCACTATTCCGACTTTTTTAATGAAAGTACCTTTCTGTCAAAATCTCATTGTTCTTCCTTACCTTAAAATCTCAGAAATTCTGTGGGTATACTGTGTACGCTCATTTGCAGTGATGGGGGTCCTTCCTACCCAAACAATCTGAAACATATTTAGACACAAAATTGTGGTGGTGTAAGGACACATACGATGAAGAAAAGCCATCTAAAACTAAATCTATGTAAAAAAAAAAAGTCTCTAGACAATACAGAAAGCTGATATTACTCATATTCATTTATTATTTTCAGCTAGGCATAGATATATACAACATTAAAGAAAAACCTTTCTTAAAAAGCACATTAAAATGTGTCACACTGAGAGGGGAACTATAGAACCAGTTTTATATTAAAGCAGTATGGAATAATACTTCATGCAAATAAACTGTGCTTTTCAATGAATTAATAACACAGTTTTCAGAAATGTAAAAATGTAAATTCTAAGTTCAAACTGCTATTTCAGTTCTGGAAACCTGATGCTTAAATCCTATCCTCAAAATCAGATCTGAGGAAGGGGGCCAAACTTCAAAGATAGAATGAATCTGAATTCCGTTTACATGTTAACACAATGAATTGCAGAACAAGGAGCGCTGATGAGAGCCTTAAGGTTTCACAGACAAACCTGAATTAATGAAAAATTGAGTCGCTATATAATAACTTGAACTACACCCTGCCAATAAAAATCTGTCGCGTAAGGTGTATTCTAAGTATGTTTCACACACAACCAAGCAAAACAGAGCCACACAAAGCTTGACATCTGAGTTTTCACTCATCTCAGCTTCCGTTAGACATGTCCTGTTTTTTCTGGTCAAAAGGGGAGAATTCATTTGTCTATGAGTTTAGGATATACTTCTTAACCCGTGGGAACCTAAACGTTGATTACACTCCTATGTGAGGTGGTCACTGTATTCCTTTTAAATGTTGCTAAATTATTCATGCACTGTGAATACGTTTTATGGTTCACATGCACTTCTTTGTTGCCTTAAAGTATATTAAGAACAGTGGTTTTATTTGCATGTTTATCTATTGATTTTGGCTGCTATTCAACAAAAGATCCCCTCTTGCTAGTTGGCAAATTCTTAGGTCTGAAAGTCTGCTTACATGCTGAATGTACAACACACCAAGGAGTATTCATTTCCTGCATTAGGCTAATGCTGTGTCATTTTTACTACTGTTGTTTATGTGATACTGTAGGTGTTCTTGCGCTCTTTCTCTTCTGCTCTTTCTCTTCTGCTCTAAAAGAGCAAGAGAACAAGGTCTCTGCCTTGATGGCCTTGCAATATAGAAATGACAAATTACATTTGTTAGAGCAAACGATATATGTGAGAATAGAAAGCAGAAAAGAAAAGGAGAAACAGTGCTTTCCAGGGAAGAGATTGCTGATGGCAATTAGGTGAAAACAAAGGGAGAATTTAAATACGAGGACACGCCTAGATAGGTATTTTAAAGATTATTTAAATAGGAGTGACCAGCAAAGAAAAGCAGTCGCTAGTGGGAGGAGACAACAGAAGTGAGAGGGAGACAGACGTAGCGAAAGTTTAAAGCTCAGAAAAGGGAAAAAGGAAATAATGTGATGAGATCGGATAAGGCTGCATATGGAAACCCTAAATAAAGATTTGAAAATAAGTGTGCATAGAGACAGGAAAAGATTATAGCTATGGGGATTATAAACTCGTAGTGATCCTTAGAGAGAGATTTTTGGCTACAAAATAAAGGATGAAAAATCCTAAGGGAGAAGATTATAGCAGTGAAGTTGATAGATAAGGCTAAGTCAGATTTCTGGAAGTTAAAGTAGGATTTCTTGCTCGTTAATTTTTTGAGCTAGTGTTTTGGTATAAGTTTGTGAAGAAGGCTGTGTAAGATCCTTTTATAAAAGGTAAATTACAGTCTAGTCCAGGAAGAGGAAGGTGATAATAAGAGATGCAGAGATTCAGACAGAAAAATGCTTTTGGTATTTTAAGTGATTGGAGAAGATTCATGGGAAGAGATGTGTTACAGTAGAGCTTTTGGTAGAAAGTGACAACAAACTGAAAGAGAGGAGTGGAAAGTAAAATCATGGGAGAAGACTGCATAGACCAAAGAATAAAAGAAAAGGGAAAGGAAAAAAGAGAGAAATGGAGAGAAAACAGAGAAGCAAACAAACGAACAAAAAGCTATGACAAAAAGTACACTGGGAATGAGGTAGTCTAGATAGAAGCAGACCAAAACAGTATAGAGTAATGGGGGCCCAGGTGGAGAAACTACACACCTAGGCCTTTGTATTGGATGAAACAATAGTTGCAGCAGGAAAGGAAGTTTCAGCCACTCTGATGTGTGTATATATAGAGTTGTGTAATTGCCACAAAACCTTAAAAATTTTTTTGAATCTTGCTTTTTGGCTTTGACAGATGCAATCTGGTTCCTGTCAGTTCTCTTCAAAACATTGCTTGTAATATCATATTTCTGAGTCAATTCTGTGATAATCTGCTCCCTACTGCTCTATATTTCCCTCTGTTGCTTTCCTTTATCTGACGTATCAGGCTACTTTTATAAAAGGCATTTTATTCCTTAGTCTCAGTTCTGTCCTGTTTAATTGATTTTGATATCATCGATCTCTACCTTCATTTTGTCATTAATAAATTTTTCTCTGGTAGTAGTTTTCTCTTGAGTCCTTTTGTGTAATACGGTGTCCCGTAAAAACCTGTCTTTAAAAGTGACCTATTTCATTATGTTTTTGAAAATATGACAGTGGCTTAGCATATAATATGTTGAATCTACTGATAATTGCAGCAAATATAATAATTTTTTTATTAATTTTTGTTCCTTTTTCTGCCTTTCATTGTACTTAATAGAATAGGGTGTAATCCTTAACTGAAGCTATGAGCTACTAGTGCATCTGCAGAGCTTCTGTTTGTACTTTCTGTGAGCTGGTTGTACAAGTCTAGGTGTGCTCCATTCTCTTCTGTAAGAACACTAGGAGAAAAATGAAGGCAGTTTCAGGATATGCAATGGTTCAGCCTCACCAGGCCATATATCAGATTGGTGTCGTGATTTAAGCCCAGCTGCTAACAAAGTACCACGCAGCCGCTCGCTCACTCCCTCCCGCCCCGGCCATGGTGGGATGAGTGAAACACTCGTGGGTGGAGACAAGGACAGGGAGGGATCACTCACCACTTATGGTCACGGGCAAAAGACAGGGTCGGCTTGGGGAAGAAACAAAATCAATTTAATTTGCTACCAATCAAATCAAAACAAGGATAATGAGAAATAAAACCAAACCTGAGAACACCTTCCCCCCAGCCCTCCTTCCCGGCTCAACCCCACTCCCAGTTCTGTCCACCTCCTCCCCCTGCAGCGCTGCAGGGGACAGGGAATGAGGGCTGGGGTCGGTTCCTCACACCTTGTCTCTGCCGCTCCTTCCTCCTCAGGGGCAGGACTCCTCACACTCTGCCCCCGCTCCACCGTGGGGTCCCACCCATTGGAGACAGATCTCCATGAACTTCTCCAGCGTGGGTCCCTCCCACGGGCTGCAGTCCTTTAGGCACAGACTGCTCCAGCGCAGGCTTCCCCATGGAGTCCCGGCCATCTTGGGGGGCATCCCCCTGCTCCGGCGTGGGTTCCTCTCTCCCTGGGCTGCAGGTGGGCATCTGCTCCCCTGCTCCCCTCCGTGGGCTGCGGGGGACACAGCCTGCTGTCTCACCACAGGCTGCGAGGGCATCCCCTTCTCCCCTGCTCCTCCTCCCCTCCTTCCTCACTGACCTCGGTGTCCACACAGGGGTTTCTCTCACGTTCTAATGTCCTCCCCTGCTGCAGGTTTCCCTTAAATCTGTTCTCCCAGAGGCGCTACCACCATCACTGATGGGCTCAGCCTGGGCCAGCGGCGGGTCCGACTTGGAGCCGGGGAAGCTTCTAGCAGCTTCTCACAGGAGCCAGCCCTGCAGCCCCTCCCCTGCTACCAAAAAAACCCACCACACAAACCTATAACAATTGGTTACGGTCACTTTTGAGGTTTATACCCCTGAAACTCTGCCAAAGCAAGATAATGCGTGCACCCTCGTTTTGTACAGCCTCCCCCTGCCACGCACACACACGTACATGTGTGCATGCACACACTCATATGTGAATTGAAATTATAATTCTTAATTTACCTGTACATGTTTATTTAAACTAATCCATTGTACATTTCAGACCACTACATCATGCTAGAATTCTGAAACAACAAGAAACAATCCTCTAACTAGTTTCATAAGAAATGAACTGAGCCACAGCCTAGAAATATTTAATGCTATAATTATAAATGAATGCTGCATTATCTCCAGAAACCTTAGGTTTATATCCAAAATCAACTGTTTCTTGAAAGCGATCAGCTTGCTTTCTAAGTTGAGGGGTAGATTAAACATTCAATAACTACTTTACAGAGATAGATAATGAATGTAAAAATGTACGGTATTGTTCAGTCAGGTTAATAATGATGATAAAATCTAACAGAGAACACCATGATTTATATAATATTGCCTTTCCCTCCTTTGAGCTGTTACTGAAATCAAACCACAGTTAAACATTTTTGCATATCACACGTCCTTAGATCTAAACCCAAGAAATTCTACTTATTCCATAGGAGACAACATCACCCACAAGTTTGCTCCAGCAAATGGCATAACAGGTATTCTGGAAAGGGATGCAGTGTTCTGTTGACATACTTCAATTTTGTATACATGAAATTATTCATAGTTTATGACTAGGTGACCTTACTACCTGGTTCAAGAGTCATTTTTTTCACGTGCTTTCTGTCTGGACCAGTGAATATTTAAGTTGCAGAAGGCAGAATAGTTTAAACCAAGAATGCTACATCAGAATGCCATATACTCCAGTGACTTGAATGTCAACCTGAAATGTAGACAGAAGAAAACAGAAAAGTAGACAGAAGAATGAGTTTTGGCTTCAATCATGTAGAACGTAAATATCAGCATTGTTTTCAGATTTGGGGGTGAAATGGGCTAGATTTGTGGTGCAATTGGATGCTCTCAGTAGTTGCTGTGGAAGAAGTTGTGTTTGTGTGAATCTGTTACACCTTCATTGGAACAGAGACCAGAACTAGAGAGTATGATTCTCCAACATGGTAGTCAAGAACTTTGTAGAGAATAATTGGTTTCCAGTTTCTGTTACAATGACTAAGTACTTGTACAAGGTAGAAGAAGTTCTGGATTTATTATGAGTCATGTCTGATTGAGCTGAAACCAGTTTTTAGTGAGAATCAAAGGTGGGGAAGACTTGAAATCCTCTTGTAAACAGAAGTGAATCTCGGTCTCCTTTTCAGTAGATCTGAGCAGGACAGTCACAGATATATCAGACAAAAGTTGTACATCACTGACAAAATCCCCAATACTCTCCTTTTCTCCTCTTGTAAATGGCCGAAAAGGCATTTTTGTTTGGCATAACATGTCTTAGAATGAAATATCCCTTCCTTCTCCCTCCCCTGCTCCCACCACAAATGATTCAAATGGGACTAGGCACTATTAAAAGGGGATGGAGGGAGGGAAGTGCTGTTGAATGGGAAAATTCCTTGTTCCCACAGCTCAAGCTTGTATTCATCATAATCAAGTACCCCACAAATTTCTCTTCTTGTTGGCAGTGAACAAGGCGTGAATTTTATTCAGAATATTAGGAACGAGTAAGATGGGTTTATAATGAAAACATTGTGCAGCTTTATAGCTTTCACAGCAACAAAACCTTTACATGAAATGACAGTAATCGGTATCATAGAATAACAGTATTTAAATGAGTATATTGAATACAGATATGAATTGTATTTATATAATATAAGCACTTGACTTTCCAGAGAATAAAAATTACCTTAAAATTATGTGAGAGGTCTGAGATAAAGCAAGTGAAAGCTCTGAATTTCTGCGAAGGATTAAAAATCCAAAAAGATAGGCACAACAGGTCATAGCAGGATAGCATAATAGGGCACCCTGTAGTGCTCAGCTATTAAAAGTTTAATCCTTGATTATGAATTTTATTGCTTTTGTATATTTGTCTCAGATGCTTAAAATAATGTTGTCATGGAATTGTGGATTAATATTTTTACATAATTTATTGTAATTACATCATTTTTCCTGGTTTCTGCTTTTTTTAAATCCATCAACTGCTTCTGATTTCAGAACCTCGGCAGTGACCCACAGTCTGCTCCACAATGATATTCACAACAAATTACACATATCTTATACAGAAAAAAAGTGATAGCTAGGGGTAGGCAGAAGACAGAATTGTTTGTGCTCAGATCAACAACATATAAAGTTTTTCAGTATGGGTAAGCTAGAAAAATAGCACAATTTGCAAAGATTGCTATTGCAAAGAGATTTGCAGGGAGGAATTCAGTTAAAACCAAAATAATTCTAGTGCTAAAAGAATTTATGAATGTTAAAATTATAGTATTAATAGAATTTTAAGATAAATTAATATAATCCAATTCCTTTGTATATTGTTTTGCGTTCGCTAGCTCTGGATCTGAACTGTACACTTTTTCATTTATATTTCACATGAAGTTCACTATAGTGAGCACTAAAATCTGGACACATAAAAACTTAAATTATTTTCTTTCAGTATTTCAGTTCATTGTGATACTTTTACACTGCTCACCAAGTTGAGCTACTGCTAAATTTTAATTTTCTGTTCAAATTATAAACCTCCTCCTCACTTGCCACACACTGTTTCAGTATTCACGAGTGCAAGCAAAGTCATTGTGCAATGGGAGTTAGGGTCCTCCAGCAAGAAATGATACTGTAATGTTTTTGTATTTAATTTAATTATTTTTAATTAATTATTTAACACATATTAGGATTTTCTGATGGGAGTAAATGCACTGATGAAAGTATATTTCTTAAAATGTTACCTATACTTTTGAATGTATCTTTTAAAAATTAATCCCCAATGTTTTAAGAGAAAAAAAAATATGGACACCCCCCTCCCCTCCCTTCAATTAACTGTGGAATGTCTTGCATTATTATAATGAACACAATTCCATATTTGCACCAACAGACACTGAAAGTTAAAATACTGTCCTTGGCTTAAAAAACCAAAACCAAACCCAAAATCTTTGTTCCTATATAAACAATTCCCTTAAGCTACTTCAAAGGTACTGGCATCCTATGATGACTGTAAGAGAGAGATCCCATTCCTTCTCATTTAGAGAGAGAAATTTAGAGTATTTCTCTTCTTTGAAAGAAAGTAGCTTGTGTTGACTGTTGTGTGTGATAGAAAAGATTAATTGGGAAGACATGTAGAGTAAAGATTAGAGAAACAATGGTCTCTGGAAGTCTGAATTCTCTCTTTTCTTTTCCTCCTCTTTTTCGATTCTTTCACCACCTTTGCATCCATGCTTTCCTTATGTATATTTTAATTGCTCGTAAACGCTACGGAAAATGAATTACTTCAATCCTCTTTAATCTTGGGTAATTCAAACACAATGTGTATAATGTGACATAATTCCCTCAAACTTTCTTTATTAATAGAGGAGTTCCCTGCTTTGGTCAATAGTTTCAGAAAAGGAAATAGAAGATATGTAGAATAAATTCAAATAATAGATGGGTAATAGTGTAATAAGAATTATGACCTGGTGATTATGAACTGCTTTGATTAACAAAATTTCCAAATGATCATGCAAGGAAATAACTTTGGGTGTGAATTTAACAAAAGGGACACTTTTTCAAACATTCCCCGTCAGACTTTGGCAGAGGAACAAGTAGTTTCCATCCATGTGGACATATTGCCAAATATTAGTTCAATCAGAGAGCTAATGGAGTGGTGTTAGAAAACCAGGGAGCTGGCAGTGATCTCGGTATTCAGGTTCTGCTGGCAAATTAAGGATTTGGTCCCCTGTTAACCCCTTCCCTGCAGTGGAATGCAGTGACATAAAAATGGGTTCTCCAGACCGTCTTAAGACTTGAACTCTTCCTACCCAAAAGTTAATAGCTGTTTCCATTTAGTACGTATTGGGAGCGTGGTTTCAGATAGGATTAGCAAAAGTAAAAACTCTAAATATTTTGACTCTGTACCTCTGCCCCACAGTGATGATAAAGGCAGATATGCTGTAACGATAGTCTGCCCCATAATGACCGTAGAGCCATTCTGCCCACCGTGAGGCAAAGTGGAACCTACTGAGGTCTTTTAAACTAAATGAACACAAAAGAAAAATCCAGGTGGGGAATTTTCCAAGATTTTATTTTGGCATACCGTCTTACAAGGGGTCAACAAAACATGGTAATATAAATCCCACAGAGGGTGTTTATGATGGTTGCTGTGGAGTAGGCAGCCATTGTGAACTGGAACTAAGCTACATAGGTCTGCCACTGATGGGTAATTAGGCTTACGGAAGAGTGAATATTTAAAATAACCTTTCCTGCCAGAACTCAGGATCTGTGCATGTGCAAAATGTGTTAGTGCCAATGAATGTACTAAGATATTCAGTAAAGATACGTGTGCATAGATATAACTATGAGGTGCCATATTTTTCTTTAATTCTGCCTTTATGAAGTATTTTGATCTGCAAAAGTAATTTGGGTTTTGTTAGAAACCTGCTGCATGATTCCTTCTGCTGTTTTCTTAATCCATCTTCATTTCATTGACTACAGGAGCCCTTTACAACATTCTTTCTAAATGCAAATGATGGCAAGTTTGACCACCCAGATCGAACCTTCTCTTCAGTAGCCAGGTCTTGGAGGAACAGCCAAAGAGATACCTCAGATGTGAAGGTAATGTCTACATTAAATAAATTGATAAATCTGCATTTTCATTCATGGCATTTTGTTTTGTGTAGGGACAAAGAGGGTTTTATATTTAATACCTTTATATTCAGTACACTAGGTAGTTTAAATAAAAGGTGGATATTACTAAAGATTATTCTAACAGAAACAATCAAAGATTCTTTGAAGTTGAGTGGACAAAAGGTGTTTTGTTTTTAGAGAAAAACAACCTAGCTGATCTAATTTATATCAGATAATCAGGAGATGGAGAAAAGCCCAATAAATTGTTCTTTCCTGCTGTTAACTCAATATTTGGCCCACTCCATAAAACACAGCAGGAATTGGATTTGACCTTAAAGTGTCATATTGTTATAGCTTGCCTAGCTCTGGGTTTGCATTGCCTGGGGCAATTAATAAAGCATTAATGACAAGACCCATTTAAAATGTTGGCTTTTCTGTACAGCATTAGCTTTTACTTGAATGTGCCTGGGGATATTATGCAACAATACGCATTAGATTAAAACAACTTCTACACGATATACAGAAACAGCCGGAGAGCAGGGTGATTTTACTGTTGTTATTCCTTACCTATTGTTAAATACAAAGGGTTATTGTTCATATACATGGGACCTTATCAGGAAGAAACCAAAATCTAATAATATTTTGAATAATACGGTCCTTTCTTGATTCTCATTTTCTAGTAATAAGGTAGGCAAAGGCTGCAGTATACCATTAATTGCTCTTTTTTTTAAACTTTATTTTAAAGTGAATATATCTCTCTTCTATTTTGATACTGCCACTCATACTAGGAAATACTAAAGTCAAAGTCACATTACCATTATATTTTTTACTTAACTTGACAAAAGAAGACAACGTAAATTTGTTGATTTATTTTTATTCCAGAGCTCCTGTTTGCATAAATATTCCAGCAGTCTCAGAAGTGTATGTGGACAAACCGTGTTGTTATTATTCAGTTACTAGTCAGAATAAAAAAATTGTAAATTGTATGGCCATCTTAATGTATGGGAGAAAATGCTTTTTAAAGGAAAGAAATTAACCTAAACCTCTTACAACGCATTTCATGTTTATTTATGCTCCTCTGGAAGTCAACAGTATTTTAAGTACTATCACTGTTACCTTTGTAAGAAAAACAAAGGAAATTTCAGAACTTGGAAGGAATTTGAGTTAATATTTGCTATATTTGAAATGCAGCCATTTCTTCAAATTCAAAGTGCTGATATTTTGATTTTTGCCTTTCAATGAAATCTGGTTTTCTTGGAATTCCACCAGAATATCTGGGAAAATGGCTTCCTAGGAGTGGGGCTAAAACAAAAGAAAAGAGCCTTAAACTGAGGAATAAGGGAAAACAGTTGGAAGTGACTGTAATCTTCTTGTCTGGCTTTTGTACACAGGAGGAGGGCAGTTAAATACATGAAGGCATTGAAAAAGATAAAGGAATATCTGTGGACAGACGGAGGGATGGTATTCAACCAGGGTATATAATTAGTGAAAGGATTGTTCCTAAACTAGCAGCTGAATGAGTTATCAGTAAAACAAAGAACTGAAATGTTTGTATGAAAATACCAGGAGTCTTGGAAGCAAGTGGGGTAACTTAAACTGCTGCTGCCAGCTATTGCAAGGATGTGGGAATTATGGAGGGATAACAGTTGCATTACAAAATGTATTTGTATTAAAAAACCCCAAGTTATTAAAATAAAACAAGTATTAAAAAGGTGCTCAAAGCCAGATACCTTTGGAAAAGGAAGGCATAAGGTGAAGACCTGGGGTAGCTATCTACTTTAATGTCATTGAATTTAAAAAAGGGAGTTGGGGATAACTTGGATAAAATAGTAACAATTTAGGGTCATAGTTGCACTGGGGGAAAGATTGTAAAATAGTGTATTCTAGAATACATTTGGGAGTCTGCTGTAGAGCCCCAGAGTCAGATTTAGATGTATATACTTTTCTATTATGCCATTAGAAAGAGAAATACTACTTGGAGCTAAGTCATTACAGAAAATCTAATATGGGAGGCACAGATGAGGTATGTTAGCCAATAAGTGTTTTCTCCAGATAATCCCTGACCTTCCCATTCAGGGATACTTTAGGGATTAAAGACGCAGTTTAAAATATGGTTTTGTTAATTAATGAAGATACAGGGAAGGTAGTTTAGAAATTAACCTTGAGTTGATTTATTATGAGTTGATTCAGCTCAAAAGAAAAATAGATAAACAAAAGTAGATTCAAAAATAAGCTGAGTCTTTAAGGGATGCTAAAGCAAATAGAAGAAGTTCATAAACTATCTAAATAAAAAAGAAAAAGCAAAAAAAGGTAGAAATGAGAGGACATTTTTAATGTATTTAATACCAGCATTCAATGTATTGCATCATCAAATTATATTAATTGATATATTAATATAAAAATATATATAATTATATATTAATACAAAGCCACTACTGAAATAAGTCTACTGAAGTACACATGCAAAGCCACTACTGGAATAAGTCTACTGAAGTACACTTTGGTAACCTAAGTAATATATGTCAATACATTGCTGGTTTGTGTTCAGATTAACAAGAAAACTTGAAGATCAGCGAGATGGCAGAAAGCTTGTAGTGAGACCGAAGCTATATCCTTAGCCTTATAACAACTAGAATATCCCACGGCATCCATATTCCACCTGAAACAGTCTGATTAGTCATTCATTTGTTTCAGAGCTCTTACGTTCTTGGAGAACACAAGTTATTGTTTTTCCCTCGTTCAATTTTTAGTATGTATTCATGCTGGATAAAACAAATTCTTAGTGCTTGCTTTGCTGGGAACTAGCTAGTGGAAGTGTATACCCAAACTGGAGGAAGCCATAAGAGGAGCAGCAAATGTGTTTAAGGATTTGGATACGGGAAGAAAAATGTGTGCATGCGTGGGGTAATTAATGTCTAAAAGTGAAGACATGGTAACGTAAATGCTATGAAATATGCAGACATATGAAGCGAGGAAGAATTGTTTATCTGGGAACAAAGAGGTAAACCTCAGAGGAAAGGGAACAGAGTTGAAAAATGCTTACTTAACCAACAGGTTACAAAAAGTTAAAGTGAAATTGAGTATTCTCTGAATTTGAATATCCTCACAAGGGGAGGTAGAAAACCCTTGTTTCTTGAGCTTCTTAGAAGCGTAGACTGGCAAAGCGCTGGAAAAGCATCAGGGACAATCATGAATTGGCAAGAGGATGTGCTAGTTGACCCTTTAGGCCCTTTCCATTTGTAGAGCCTGTGTTTCTTAGCGATAAATCAAGAATGAGTAGAGCAGCTAATTGTTGCTGTTGTTTGTTGCTTAACATCTTAATGAACTGCATTTCTCAATGCCATGACATCAGGGCCAACTTTTCCCTGAGGCCTCGGAGTTCATTCTGCAAAAGGATGGGAAACTGGACTATTATTAATACTACAAATAGACCTTTTTTTCAGATTCGTTGTGCTACTGCTTGGAATGCCTTACAGGCTTTTTAAGCATTTTAATCAAGTTTTCAGGGACTGGAAAAGCAATGAGGTATGAAGAACCACCAAGAAACCCCCTCAAAATCTCCTCCCATTTTGCCCACTCTCCTAAGAACAGCAACCACTGTCTTGCACAACAAAAGACCTTCAACTCTGAGCGTGCGAAACATCCAAAAATTCACATTCAGCTGTCTGGCAGCTTCTAATATTTATCTAGCAGCCCTGCAAGAAAGTAGATAGTGTGCAAAAGAGAAGATGTATAGAGGTTGCGTGTAAGTACAAAATCTTAAAGCACGTTCTCTGTCAAAGTGTTCTGCATATTTGTGTAGCTTCTTCTGGCCGCACACGCAGTTGTAAACGGAGGTCTTTTTGGCAGTGTGGATTCCCGCATGATATATGCACTGCAAATTGTTTTCCCACCCTAAAGATTTTTTGAGTCTTTATAGTAAATATTAGGTGTGTGGAATACAGGCTATCCATCAAAGTAGCAAACTTTGAAAACTGTTAAGAATAGCAACTGTTCATTATTCATGTATTCCTTATCATATATTTGAAATTCATCTGAGCTGCTTTAAGTACATTTAATCTCTGATCTCACTAATCTCATTAATTACTATGGCACAGGTTATGAAATAATTTAAAAACAGTGTGTGTAATGAATTAATCTGACATTCTTCAATGCTGTGTATTGTAAGATGGCCACAATTTTTGCTTTCAAGTACCGTATTAAATAATGATATGAATTGCCTTAATTCTTTATTAGCAAGGTCTAATTAAAAAAGTCCTTTCAAAATTAATTTTTTTAGGAAAGTAAAATCTGTATTATGACTGTTTTTCATCAGTTATTGTTTAAGAAAGAGGACTATGAGGTGCTTTATTCTTAAGTGCTTCTGAGGTAGGTCAGTTTTAACTAGTAAATTGAGATTTTAAAGCAATTCAGTGTGCTTTTGCAGCCTCAATGTAGTTTTACAAGAAACATCCAAACCACTTTTAAGAAATTCTGCATTAAAATTTGAAAACCAAATACCTGCCATTTGCAGAAGAATGTCTATCTCTTTAGGAAGCTGCAATTCGGTGGGTCAGTCTCCTTTTTTCACATGCACGTGTCCTCTCTGGCGTTCTCTCCCTCTGCTTTTCCCTTTCTGCCTTTCCCCTCCCTCCTTCCCTCGCTCCCTTTGCATATGTGTAGTCTCCTCCAGAACTAAATTGTTTCTCGCTGAGCTAATGAAAATAGGGCTGTGGCAGTAGTTTGATCGGTCTGAAAAACAAGCCGTAATTGCTGCATCTTGAATTGTGCCAAAAGGTACACCACCTTTGAAAAACGTAGTGTATGATAGATTATTGCTCAATGGATGATTACTTAGACAATTTTGTTCCTCACGTTTGGGCTGTTTTGCTTCATTTTCAAAGCAACCTGTTCACCGACAGTGGATGAAACAGAATTAATAGGGTATGTGCTATGTTAGAGCGGTAACACGCAAGGGAGAACCTGGATAACAGAGTTTATTTTATTGTGTCTCCCTTTATCAACATCGACCTTCTCTCGAGATAATCAGTACAAGCTGGAGGAAGAATGAACATTCGCGGGGTGACCTTTGAGGAAGCAAGTCACCCGGAAATGACCATAACTTGGCCAGTCAGCTTTCACATTTTTTCCTTTCCACCTCCCCCCTTGTCCCCGCTCCCGTCTTCGGTAACATTGACTTCCCCAGAACCTCCTGTTCAGGCACTAATCTTTCCTAATGCCTCTCAAACTTGTTATATTACTTTTTGAATAGTGTGTTTAGAAGTTAGAAAGGTAGCTCTGACAAAATGTCATTAAGGTGCCTTAGTGTGAATTAACACGGTTAATGGAGGTACTCATGACTGACTCGTTGACCCAGTACTAGGCTCTTGTGGAATTAATGGATGCCAGGGGATCAACCTTTTGGGAGGAAAAGAAAGAAAGAAAAAGAAAGGGCAGCTTTAAAACCTTGGAGTGAACTATATTAGAAAAGTGAAAACGTCTGGGTTGGATTTGATTTCATTGGGAGGCCATAAAATGGTATACCCTTAGCAAAACATATTAAACAGAAACGTCAGATTTGATGCAAGTGGTGTACAATTATAATAGTGTTAATAGTGGTCCTCTATCACCCCAAGACATATTTTTAAAGTTTAATTTCTCAGCAGCCTGGATTTGTCACAGGACTGTAAATTAGAAAATGCATTTGGGGATGTTTTCTTATGTGAAGACACAAGGCATATAATACTGTTAACTATACCTTGGGGTTTTAGTATAGCTATTAAAATAAACTAGAGATCACATTTACAGACAAGAAATGTCTGTTATAATATTCATTTTACCCTTTTTTTACACCCCTCAGTAGCTTTACTGCGTCACTCTTCACCTGAGAAGAGCCAAGCTTCTCGGGCAGTTTGAAAGGTAGCTGACTATTAAATGATAGAAAGCTAACCTGTCTTATTAGAAGTGTGAATGAAAGGGGAGCAGAGGAGGTTACCAGCTTGTGAAATGTCAAGGACAACTAGACAGAAATTACTGCAAATAGATTTAGATCACTAGAATCCCGATTTTTATTAACTCTTTGAACTCTAGATATTTCTTGTGTAAGAAATTACCTGTGACAGGTTATGTAGTTGGAAAGATTTATTTAGAACCTTTGATATGTTTTGGCAAGAGCAAAGAAACCATAAAATGGTACTGAATTGTATCAGTTAATGCAAAATTATATATCAGCTGCATGGCATACAATAACAATATGCATCTAAAATGCTTAATTGGTCTGTGAATATTTTAAAAATACCAGCGTTTTTAAAAATATTTGTCTTCTGTATTTTTTTTTTCTTTGCATTCCCTCATTTTATGCCCGCAAACTGATGGAACTTCTGGGGAAGCTTTTTTATGTTGTTATTTTTGATGTTTTCCTTCATGTCTTGATTCACACTGGCTAACTCAGTGTTTGTAGTGTAGGAAGAATGTATTTTGAGATTTGTCTTTCATCCACATTTGTAGCTTGAAACATAAGGTTCTCAAAATCGTGGTAGCCTCAAACAAGCATTCCCTTGCATAGACCTGGCTTTGCATTGACCTTTTACCACTAGTGCCACTGAAGGTGCAATAGGAGTTTTAAGGAACCACTTATCAGCTCTCCTGTCTGTCAAGTGGAAAGCAGATTGGGAGACAGAAGGTCCTCTGTGTCCCATCCCCTGGTGTAAATACCATCCCGAAGAGACATTTTTCCCCTGGTAATTTCTGAGTCTCCTTGTCCCTATCTTTAGGCTGAATTTAACAATGACCCTTCTAAAGCGTGAAGCTGTGATTTGTAAGGAACTATGTTGTATGGCAAATTACACTGTGCATAAAAATGAATGAAAAATAGCAGATGCTGTCAGAAAAGTATGCAATCTTAATCTCTGATCTAGAAACCACAGAGGTTGATAAAAACATTTATTTTGGCTTCTGTGTGATGAGCACGTGACAATATAATAAGGCCAAAGTATATATAGGAGTAAATTAAGTTATGTACTGTTTAGGAATAATTCTACTAGCTAATTTGGGGAGATTAAAAGAATATTCTACACATCTGTAACTAAAACTTAAGCAATGTAGCAATACAGAAGGTAAAATCATTGTCCTTCATTTGGACTTTTGGGAGCTGAAAGGCTGTAGAACTGGTAGGATAATGCTTGCCAAATATGTAATAAACTACACGAAGAGAAAACAGTGATTTTTTTTTTCTCTCTATCTGGCATGGACTGATAGCTAGGACAAGGGCAAATGAGCTTAGACTGCGTAATGGAAGATTCAGGCCAGGTGTTAGGTAAAACTTCCTTGGATGCAGACTACTGAAGGCAGTCGGTGGAAGGATCGTAGAGTTGCTGTCACTCAAATTCTGGGACAACAGGGTAGACAGATATCTGGCAGGAAAGATGCTGTAGCTGAACCTCTTCTGGAACGGAGAAATGGGCAAGATTGTCTCCCCAAATGTGACCCTGAAACAGATATTTGAGGTGTTCGTTCCCTGTCCTTAACAGGAAAAGCACCAAAAGAGATGTCTCTCTCTAGCCATAATCTTTCTCAGAATATGAACTGGCACAAACCCAGTTACGAAACAAAGAAAACCCGAACTCTGGCTGGCAAAAATGTAAATAGGTTTTGAAAATAACTCTAGCCCTTGCTAGTGTTATCCTTTCCTTCGTTCTTGTGTTCGTTCTTGAAACTTTCAGTGGCTTCTTGGTTAAAGCGATTCTCTCTGGGCCCCACTTGTCATCTTGCTGTCTCCACTGAGGTTCGCTCCCGTCTGCTCCTTCCTTTTCCCAGCCGCCTCCCAGGCTCCGTCCTTGCTGCCGGCTCTGTCCTTGCTAATCCTTCCTCTCCCTGCTTCTCCCAGCCTGTACTTCTAGCGAAGTGTGCTCAGGGGCCCTGGGGAAGGGAGTATTCGCCTTTCCATCCTCACCCGGCGCCTGCCGTTGCCGGGAGGTAGAAGAGACAGCTTCTTCGTTTTTTCAGGAAGAGACAGCTTCTTCCTTTTTTCGCAGCAGAATAAACAGTGAACATGTAAACCCAAACCTTTCTATCATACTTCTCTAGATTCGTTGTGTTTTCTGTGCTTCTAAGTAGCTAAATACACATTTTGAAGATTTTTCCAAATGTTAGCAAGTTCATACTTACGGGGTGCCACAGTATTTCATCATGGGTCTGTGTTTTAGTATATATTCATTCATTCTCTAGAAATGAGAAGGGGATGGATTTATCTGGGCTATTTTTAAGTGTTGTGGTTTCTTAGTCTAGCCAATAGTGGAGACAGCAAAATTGCAAGAGGAATATCAAATGCTACCAAAGAAACTGAATGGTTAATGCAAAGTATGGGAAATGTATGAAAGTATCTGGGAAAGGTCACGTGTGACGTTGTTTGTATCTTAAGAAAAGGTTCAATTCGTGCTAAATAGTACTCAAATAAGCAAACAAAATTGTAGGCTCCACTAAAAAATAACATTGAAGAAGACAATGCTGAGACTATAACACAGTGGGTTTATTAAATTTTTTTGAAATACTATGTTTAGATTCATTACTTGGACTAAAGAAAAATAAAATACCAGGAGATGTGTAACTGAAATGATGAGGGTTCTAGAGAGAGTGTTATTTGAAGAGGATTTAGAAGTCTGGCACTGGTTAGTTTCCAGAGCACAGGAGTGAGACAGGTCAAACTAAACATATACAACACAATAAATCTCATTAAGAAAGTTAATCGCATGCTTTCTATTTATTCTATTTCTATTTATGTTTTCTGCTGTACCAGACAAGGGAACGTTAAATTACACTGAAAGCAAATAGCAACAAAGATAAAATTGCTAAATGGAAATACCATTAAACATATTCAGTGACTTACATCCCTTTGTTTCAAGATACCCCTGAAGTCAGAAGGTTAGTAGAATTCAGTTAAACACTAGATGTGTCTCTGGCTAGCACAAACCTCTCAGATACGTTAGATGCAAAAGTTCACTATTAGATCCTAGGACTTATAAAACTGAAAAAGGAAATTTAAGAATTAACGTATCTTTGATGGAATCAAAAACTTGCTTGTTATTTGACATTACAGGTTAGTACACCACCATGTTGCATAAAAAAATGGTAATAATTAAAAGCAGCGCTATGTGTTTCGAGGCTTTTATACAAAATACAAATAAACTGCTTATGTTTTTCTTTAATAAATGCTGTTTCATTTGAATATTGACTTTTAATTTGGTTTTGACTTTAAAATATTTCATCATTCTGAGCTGCTTATGAATTTTTCCTTTCTTTAAGGCAATGCTCTTAGTTTGTCAGTGATTTGTATGATAGCACGTGTTGGGTTGTGGCCAGCTCTTAGTCCCGAGTTAGTAGTAGTCTGTTGAGTTCTAGAAAGATTAATGTCCGGTTTTCTCCAACTGCAAGGATCAGTCATTCTTCTTTGGGCTCCATTGGAGAAAACCAAAGGGCTTCCTCAGGAACCTGAGAGTCAGTGAATCCTGTTTAGGGGAAAGGGGAGAAGTTTGCTTTTAGAAATACTCTGAGTAAATTAGAGGTATTTAATCAAACTTAAGATTGTCAGTAAAATAATCTTTTTTCTTTTAACCTTATAGGATATTCAGGATTGCTTTTAGTTTGGCTTTGCTCTAGCTGCTGTTTTATTATTTACTGCATGTAATATTTTATTTTGTTTTTTTGTTTTTTTGAAATTACAGCTCGTTTCGTAATGAGCTAGTCAAGCTTAGGCATGTCTCACTTGGTTAGTATTTTGCACTGGTTAGATATTGACTGGCATTGCATTTTAGTTTAATCTGA
Source organism: Leptodon cayanensis (assembly GCA_027564655.1). NCBI lineage: Eukaryota > Metazoa > Chordata > Aves > Accipitriformes > Accipitridae > Leptodon > Leptodon cayanensis. Next base: position 1,761,057 of record JANXJC010000026.1, on the reverse strand, counting down.
ATTCAGACTCTTTGTAGTATATTAAAAATGATGTAAAGAAGCAAGTAAATTGCCTCCCTAAACATACTTAAAAATGTAACATAAATAGTCTCTCTTTTTTTTAAAATGAATAAATTTGAAAGGACCATCTATGCTTTAACTGTTTTATTCTCTGTGGAGTTGCAGATCAGATTTAATTAGATAAGTTTGTGTCTGCAGTGATTTTTTTTTTTTTTACGCTTCACGTGTCTGCAGCCTTTGAAAGGACCACAAAGAGACTCAGGTTTCAGGTGCTGTGTCATCAGTTCTGATCATGTTACACAACTGAATGCCATAATGCTTTTAACAATGTAATTTAGTGCATTTAATCCATATCTGGATATTAGAAAAGAGGTAGTGGGCTTTAAAGCTTTTTTGTGATTACAGTTCAATACTTGCTGCTAAAATATTAGATGGCAACAAATGGCGATATTTATTATGTCAGAATGCATTTCTACATAGCTATCCTGGAGATTAGAAAAAACTTCACACCCTAACTGATCTATAATGTATTAATACACTGCAGATGATCTTTACTACTCAGTTATTGATCTCCACACTTAAAATGTCATGTATTTCTGTTTTAAGAACATTTGTTTTACTGACATTTTTCTCTCCATGTATTTTTTTATTTTTTCTTACAGTAGGAAAAGTCATTCACCCTGAATTCTTTTTCCTTATATAGGAAATCAAATTGCCATCTATTCTTATGCAATTAAAGAATATTGAGAAAGTAAAATCAAGACAGTGTTATATCAGCAAGTTTTTTTCCCCCTTTTAAGTAGTTTCGTTAAACAGCGATTAAAAAATCCGACATATTTATAGTATTGAAGGCGTAGCATACAGTTTCTTGTACCTGTTCTTCTGAAGAGGTCTCCTTTATTGATATGCACTGCTTTTCCAAAGTTAGGCTTTTCATAAAAACAGATATGAGAAAAATAAAGATTGAATATTTCATGATGAAAAATGTTTGACTGTAAGTGCAAGAAAACAGATCATAAAACTTCTTAAACAAGTGCACAGAAACATAAACAAAAGCAGGAATGCTTTAATGTGTGCTACAACAGAGCCAGATTCTGGCAGCACCACTTAGCATCTCTGTATAAATGTAAAGTCTCATTGTGTCTTTTCTCCTTGCTAGGAGCTAATTCCAGAGTTTTACTACCTACCAGAGATGTTTGTCAACAGTAATGGCTATAATCTAGGAATCAGGGAAGACGAGGTTGTTGTGAATGATGTTGATCTCCCTCCATGGGCCAAGAAGCCTGAAGACTTCGTCCGTATCAACAGGATGGTAAGCTGCACTTTAGTTTAGCCTAAGTAAGGAGTTCTGTGTTTTGGCAAGCTCACCTAATGCTGTATTTCATCTCTTTAGAACTAGATTTATAGAAATAAAATAGAAAGTGAAGGAGAATTTGCATTCTGTCTTGCTTGGCAGAACCCTTTATTTTACAATGGATTGTCCTTCCGTGTGCCCAAATCATGCAAAATGAAATTCAGTTATTTACTCTCTCATGAGAAAGCGTCAGATGGGTGTGAGCTAGGCAATACAGGGTAGCCTAAAAAATTTTCAGTGTGTTCCTCCTCACCACCTTCTACATGAAAAAATAAAAGGTTATTATGAATGCTGGTATCTTGCAAGATATATTATATTCCTTACTCGGCTGAAGCTATGCACTTGCTATTCATCAGAGACGAACTGGAAGTGTAGAAATGTGAACATAAGCCAGCAACTGCAGTCTCTGAAGAAATTTTGCAGAAGAACTGCTCTGATGTAAATCACCATGAAGTCTGCAGAATTTAAGTGTGAAAAACATTTATTTGTGTTGTGTATTTTTTGCTTTAATTTGATAGATAATGAATTTATTAATGATAGAGTTAATACGTATGTATGCTTCTAGTAATTTTTAGGAAAAACAAGGAATATTCTGATGTTTTGGCCAGCTGTAGTTCAATTCATGAATTCTGTTCTGGAAATGGATCTCCCTTAAAATGCATGTTGCTTGTCTTGCTTCTAGAGTCAGGCCTATACTTTCAATAAGCTATGGGTTTCCATACAGCTGCAGAACTGTTCGGCTTGTGCATTATGCCCTATAGTGCTTTTGTGGTAGCATTGCAAGTCTAGCACTGAGTTTTCGTCTAGTCAGTTTGGCAATTTAATTTCAGGAACTGTCTGTTTAAAGAAAATTGTTCTTCAGGAGTTGATAGAAAAAATAGCCATATGAAGTTCAAAAGAGTAGAAGGCTATTATAAAAACAAGCCTATTCCTAGATGCGTATGATTTGGAAGCGCCCTCCATTTAGAAGAGTAAATGGTTTGACGTACGTACAGCAGTCTCCTAAGGAAGTGATGGCAACTTCATCACTTGAGACATGAAATGCACTACACAAAGCATGAGAAATGTGTTCCAGGGAGTAGTCCTTCGTTGGCAGGAAGAAGCTGAACAACATTTTCCTTCTTTTTCTTGGCTGATTTCTCTTATAGCTGCATATATTGTGACATTCTTTCTAAAAACAAGTAATTGTCACAGCTGGTGGCAATAAATTCAAGTGCAATTTTACTAGCAAGGAAGGAGGCGGCCTGAAAGGATCACTACACTCCATTAGCATTCTTTAGCGTGGGACGCGCAATCACAGGTACGTGGCTCTGGAGTGCCCGGATCACTGCACGGAGCCCTTTTTTGGGGTTGTGGTTGTGGCTAAACCCGAACAGGACTAAGCACACTGAAGCTGACCAAGAGGTTGAGTTTTGGCATGTGTAAGAACAGAAGTGTGATACCTTAGTGAAAAAGGATAAACAAGCTGCCACCTATTGGGGAATATAATGAGAGATGCATATTAATGACTCCCTTTGGGAAATTTTATAAAGAATGTTCCTTCTTGTATCCTAAATTGTGTTTTCTCCATCTTTCCTTTCCACAAAGATGGAATGATTAATAGGAGGATAAAAGTCACGATATGATAAGAGATCGCTTGAAGAAAAGCTTTAGCTTTAGTTTATTTGATTTCTCTTGTGCGATTTCTGCTTTTTAGAAAAAAGCATAGGATCTCTCTACAGGAAATCTTTGTACTGTTGAAGAAAATGGCTGCTTGATTGAATTTAGAGTATAGCATGTATGCCCCTTCAGAACTATACTTGCAAGAAAGGCTGATAGTTAAAAGCTGGAAATGCTTTTTAAATATTAAGCTGTAATAGCACTAATGACTGATTCCATAGGTGTGTAAGTATGCTCCGATTGCCAGGGGACAGACAAACTGATGCTAAGATTAAAGTAGTATTAGAATTACAGGCTTCAACTAATTGAGTATTTCACAGATTTCTAAAATCAGAAACGATCTCACGTATTATACCCTTCCTATACTGCCTTCCACCCCTGTCCCTGCAGATGTGAGCATCCTGCCGTTATTACACAGTTTTGCCTGGAGGCAGTTTCTGCATGGCCTTTATTCATCCCAGCATCTACTTTTAGCCAGAGCATGATCAGTAGTTAAAATTCAGTTCTACACAGATACATGCTATCTTCAAGTGAGCAATCTGATGAAGTTCACGAATGGTAATAAAGTTGGGAATTGCCTAGAAGAAAGAGGCATAGATTTAATTGAATTAGATGCAGAAAATACACTGAAAATCACCTTGGGAGGAAAGAATTAAAGATATTCAATATGAAGCAGAAGTCTGGAAACAAAAATAGTACCAAAAATAGAGCAGTAGCGAGGGAAGGGTGACAATGAGCAGCAATTAGATTAGATAAAACTCTGTAATTCTATATTCACCAGAAATAAGTGTATTTTAATGCCATCTATGGAGAATCATTGCATCACAGAGGATGTAAACAGTTGTACCTGTCTATGGTCCTTTTGAGACTGCACCTGGAATATTGGATTCACTTCTGGGCAACTAGATGACAGAAGAAGTATTCACATTTGGATGGGGTTCAGAGGATAGAAACAAAGTGGATAACTTTGGGATGTTTAAAGGGCATGATATATGCATAGTTTTTTATAAAGCTTATTATAAGGTAACAAGTAGCTAAAGAAGGATAATCCCTTTCATGAAAATGCAGATAGTATATGTAGTAAGAAGTAATGGAATTACATTTTGAAAGTGTAATAATTTGAACATGTAATAATTTTTCAGAAAAACTTCCTCATGTAGGGTTTTATTAGCGCATACAGCAAACTGTCCCTATGCTCTCTTTTTGGTCACTAGAACTAGACTGGCCAAAGTAAGGAACGAATACAAAGCGACTGGAAAGTTTGACATTCCCTACCTAATTGCGTGTTTTGAACCGTCCAGCAGATGTATTATTCAGTTAGGTCATCCCCAGGCCAAGCGTTGGCTGTTATACAAGAATCTATCTTGAGAAAAAAAAAAAAAATAGCCTGGGTGTGGTGCTGACGTATAAAACACAGCAAGCTTGTGCAAGCCTGGAATTTCTACAGGAACTTAGCAAAGCAAGGAGAGAACATGTTTACAGGAAAGCCACAGAAAATTGAGGAATATTCCAAATAAGTGTTATCCTGATCCGTTTTCTAATGAAATCAACAGTAGTCACTTCATTTCAGTGGAAAGGATCCTATGTGATACCGCATAACATACAGTGGGATCTTGTTTTTCCCTAGCTGACAATGTTTTTGTCTGTTCATACATATTTTTTGCTTGCTGCAGACATATATAATGTGTAATTTTATGTGGGAGTAAATACAAATCCTTATATACAGCCTACTTGCACATTTATGAATGTAAACAGTTTCTTTAAATAACAGCAAGAATTTCAGCGTTTCATCCTAAGACTTACCAAAGCAACTAGAGAACAGCCTGGAAAACGTCACAGAGGCACAGTGACGTAAATCAGAGTAATTTAACCAATTGGTTAACAAGCTTTACTAAAATTCCGTGCAAATTAATAAATGGCAGGCAGGGTTTTGGTGGTGTTTTATTTGATAGTTCAGCTAGGTGTTTTACACTTCTAACTAAACACAGAAATGGAAGGGGAAACGGTTTTCCATCAAAAGAGATCCCTTTCAGCTTGTGAAAATTAGACTTATGAAGACTAGAAAAGACATTCAGTCAAGTTACTTTTAAGAGCTATTACAGTAGCTTCTAAAGCACTCAGTGTATACATCAGGGATTGTTGTAGCAGTTTTATTTATCCATACAAAGCTAGACTGATTACTACGGAGTTACTCATGAAACATTAATAAAGCGCTATGTTCAATGCTAACATGATTATGGTCTGACCTCGGCGATGGCACAAAGGACAGAGGCAGAAAGTGTCCCTGATAACATTACCCTAATGCTGGGCTCATCAATCATAATCTCCCAGTTTACCAGGAAAAAAAACCCCACGCATAAAACCTTCCACAGATGTGCATCTGTAGTCCTGCTCAGCCTCGCAGTCCCCACAGACTTGGCGCGGTCCTGGGAGCCAGAAATAGAACAGATTCAGTCAGTAAGTCAAGCATGTTAAATCAAGGCAGGGAGCACCACTGTGAAACACTGAAGCAGAGCTTTTATAATAAGTATTCTTTAGTTTTGAAACAAAAGATGCAAGATTGTGTAATTCAAAGTTAATTATAATGATATTTTCATTATGGCTTATGCACATATTCAATTACAAATCACAGCACTGAGTAAAATGCATTCACTAGAAATTACATTTTTGAGAGACTAAATGGTGTCCTGGTTTTGTTATACATATTTTGTTCCTATTACATAACTGTTACTAAGATTGAATTTTCTTTCTGTCTTTGAAATGATTTATTTGCGCTCTTCTGCTGCCAATTACATTTTTGTACAGTTCCCTGGCTATTCAGAAGCATGCGTAGTATTTCATAATTAAAAAGCTTCTTGAATAGTCATTAGAAACATCTATTATGAAATCACTGTGCTATGAGGATCTGGAAGATTTATCTTTTCTCCTCACTGTTCGGCAGCAGTTGACATTCCTTTTTTACCAGATGAGCAGTAGATAAGATTTGATATTACTTCCTCAGTAGTAGCTTTGATTTTATTTTGTGTTTTGCCAGAGTTTGTTCTCAATGCAATTAAAACTCATTCAGCTAACAGGGGTTTCAATCTAATTTGGAAATGACGGTGATTTTTTTTGTTTTTTTAAACATTCTATATCTCTGAAGAATCTTATTTACATCTTGAAGACACTCACATAAAGGACCAGTTTCTATGCAGACATCCCTGAATAACCCAAATCCGTAGAATGCACTTCTGTGTCACTTTTATTAAAATATTACTTAGTTTAAACAAACATAACTAATTTCAGTTATCAGTATTGCCTGTTATTTTATGACAAGAGTCAAAGATTTTACTCGGATAATCAGTACAAGAAATGATAAACGAGGCAGAGGAATATTAGGCAGGGAGAATATCTATATTCAAGGGCTGCAGAGGAGCACGGATGGAAGGGCAGAGAAGAAAAACCCAGCTCACAGGCTCAAACAGACAACGGTCTGTTATAGAGCAGATCTACAAAACCACGGTGTCCCAGAGTAGTTTTAAGAAAATATTTTTAAATATACTGGATATAAGTTAACAGCAAGATACGGTGATAGGAGTTCTTGGGGAGGCGGATGGCGTACCGCCGCGGAGCGGGGGGAGACGAGGCAGGAGCCGCGGGAAGAGGAGGGGCAGCACCAGAGCTCTCCTCTTCTCTGCTGACCCAAAATACCTGGGTAGCACAAAATGTCATGTTAGAAAGAGGTAGGAATAGTTTATTTTATCAGAGCTCCTGAGACTTTACACAGCACGCAGCGCGCATTAAAATAAAGACTAATGCCTCCTGCTGGAATCTCTGTAAAAAATAATTTTCACATCAAATTCGCATGAGCAGAGAGGAGAGTGTGCTGTGTCTGTACTGCACAGACATCTGAAAAGAGCTATAGTGATTGATGCCACTAAACAGTGACTTCGCTCATAGTAACTTTATTTGGTTTATGCATAAACATAAACTTACTAATACGTATTTATATTTTACAACACCACAGGTCGGATTTTCAGCCTAAGGAACATGTGTGCATACACTTGCCTGCAAACACACAAAACCTGCAGTACTTTAAAATACATATGTGCTAGATGTGTAATGATGCTATTAGCAGTAAAAGTCACTCCATTGAAAACTGTAACGTGGGAGAATCCTTACTCAAAACAAAACCCATGAAAAAATACTGACTGGAATGCTGCTGTTTGAAAACGAAGCCCTAGTAACAGTGGTTCAAACAAGTTCAGTTTGAGAGTGCCTGAATAAAACTCGGTTTCTGTACATTTTAAGTATAATAGAAAACAAGCTGGATATTAGCTCATTTCTGTTTAACAGTAAGGATCTTTAAAAGCCATAAATAATATTACATAATTATATAAGTAATAGTTATTATTGCTGTTCCAAAAAAAATTGTTTCCTTATATTTCATATTGAAAATATGCTCAAAAAATTAAAGGCCCCCAAATGCTTTAAAGCCAAAATATTCTTGAAAAATGCTGTTCTTTAGGGTCATCACCAGCCTATTTTAAGGCTATTACTGTTATTGTTTTCTGTATGTTGTTCCTACGGTACCTACAAATTATTTTTTACACAGAAAATTCCCTCACCCTATTCCCTACTGAGCATTGCATATTCTTGAGAAACCAAACGCTGTACTGTTGACAGGGAACAGCTCATAAATTTTCAGGAGGCACTTCCACGGAGGGGGAGCAGCCTGTGCATTAGAGCAAATTAGGGAGAGGAGTCTGCAAGCATCGCATGAGTGGTGTTGCAAAAGTACTTGGGAGAAACATCAGCAAACCAGGTCAGACCTGACATCGGAAGCTTTATCCTGACTAAACGAATCCAGGTTATAAAGCCTATAAATGATTTCATCGTTTCATCAGGAGCCTTCGCCGCACCGAGGGCCAGGTAGGACTCGGCAGCCTTTTGGTGGGCTGTTCTTGAGGGCACCCTACCTACCCTTTGTGCCCAGCACCCTACGCCACAGGACACCCCGAGGGGGGGGACGTGAACATCACGCATCGTCGCAGCCCCCAGCCAAGACTCCGCTTCGCGGCTCTGGCTCCTCTCTCCACCTTCCGCTCTGGTCTCTGCCCCAGATCCCCCACTAACACCAGTCTTCCACCACACAGCGCCTGGCAGGCACAGCCCTGTGAGTCCCCTTGCTACCACCAGCATCCTCACAGCCTCCCTGGCAGCAGTTCTTCTGGCTTCCAATTTTGTGTGGAGTTCTGAAATTTATAGTTCAAAATAATTAAATTCACTCCTTACAAATTTCCCCAAAGTTTCCCCAAGAAATGAAGGTTCTTCCCCGAGGAACTAAGGCCACCAAGGTTCTTTAAAGAACCGTTAGACCTATAAACGCAGTACAATAAATCCGCTCAAAAAATTGGAGACAAAGACGTGACATGCTGCTGTTAAAAAGTAGCTCGTTTATTTTAGAAGTTATTAAAGAACCATTCATCCATGTGAAACAGAAGTTCTCCAAACCTGCCAGGGTCAGTAGACCTTCTCTGGAATGACAAGCTGCTGAATAAGGGCTGGTCATGCAAGTAGAAACTGCCGCAGGGAAACATAACATAGGCATTCAGCTCCCCTAACTCTCCGAACCTTGAAGGTCAAAGAAAGTGTACCCCCCCCAGTGAGCAAGACGGGCAAACTGGTAGCAACAGGTGAGGAGAAGGTTGAGGTACTCAACAACTTTTTTACCTCAGTCTTCACGGGCAAACTCTCTTCCCACATGGCAGGGGGTTGGACTAGACGATCTTTAAAGGTCCCTTCCAACCCAAACTATTCGATGATTCTAACACCAGAGAGAGGATGTTAGAGGAGATAATGGGTGAAATATGCTCACTTGACCCAAGCGTTTATTTTTTCAAAATTACTGTCCCACCTTTAAATAGTCAAGATTTTTGCTGTTTTCCTGAAATGCTCTCCATATTCTAGAAATAATAATGCTATTTTTGACGAAAGCAAATGCCTAACAATTTTTTTTTGTTAATTACTTTTTAATAAATAATGGATATAGATGCAAAAGAAACTTATAAATATGCGGAGTTTGGAGGAGGAAGAGAACAGTTAGGCTGCTCACTGTAAGTTGGTCGGAGATGGATGCTGGAAAGACAACAGGCTTTAAATTCTGTTTTAAGTTTTATTACATACAAAGGAACATTAAAAATTGAGCATTTAAAAGTTAGGAAATGCTTTATTTATGGTTGCTGTGGCATACTTAATTTTATCCTTGCGTGCTAACATCCTGCATGCTAAATGAGGTAAAAGTCCTATGAAAAAGATTATATGGGATATTGTAGTTGCTGACTATATCATGTTGCGCGCACACAATACAATATAATTCAGGATCTGGCATTTCTTAATTATCGATTGGGAGACATGCTTTGAAACCAAATAGTATTAGTTTAATAGTATTTAGTATTAAGTAGTATTAATGCTATTTAAATAATATTACTTGTAATTTGCATATGATGGCCTCTAATTTTGAAAGGGAAGTAGCAACTTTTTATATGGTTCTCTGCAACATTTCTTTATAGCTTTTTATGTTGTCCTGAACTTAAGCCCTTGAAAACTGAGCTACGTCAGCTATTAAGCCTGAGCCTTCCCATCCATTTTCCTCAGAAACAAGAGTCACTGGTTTCGGCTGAAAAGGGTCCAGTTTTCCACCAAAGCGCAGAGTTCCTCTTCCATGTGGAGCGGGGCAGGGCGGCCGTCTGAGGGACGTGATGACCCAGGGAGCCAGACCCCCGCGGCTTGCCCTGTCTGTGGCCATCGCTGCCGGTGGGCAGCGCACGGCATGGTACTACACACAATATCCCATGAGTATTTCTGAAGCAGCCTCCTTTTGATGTAATTGAGTAAAATGAAAACGATTTTTTTTTCCCAAGGTTTATCCCCCTGTAAAATAAAATTCCTGGGGCAGACGTGAAACTCTGTCCTAGCTGGAAGGTGTTTGTGCTGAGTAGCGGCACTGTGCTAGAAAGAGTGGATGAACTAGGATTTCTCAGGGGAAGAAAAAAAAAAAGCCACAGTCTTTGAGAATGAAAAATAGTAGGTAATGTAATATAGAGGGTTGCTGCCAGCTCTGCCTATATGCGGTGGGTAGTAGTAAGCTTGACATAGATGTTTACATAATAAATTGTATTAAGGCTGTTTTTTGTTGGTTTGGTTTTTTTTTCGGAGCGAGCCAGGCTCTTTTCAGTGGTGCCCAGTGACAGGACCGGAGGCAATGGGCACACACTCGGACACAGGAGGTTCCCTCTGAACATCAGGAAACACTCTTTTACTGTGAGCGTGACCGAGCACTGGCACAGGTTGTCCAGGGAGGTTGTGGAATCTCCAGCCTTGGAGGTATTCCACTGCCTTCCAGGTGCAGTCCTGGGCAGCCGGCTCTCGGTGGCCCTGACTGAGCAGGGGGGATGGACCACGTTATTTCCAGAGGTCCCTTCCAAGCTCAGCCATTCTGTGATTCTATGATTTTTTTTTTTTTCCCTAACAAACTCATCAGAATTTAGTTGCCAGATCTGAGAACTGAACTGCACTTGTCCTGATCGAAGGGAACTGGGTATATGACACTACAAAATCAGGACTGTGACGGAGTTTGGGCAAGGACACGTATAAAAACTTGGTCAATGAACCATGAATCTTTATTTTAATACCAGTTCCTGTTTATTGCCATTCTTCTCTGAAGGTAGCATTAGGAAAGAAGGAACGAGTGTGCCAGGATGCCATCTTAAATACGTGACGCATCTTTATAGGAGAATGATTTGTGTATCCAGGTACAGGTTCATGGGAAACTAAGACAGGAAATCTGGTAGAGGGGTAAGGAGAAACTGCAATGCCTTCAGCTTCCGAAAGCTCCAGTTCAGGCAAGGATATCTACTAAGGATGCCAGTCGTGTCTGATACAGGCCCATTGGTTGGATCAGGCTCAGCGGTAAAACCATCATTGTTTCCTCCGTCCAGAATGAATCTCTTTCCCTATGCTGAGCAAAAGAATAGCAATCCTTGAACCGGTTTTTAAACTAGCGAGTTGCAGCCTGTGTTTTCTCCGGTGAACCAACCTAATGCCAAAAATGAGTGTGACAAATGCTTTTCTCCTTTGAGAAATCAGTCACAATTCACACAAGGAGTTCAGAACCTCATTTTGCCCGTACAGCTTTTTAATCCTCAAGTTTCCATTTTAGATTTAAGACTAATTAGAACTAGTTGGAAAATGAGTTGGAAGATTGGGGTTTTGAAATTGTTTTCCCATTTTCATCAGTTTTTCTTGACAAATTACCTAACTTATTGGACGAGCCCAAAAATTAATAATTAAAATCCTTGCAACTAGGAGAAACCCAGTAGCTGAGAAGAAAATTAGCATGATATAAAGCCAAAGGAAAGAAGGATATCTTTTTAGTGTTTCTCTCAATATAATTAGTTCTGGTTTTTAATGTTTGAAGGATTTCAAATATATCAACTAAGCCTGAACAGGAAATGTAATGATACCCATTATGTTTCCTCAGTTAATAGGAAAAGGTAGGATGTAATTTAAGCATGAAATTGCGAGATGGAATTTACTTCCTAACTCTGAATTTCACTTGCAGGCCCTGGAAAGTGAGTTTGTATCCTGTCAACTTCATCAGTGGATTGACCTTATATTTGGCTACAAGCAACGAGGGCCAGAAGCAGTGCGTGCACTCAACGTTTTCCACTACCTAACGTATGAAGGCTCTGTGAACCTGGACAGTATCACTGATCCTGTCCTCAGGGAGGTAGGTGTTTACTGCCGTTTTGTTCTAAAAACTACTGTCGTCTCACAAGAAATGGTACTTTTTCCATCTTTCACTGCTGGAGAAAATTGTTGTGTGTGACTTGATTCAGAACTTAGGCACTAGGTGACTTCAGAAGCAAGCATTAAAAAACTAGCAATAAAACAGATGTCCCAAAGTATTTTGTTTGCTTCAAGTTACTAACATATTTAATGGTCAGTTTGATATCAGAAATTATAATGTAACGGATATATTGTAATATATGTTCTGCTTTTTATAATTTACTTTTGTTAAGTTAAGTTCACTTAGTAGAACTGAAAAGCTGAAAGAAAAAACTGCATCATAGTCATAGGGGAAAAAATGTAACCTTTTCAGTCAGATAATGTTGGTGAGAATATGTATCCGAAAAAGAATATACTTGCTAGAGTGACAGTAGCAATTATTTGGATTACTTTTGCATTAATCACGTAAAGTATAATCAAACTGTTACTAATATAGAAAATGTTTGCTATTTCTTGTGCATACAAGTATTTATGCTTGTATATATGTACGTGTGAAATGTACATACGTGCCTGTATATACAAGTGAGCATTTTAAATTTTTCAGTAAATTAAAAAAAAAATTTGTACTAGCTATCCTGATACATGTTTCCTTCCAGTGACTGTATTTGTTTTTAGTAAGACTATTAATGTGAATGATCATTTTCTAATATCATCCATTCATTGGCTAAAACAATTGAAATTTGGTGAAAAGTGTGAAGAAGCAACAGCTGCTAGATGAGTACCGCTGTGATGAAGCTGTACACACAATCTTCCATTCCCGCAGATAGCTGCCATCTGCTGTATGCAAAACAGTAATAATTTATACATTGCCAGGCGATGGGGTTTTGTTTGTTTGTTTGTTTTCCAGTCTTGGAGACAGAAATCTACAGATTTCAGAAAGAGATTCTAGAAAGCATTCATATTCAGCTAAATGCTGGGGTTTGGCATGTTGTTTTTTAGTAGTGCATTGTTGCATCTTGTTACATTTGGTGCTTTTTGAGGAGCAGAACTAAAAAAACATTCAGACCCCTACCTTCCTAGAGCTGGATTTTCACACCACACACTGCAAAGCTTGTATTTGGTAAACAGTTAGTATTTGTTTAGTTTTAGGAATGGTGAGAATTGCTGTGATCCTAGTGCCTCAAATATTTGGTGTTAACGTCTGCATAATGGTTTTCCGGATTTAAACCTTTCAGTACGAGAAGAGTCAGTAAGGTACAAAACTGGCGCTACGAAGGAGCAATGCTTTTTAAAGTATAAAACAGGTGTCAAGCACCATGAATACAAGGGATTTGCATGGCTTAAGGTCCTGATTTGCATGGGCAGACTCCTATCCCTTGACTTTAAGGGTCTACTCCCACAGGGCAGCTTGTAGGATTGAGGTCTATCTGTCTGTCTGTGCACCTTATTTAACATCTTATGACATGATGAGACTCTTCAGCTCTCTTGTGGCTCTACTTACATGCATAACTTGTCATCAGAAATTTCAAGAAATTCACGGAGATGTTTTTGTTCACTCACTTGTACATCTAACCCATGCCCTGTCAGTCAACAGCATATAGACTTCTTCTTAGGATATTTACACTGTGTAAACTTCTAAAAGCACTACTTTATCTTCATTGCCACAAGTTAGATTAGTAAATAAAATTCATTGTTAGCAATGAGAAGGCAACGTGTCGAGAAAAAATGAATCCTCCTAATTTTTGTTATATATAGATATGTAAAATTGTATGCATGCATTTAAAAATAGTATGCTTTCTCATCCAAGAGATCTCAGGCTTTGGTGATCTGTGGTCTGTCATAAAAAGGTTAAAAAATACTTTTTATTCATTTTTAATCAGAAATTACAATACACCTGTAAATACGGACAGATTTAGAGCCACCTTCTGTTTCCCTGAGCTCTATTTATGAAACTAGCAGACATTCTCTGTCCAGTAATAAAACATTTGACATCTCGATGGTCTAGTAGATCAGGTATTTGGATGTCATGTTTCTGTTACAAGTATATATGTTCTATATGCATTGGTTTGTTGGCTTTTTTTTTTTTTTTACTTTATTCTGGCTTTTACTAGATATTTCAGAAAATAAATTAAAAGCAAAAAGACCTTTTAAAAGCCTCTGAAGATCACTTATAAATACAGAAATGTAAGGATAGAAACACTAGCACCTTTAAAATAGTGATAACAACTGTTTAGTATGTTTTACAGTGGCAGGTGGTGGTGTCTGGCATCTTAACTTAGAAACACTGCAATTTAAAATTAATTCAGATTTGCAGTTATCCAGGAAAATGCATCCTTCAGTATCCAAATGCTCTTGATGTTTATTTTCTAAATAAACTGAAACATTTTTGTTCTGTCACACAGAAGATGGCGAATGTTCTCAATAAATGGCTGTAAAATAGGCCAATCAATACAACTTTATTGGCAGCAGCCATTATCAGACCAATGGGCTCGTATACAGCAGTAGCCTCCTCAAACTGTGGCCATTAACTAATTTCATATTGACTCCCAGCAGAACCTGTCCAGTGAAATAAGGCTCCAAATAAAAAACCCTCCCATTTAGGTCTGAGCTGATAGAAACGCATCATTTAGAAAGGCAGATCCCGTGACCTGTTCTTGCTATACCTTAGCCCTTTCACTTTCACTCTTTGCTTGAGTACTTCACTTAACCACTGAGGAATAGGTTGTCCTTAACTTTCTGTGGAGAATGGCAAAGGAGTCACTTCAGTAGCCTTCTAGCTGGAGAAAAAAAATGTATTCAACGGTGGGATAACTCATCCTTGCCATTCCTTACATTTTTCTCACGTGCGTGGGGGAGCCCTCTAAGAACTCTCTACTGCTTAACACTGGAAATATGGCTATCTTGTGCTTTTGTTCTGTTTGGACCTATTTAGTAGAAGACTCTCCATCTGGCTTGCTTTCTTCATTTTCATTTTTTGCAAATTCACAACGGGTGAAACCGGAGTGCTGGGATAGCGTTAAGTCCTAGGTTACTAAAGTCTATGAAATCATATTTGTCTGCCCCTGTAATGACTCTTCCATGGCTTAAGATCTGCACTGGATGGGTAAAATGTACTGGTTTCATTTAAACATACTGATTTTGATTTTTCGAACAACTTTTTTATTTTCTGATACCACAAAAAATACTTGATCACTGTAATTTATTTCAAGTAGTGATGAGGGCAACATGAAAGTTCTGACTGAAATGCTCCACAGAATATATAAAATTGAATTTTGTTGTTTAGATTTTTTATGATTAGAAATTGGGAAATTCTCCAGTTCTATCAGTTCTAATGGTCTCTCTTACTCTGCACATTGCAAAATTGTTTTCATGTTGTAATAAGGAGACAAAAAATATGTAACAAAAGAAACATTTTTCAGGCCCCGAATTATTCTTCTGTTTGTTTGGGTTTTTTATTGCAAGCTTTTGTATTCTATTTGTAAATTTTTCCTTTTATAAAGTAAAAGCAGTGAGGTGAAAGCTAAAACTTGAAGAACAGCTTAAGGATATTGATTCATTCTTACTTGACAGGTGAAATCATGGTTGCAGCACTAACCACAGCAATTACAGCATTAAAATGTCAAGAAATTAGAGGTCAGAATAACAGATAATTTTCTTCCTTTTGTCAGATTAAAAATTGACATTCTTTGACAGCACAGGATCTCTGGCTGAGAAAATTATGACAGCTTAACTCATCTTGTACTTGTAAAGCAGTAATTGATAATGAACTTTACCATGACAGTCTTCTCCTGTGGAGAAACATGACAGAACATCCCTGGTACAAAGCCTGTATCTCTTTTTAATATGTAAACAGTAGTTATATTGGACATTAGATGTTATTTGGAATTGTCTTTACTGTTAGTTTACATCATAATCCAAATCCTTTCCACTGGACAGATTTGGCTGACTTCAAGGGGTTGATGCTGAGAATGCTAATGTATAATGAACGATATCAGAATTTTAGTTTATTTGTAGTGCTGCGATGTTACTGGTTCACTTCTTTAGGAAAATATAGTTCCTCCCCTGGTTTCTCCCAGAATGTCTATAGATTTCAGGAGCCTCATTTTTCCCAAATGCCTGGAAATCTGGACACTCAAAAATCAATAGAGTTGGTTTTTTTTCAAATTAAGAACTTCTTTCTGACTGACACAAAGTGCTGTGGCTGAAAGGGAACAGCACGGTTATACTGGTCATTAGAAAATGCAACAGAAGGGCTAAAATTATTTTCAGTACCACCGTGTAGATTAAACACAAAATAATTAAGTGGGCAGGTAGCCCATGATAGATTAATCCCATGTAGTACGTGAAAGCACATCTAGTGTGCAGAAAAGCACTATTTCAGGTTTTCTCATTATTTGTTTAAAATCACTGCCACATTTCTGTTTACTTTTTCTTAGACGTTCAGCTTGTTTGTGATTAGAAACGTTTTGAAAAATCCGGCGAAACGTTCTATTACACAGCTACAGGTTTGCGCTGGACTCGAGGCTGACGTCGTGTCACCCTCGTGTTCTACGCGAGCTGCAGGTGCAGCTCAGCGGTGCAGGACGGTGACTTTCCTGCCGCTGCTGCGTCTTCACCGAAATCTCGCTCCCCCCCCGGTCCGACAGGAATTGCGAGCGCGTAGCAAAGCAAGGCGGTGTGAAGCTACCGGGCTCCGATATTTGTTCCGAGCAGCCACCTGTCAAAATACCCGAGCAGACTCGCAACTCACACGGCAAATTGAAAAATGATTAAAATTGCTGGTGTTTGACAGGCAGTTGCTGCACCCGTAAACTAATCCTAGTAGGACAGTTTTGCTGGCAGCTAACAGAGCATATGGCCTATGCAATATTTATTTCTTTGGTGGTGACTTGGTATTTAGCATATTTAAATAATTTGAAAAGTCATAATGATGCGGTAGTCTTGCAGTGCTTTTCAGTTACCCTCATTTCTGGGTTTTATTCTTCCTCTTATATTTTCGTCTGTTATCTCTTTCTTTGATCTGACAGGAATAACAAAGCATCCCTCTGGATCTGCTATGGTGAAATATGCCCACAGGAAGCAGAGTAGATCACATCAGTTTTCACTTCTTTTCTTTTCTCCTGTCCTTCCCCCCCCCCCCGCCCCTTGCTGAAACACTCTTTGCTACTACAGAGGGCTGACATGATAGGGCTGTCAAGACTCAGCAAGACAGATATATCTTTAACAAAGGGAGCTGGAATGCTCGCCTTTCCCTGGTGCCTGAACCTGGCAAATTTAAGGAAAAAATTAACACGCTATTCTAATAGCGCTGTATAATGCTTTCAAGGTAATGCCAGCCCTTGCAACCATGTGCTTGTTCTTGCTTTCGCTTGGAGTTATTCTTATTTATTCTGATTTCATTTTTAACTTGTTAGATCTTTTTCTTCTGGGCGCTCTTTCTTTGATGTGACAAGAATATCAAAACCACCCCTATGGATCTGCTTGATTGAATTGTACCCGCAGCACTGGCCACTTACATCTTCGGTTGTGCTTAATTGCCTCCATACAAGGGATGGTCTTCGCTTCCTTTCTAGGAGCGGTCCTGCTTAGGCATGAATGCGGATAGTGCTGCAGTAGGTAGGAAGCTGCAAGTAGTATCAATATCCACTTTTTCCAAAGTTGTTTGAAGGAATCTGTATAGCAAAACCAGTTATTCAAGTAAAAGTTGTCATCAGAGTAGAAATTATTTTCTTATACGCTAAGGGCTCTGTTCTTCTCTAAGAAATGCATACTTGCATCCTGTTGATTTTTGTTGAAGAGTCCTTCCCTCCCAAATACTGTGTTTCCCAGACATACAAAAGAGGGATTTTTCTTCTGAATTTATATTGTTTTGGGGAAAAACACCTTAATTATTTTATAGTCTTTTTGGCCTGTGAGTCTCTTTTAGATGCATTAAGAGATTATCAACAGAAAACTAAATGGATTTTTATGTTTCACTCCGGGAGCATCTATGGATGTAATAATTTTTATGTCTTTCCGGTGAGCTTCAGAGCTCAGTATCCTCATCTGTAAGTGGGAGAGGAAGAGTTTTTACTTGCTGTCACTTTGTTATGATAGCTCTCTGTAGATCAAGAAGAAAAACAGGGATTTTTTGAGGGTAAGATATTTATTCCTGTAGGTAAAGATTCCTGCAGAAGGCACTGAATACATGAGGAGACCCCTTAACTCAGAATATTCAATAAGGAATTAGTGTAAATTGCATGAGGTCAGTTACCACACAGTAATTGCCCAATGTATAGTCTTGTTTCTCGTTCTGGGGAAAGGGCCTTCAGAATAACTGAAACATTTTAACTACGCATCCAATTTCACTATGAAATAACTTTTTGGGAGCACCTACCCTAAGTAACACAAGCCATTTTTGACAAGGAGTCAGAAATCATAATCTGATCCATAGGATTCCAAATTTAAAACATCCTTCTACCATTGCTTCCAACAATTTATCTACGGTTAGATTAATGATTGATCATGATATCTCCAGTTAATGAATGTAAGAGAGATGATCAGGTAGTCAGTATTTTAGTGAATCTGTGCTCATCTGAGTTCATGACATTCCTGGATCATGCCGTCATATATTTATGGGAATTCAGAATCTTTTCATAGTCAAGAAAGTACACATTTCCTGGAGGTCAAACAAATTGTGGCGTACAGGTGGTTTTTTGGTCAAAAATGTCATAGTAGAAGGTTTGGGATTTGTTTATTATTCATTGTACTTGCGATTAAAAAGCTCAGCATCCAGACAGAGCTAAGCCCTGCCACTTAACGTACGTCACCAACCATACACTGAGCATTCAAACTGAAGAACTGCCCATAACTTATTTAGCCGTGAGACTTCAACCAGCTTATTTGATAAATATTTCAGATAGTGCATTCATCAAAGGAACACTAGGGTGGGTTTGTAAATAACTCAACCCAGAAAAATGTCTCGCTCTACTTTGAGTATTATTTGGAATAATTTGTTTGGCCAGTTCTCATCTACATTAGAAATTTCATATGCATTTTTATCAGAACATCCTGGAGTCTTACTCAAACTGAGTTTAACGTTTTGCTGATAGAAAAAGAACATCATTAACTGCAATTGCTCTCTTTTATCGCAGAAATATATAAAATACAGGTCTTGTGCATGAAAATTTCTTCTTCATTGTCTGGTTATTTTGCTTTTTTCCATATGGATGACAGGTACCAATTATTGATTTTTAAAATTAGCAACAAGCATTTCAACATACACTTAAAAGTAATCTTTTATGTGAGAGAGACAGAGAGAGAGAGAGACGGGGTGAAAATTACTGCAGCTGATTGTAACAGAAATAGCTGGAAGGGGCTTCTTTTTTCCTATTAGCACAGATTTCAGTTATATTACACTGTCATTACCTCAGCATAAATTAACTATTATTCAAAACATTTCACACACAGCAGTTTATTGGAACAGATATTACTCAGTCTAAGTATCTAGTCATTCACTTAGAAAGATGCAAAGCTGAGCTTTCTAAATGTTTTAAACATATTGATAATGTGCCTCTTTAATGCCATTTTGAAGCCTGTGTACAGTATATCTATATTATTGTTTTCAATTTATGTCAAGAACAAAGTGAAGTTTTGAAGAATGCGTTCTGGGAAATAATCCAAACAGAATTATTTCTTTATAAGCTAAACCCTGAAAATAACTGAGAACATTTATTTT
Source organism: Leptodon cayanensis (assembly GCA_027564655.1). Classification (NCBI taxonomy): domain Eukaryota; kingdom Metazoa; phylum Chordata; class Aves; order Accipitriformes; family Accipitridae; genus Leptodon; species Leptodon cayanensis. Next base: position 1,741,558 of record JANXJC010000026.1, on the reverse strand, counting down.
AAATGTAACAGTATAACCTGTTCCCAAAACCGAAATTCTAATATACACTGAAGCTTCACGAACACTATACGTGACACCTTTCAGTACGTATGTTTTACCTACTTCCCTGTCAGTCCTTTTTCAGCTGTTAGTTTTGAAGGTTTGCCTGTTCTCTGAGATAGATCTTGTGTCCTGCAGTGGATAAATCGAAGGCTGGCAGATGGTTGGAGCCTCATCACAACCACAATTTGTAGTGAAGGGTATGTGTTTTGCAAATCTCAGAGCACCTTCTGAAGGTGAGAAGAAGGCAGATGATTTGTGATAGAAAGATGAAGCTGAGAGCAAAGAGATAAGCCAGCATTTACTTTCTGTTCAGATAAAAAAGAAAACCACTAAAGTTATATTACCACATTCTTAACTTAATGCATTTTATTTCATTAACACAGAAAGATTTTACTCATGGTTTTGCTATTTTTTTTGATAAGCAGAAATAGGACATGAAGTCACACTTTTAATTTTGTAAGTTGCACTCTTAATTTTGTGTACTTTTATATTTATCAAACAAGAGCTAAATACGTGTGCTAGACACTTTGGTTTACTGAGTCTGCTCTGCTTTCCAAGCATTAAAAAATGTCTTCGGTGATCATGTTTTATTTCAATCATAAACCAGAAGAAAAAAAGTCATGGCTAAAGTGCATTCTTTAATGGTTAAGTACCCTTTCCTCTTTTATTACTGCAAGCTTTCAGAAGGCCTGTTCTCTTGTTTGCTTCCCTGTTTTCCTCGTTTTCTTTTGTGTTTTCCGACAGGGGAAGTTCTTAATTGTAAAATAAGTAGAAATAAATATGATGCGTATGTTCTGTGTAATGGCTTTCTGAAACGTGTGTAAGTTAATATTCTGGCAGTAAAGAGTACTCGTTAGTTGAGCTATTAATAACGTTTCTTTTCCACGACAATGATGTTCTCTAGACTCGGTCCCATACCTTCACTTATTCACTTCTACATCAAAAGGTGTCAGTGTCCTAGTCGTTCCAAAGACTACCTGCTTATGATCATCTGAGATCTTGTCAACTACTGGCCAAGTTGCCATGGGCTGTGAACGGTGGCTAATAGACCTCCTTTCGCTCATGTTTTGGTTGACCTTCCTCAGGAGCATGCTGTGTTATTCTCTATGCTGGCTTACCGGAAAGATTTGAGAGAGTTCAGAGAAGAGCACCCTAGTGATGAGAGGACAGAGAAGACTGGTTTATGAACAGGATTTGAAGAGCTTGACAGAAAATAACAGAGTGAAAGGGGACGTGGAGCAGAAAGGCAGGAACATGGAGAGTTGCTCATGCCAACTGAGATAGGAATATTACTTGGTCTGATGCCAGGTTAACTAGCAGTTACAGGATCAAATTCAGGTGGGAAAGTTCAGGCTTAATGGCAGAAGAAGTTTCCTAAGGCTGTAGGCTGTAACTTGACTGTTCAAATCTCATAAGAGAAATTGTAGAAGCCTCATTAAATGGGTCATTTCAAACTAGAATGGGCAAACACTGTAAAAAAATGCATTTTTAAGAAGAATGTTTGCTATGGGCAGGTAGAAAAATCAGTACTTTTTCATCTGTATCTTTTATTCTGCTATGTTATGTTATGGCGATACCTGTAAGCATAACATGAATGCAACTACTCTTTCAGTAACTGCATTAGTCTGTGCCTCTTATGATTACATTAACTTCCATCATAAGTCATTGCATCTTTGTTTTAATTCAGGATTATCTTTATAAGTTTTTAATTTTTGACAAATTAATGGTTAATATAGAAGTTGTTTTTTAAAATTGCTACGTTATAGGTGGAAATTTTTCAAGACAGTCAGTTTAGCTCTTTGGAGCTCTTTATTGTTCAAGCCCCTCTGTCTGCGGGCTTGGTCCTTGGCTGACTTACATAGGCTAAAGTCAACAGGTTGAAAAGATGTGGTCGGTAGATGTCCTGAGCACCTACCATGTATAGATTGCTATCCAGAGTCATAGTTTACTACACTTCCTACAACCAAACCCAGTTGCATGTAATTTACACCAAGTCACAGAAATTAAATACTGCCCTAAATACTCACATTCCCTTTTTTATTTCTTATATTGCCAGTTTTGTCCGAATGTTACACAAAATGTGTAAATGTGTAGTAGTTTTACAGAATACAATGCAAATGTATGAGCATTTCCTAAGACAGAAGGAGGACAGTGTTGAGGAGGGAAATGTAACTGAAGTGGAAGGAGAGTAAGGAAATAAATCGAGACATTTTTCTTAAAAGAGGGATAAATTCAGTTGATAGACAGAAAAGTAATGAAAGAGGTGGGAGAATTTAAGAATTGTTGTTCTTTAAAAAATCATTCCCTCCCAAAGTAAACTCGTCATGCAGAAACTTTTTACATACATTTATTGTTGATTTTAAAAAGTTTAACTGTGAATTTTTAAAGCTTGCAATTTAGCTTTTAAAATAAAAAAGCATAGTTAAAACCAGCTGTAAGCATGCACTGTTAAAGCTCTTAGACACGGACAAAAAAAAATTAATTAGAAGAGTGGATGAAGTTTCAAAGTTTCAATGAAACCTCCTGCTGATATTACTGTTGCATTTTTATGGATAGGATGCCTATGCTTAAAGGCCTCTGCGCTCCTAAAAATGACAATTAAAAACATATATGGTGTCTTAAACAAAACCAAAGGCAAGGGCAGCTAATAAATAGTATTAAACCTGATGTGGTCCCCAACAAATTCTCCCTTCTGACGGCACAGGGTAAAATTTCGCTATGTGTAAGAGGCCGTGCGCTATTCAAATGACATCAGCCTCCCCGAAAACCATGGGAAGCAGCCCAATGCTACTTCCTTGGCTTCGCTCCCAATTCCTCCCCGAAGCACTTAACGAGTCTAGGGTACTTGTATTTTATTCTCATCCTGGCTAGTTTTTCCTTTTCGTCTGGCGACTGTGCGGGTACCAGCAAAGCCAGGCTCTTTCTGCTTCTGTGACCTTTCCTGGCTAGCAGAAGTCACGAGCCATTTGGTCACCCAGCTTGAAAGTTGGGGGTCCTTCAGAACTATTCACTCGCCCAGTTTCCTCAAAAATACCACTGTTTTTTTCCCTTGATGCGTTGGCCTGTTGAGAGCTGTGAGTGGAGGTCAGGTTGACGGCTTCTGCTTTCCAGACCAGGCTGTGGGATAAGGACAGAGATGCTCAGTTTTGCTGGTTTTGTCCAGACTAGAGACTGCTCCCTGTCTCTTCCCCCAGGAGATCTTCATGAACAGTAGAAGTTTCTTCTGCCTCAATGGAGAGGAAAAGTAACAAGAGATTTTTCACAAGTACCTTCTCTGTTTTGTAGCATTTCTGCTCCTGGACAGTATCTGGAGCTTTATTATTGTAGGAGTGTAAAGGTATAATAATACCAGTGTCTTCATTGCCGCAGAATAACTATCTTCTGCTTTCAGCTCAACATTCTGGTTGGTATAAAAGGTGATGGATCAGTGACATGTGAGTTTGAATTTTTTTTTTAAATTCTTTTTAAATAATAGGAAAGCCAAAAGTACCTTCAATTTTTGCCCAGAATAAAGCTCTGCGTGTGCTGTAGTGTTTAACTGAACAGATCAGGGTGAGCAACTTCTCTTCACGTCTGAAGAAAAGAAATAAAAATGAGGGATGAGGGAGAGGAAATGGAATTGCGTGGGAAGATGGGCATTTACACAGCTCCTGTCTTCTTGAGGAAGGGAGAGATGTCAAGGTGCAATGGGAGCGTGAGAAGCCAGGTGAACAACTACTAGGGGAAAAGGACAGAAAGGACATTTGGAGCTCTTGACGCAGAGGAGGAGGAAGGGAGAGGGTTAGGAAGTCAGTCCTTGGGAGCCTTATAGAAGAAGTGAAGGAATTACCATAGGAACAGAGAGCTCTTAGTATGGTTGTTAATGCAGAGAAATGATGTTTGCAGCCTTCCCAGGGCTCTATGGGATTTTTTAGTCTTGACCTTTGGGACTTCTTTTTTTCATTAGTGAATTCATTGAGATATTGTATAATACAATCTAGTTGGGCATTTCTAAACAAAAAAGACTTTATTTTAAGTACTTCTGACTTGTAAAATTTAGCAGGTTTCTAAATGCGGTTGATGGTGTTTTGAAAAATACTATTGGCAATTTTTAGCCTAGCACAACTGGAACTTCAGGCTTTCTGGCTGTTATTCACTGCTTTTCACATGTGGAAACAATTGTAGCATCCCAGACAGCAGCAGTGTTTTTTTAAAATGCTTGTAAATTTTAGTGACTGCCAACTAAGGGATGCTAATGACAGTTTTCATATAATTTTTTTATTCCTTCACTTCCTCTTTTGTAGACTTTGAAAATCTGTAACGGTTCCAGTCAGAAGAGAAGCTACATTTAAAAATTCAGAGGATTTTTTATTTCTTACTCAAGGAAATGTAACAATTATATCTCTGCTTTAGAAAAGCCTTAAAATAACTTTTCATTATTGGAGATAATGCGCTTGGAATCCTAGGAGCCTTTTCAGAAAAGAATTTTTATGTCATAAGTTTGCTCTGTTTCAGAAAAAAAAAAATCCATCCTAAAAAACTAAAAACATAAATTAAGATTTCAGCATCCTGGCTTGTATTTCATATGCAAAAGAATATATAAATAAATTAGTTAAAAGATGACGTAAGGGAGAGGAAAGGAAATGCTTGGCTTAAAAGGAAAAAACTCCCGAGTAGGAGTGTCAAGAAGTAAGAGGTATGACAAACCTAAGACTGTAATGGTAGATTTTTTTTTTAAAAAAGAAAACTGAAAGATGCAGGCAAGGATAATAATAACAAGAACTTGACTTTCTTGGAACTTGAAACTGGCGACACAAACTCAGGAAGAAAGAAACGGTTTGGCCAGAACAGAAGATGATGTTCTGAGCAAGACCTTGCTAAGACCCAGGAGTGAGGACTCCCTCTTAGTAACAGGATTTATACAACAGGAGGCACACTGAGGCAATGGAACTGGTTTGGTTTGGTTTGGTTTGCAAATACTAGCTAGGACACACCTGCAATTCTGCATGTTGTGATGCTTTGATTACCATCACGTAAAGGAGCAATACAAAGGAGTAGTATCAACGGCGAAATTCTGTGTCGCAGGTGCACATTTTAGTAATTTGCACTGCAAAATCAAGATGTCAGAGAAGCGTGTTCCATAGACCTGAACACCAGATGGGAAAGATCATCTAGGTTGGCCTCGCACCCAACAAATCACATAGAGCTTTTGTCCATTGTAGCCTTTTGAATGTAACCGTAAGTGTTGGTGTCTGAGTAACGAAAAGAGGATACAGAAGTGTTTCCATATACAGGTGGAGTTTAGGTGATGAGAAATTATTTCAGTCACCTTAAATATTTATCATCCAAAACCCCCAAAAATCTTGTTTTAAAAGAAATGAGGGAATGTCTTCAAAAAAGATAAAATTGCTTGTCAGATCAAAAGGAATCTTGGTTTCTGAGATTGTCCATTATATAACAATAGGAAAATTATTTCAGGGCAATTATCAGTCATCTAAAAATAAAAAAAACCCCTGATTTCCTAGGTTTCAAAACCTTAACTTTTTATGGCATGAAGTTACATATTTAATGAATTATTGTATCATGCTATTACATCTCTCACAAAAGTAACTTAGCAGTAGAAGCTTTTCTAATGTGTTGTACTCAGTAACTTAATGATCAAAGGAAACAACATTTTCTTTTATAAACTTAATACAGATTTGGGAGAATGATGACAGAGCAATGATTTCATTTGGCATGACATCAATGAACACACAAGAGTTTCAGTAAATGTTACTAATCTGTATGGGAGAGGAATTTTTACAGACTTGAACATAAGAAATACAATAGTTCAACTGAAGAAAATAATGACATGAAGTGAGAATAATAAAATGTTCTTTTTATGAGGGGCGACCTCATTGCTCTCTGCAGCCTCCCGAGGAGGGGACGTGGAGAGGGAGGTGCTGAGCTCTTCTCCCTG
>JANXJC010000026.1:1725431-1735495 GCA_027564655.1 Leptodon cayanensis | reverse complement strand
CGAGAGGGTGGTCAGACACTGGAACAGGCTTCCTGGAGAGGTGGTCGATGCCCCAAGCCTGTCAGTGTTTAAGAGGCGTTTGGACATTGCCCTTAATAATGTGGTTTAACTTTTGGTTAGCCCTGAATTGGTCCGGCAGTTGGATGAGATGACTAAGTCCCTTCCAACTGAAATATTCTATTCCATTCCATTCCATTCCATGCCATTCCATTCTATTCCATTCTATTCTATTCTATTCAAAAGAGAAAAAAAAATCATTTTGAATGTAATTGTAAACAAAACTATAAATAAATGTGTGACTTCCTTCAGTTCCAGCTTATGTGTAGAGTTTTGCACAGCATTGACTCTACAAGCAAAGGGATGCTCCCTGTCTGTCTTGTATACAGGCAAACAGCAGGGAAGAAAAGGCAGCAAAATTGCCATGGGCTGTTAGCAAAACCCGCAGTTTTAAAAATTATCGCAACTATAAAAAGGAAGTTATGAACTGAGCAGTGTGGCCTGAGGAGCCCCTATAACAACATAGACCTTGTCAGAGGAATTAGGAGTTAAAGCTATTTGCTTTAGAGCATAATAGAGTTTGCTGTAGTTTTTAGTGTAATTTAATGAGAGAATTTCATTATATCAGTGGTAAACTCCTTTGTTCCAGGCAGAGCTGGAAGGATACAAGAAAGAGAAAAACTATAGAAAATTGTTTTTTTTCCTTCTGGTATAGTTAGGAAGGGAGTGGAGCATTTCACTCCTTGACATCAGCCCTTTTCAGTGTAAGGAAGTTTTCCGTGATTTTCAGGGGACTGGGCTGCTAGAGAGGAAAAGGAAGTATTTGTGCTCAGGCACATGGGAACCTCACATATGAGAGTATGCCTGAAAGGGTAAGGGACACTCAGCTAAACCTGCCCTGGCTGCGGGACATCCATCTTTATGGTATTTTGCTTTACCTTCTCTGTTTCTGTTTGTGAGAGGTATTGAATTTATTTCCCATTTGCAGTGTATTAACCAAATGCTTGCTTAAGCTGACAGAGTGTTTAAAATGGTTTTGTGTCATGAGAGGCATATTGGACTACCAGGGGCAAGAATGGGAGAAATATAAAGGTGAAAGAGGGAAGAAGTAAGTATCACAATTAGTGGCTTAATGAAGTAAATATGAAAGCTGAAGGCAGCGCTCCCTGAGACAGATACGGTCACCAATGTGACTCATGCCTGTAAAGAGAATGGGAAATCTTACCTTTCACATGGTCGTTGCTCTCGTAGTGCTAATATTTCCTTTCAGAGGGAAATGAGGAGCAAGTTCAGGGGCGGACTGAGTCTGGGAGGAAGCTGGAGGTCAGCTGGGAGCTATTGGTCTGCTGGGGAGCCGTTTAATTGCGCACTGGATCCCATGAGATACCTCCTGTGAGGGGAAGGAGCTTAAGGTTGCCCCTTCTCCATTGTTAAATTAATAAAGTAGCGACCTGTGGAGAAAATCCATTTCTGTGCCCATCTTTTAGTCCCTTGAGTATCCTGATTAAATAACCAACTGTATCGAAGCCTCCAGACTAGATGAGTCATTGCTTGTGTTTAAACTACAGCACTTCGCTCCTCCAAACATACAATAATAAAATGGAAATCAATACTCTTAACCTAACTTATCAAAAGTCCTGAAGATATCGATGCTGCTTAACAGCCTTAGATGCAAATAAAAAAGCAGTATCTCGCACCACTTGTACCAAACAATAACATTTCAAGCTGCTTATGTTACCCACCAAAGGGCTGTCGATCACATTTGCTCTGAAGAAGACGGTGCTTGGAGGCTGTTGAGCGTGCTGGCTGCATGGGCGGGAGAGGGCATAAAGGATTCCTGTGTTCGCCTGGATGCAAAAGTGAAATAAACTTTCAGGAAAGGCAGAGTTGGATGACTGTTGCTGTGGTGCGTGTTTCTCAAATGCCTACAAATTTTTGCTCTTCATTGGACTCAGTCCCCATGCACAGGGGAAAATGGATTGTAGAAAAACCCGAATGCGGTACACAAGAGGAACAAAACACACCAGGGTTATGGGAATTAGTAATAAAAAGACTGAATATGTAAAAAAAGTAATAAAACCAGAGGAATTCAGATAATACATATTTTAGAAAGTTTAACTGATTATGGTAGTAATCAGTGAAGATGAATAAAACAAGGCCACTTCACCTAAAAGTAAAAACACTCTCTTACTATCTGCAATGCAGTCTGCTTTTAGGAATTTCTTTCTTCCCTCCATGATTCAAAGTAAAAGTGCTCATGCTTTTACGTTTCTTGTGTAACGTAGTCACCAGACGTCTCTCTCAGCAAAGGGGAGTTTGCAAATGAGATGGACCATTAATATCTTCCTCGGTGATTTTACTTGCATTTCTAATGAATGTTTTTAGAGAAAAAGGATATTAAAAATAACCCGCTTCATGGCTTACCCTTTTTGCAAAGCTATGTCAAAGAGCAAACAAGACGTTCACTTCTGTGATGTTTCAGATGAGCCAATTCTAGCATTTTTCATTTAGATTAGGACTGTGCTTCTGGAATGAATCTGCCGATCGTCCCAATTTGCTGTGCTTTCACACACACTGCAGAGCAGTTTTGGAGTGTGTGGACTGGTTTTAAGCCACAGAAGTAGTGTGTTCTGGGGGTGCAGCTGGGGTCTGCAGCCCACGCTGGAGCCAGCCTGGTGGGGAAACCCTGCGGTGGGCACGGTTTCAGCACGGCATCCTCAAGAAGAAGGAGGTGCTGAGCTCTTCTCCCTGGGATCCAGGGACAGGACGCGTGGGAATGGTTCAAAGCTGCGCCAGGGGAGGTTCAGACTGGACATTAGGACACATTTCTTTACCGAGAGGGTGGTCAGACACTGGAACAGGCTTCCTGGAGAGGTGGTCAACGCCCCAAGTCTATCAGTGTTTAAGAGGCATTTGGACATTGCCCTTAATAATATGGTTTAACTTTTGGTCAGCCCCAAATTGGTCAGTTGGACTAGATGATCATTGTAGGTCCCTTCCAACTTTAAAAAAAATCCTATTCTATTCTAAGACCAACTCTTTTTCTCTGCAGCTCTGCTCCCGTTGAGTTCCACTGCTTGCTGTTGGAGGCATTGCCTTTGACCCCTAAAAATAGTTCTTACACCTAAAGAAACAGATTGCTTGAATTATTTAGTGGAAGATTTGTATTTCTTTCAATCAGAATTAAGAAACAAACCGTAAATACTTTACTAGACTGCATAATGAGCAAAGCAGACGTATTGAACTCTTCATTCCACAGGAGGCTGACACTGAGGACTGATCCTTCAGGATGCAGAAGAGCATCCCAGTGTCCTTGTGCATGTACAGTCTGCCTTTAATCGTAAAAATGGGAACGCAGTAATTTATTTCCTTTGAGCAAAATACATTAAGGATATTACTCATTGTATCTAAGATCAGTATCGTTCGTAAGATTGGATTATTTGATATATTGATTTTTCTTGACCAAAATGTGTGTAAACATATAATATGAATCTCTCTATCTTATTGTTAAATGACCAATGTTAAGCTCTATGAAGTTGTGTTTTGCTTGATTGCATAAATTAGGATGTGTGAGATCAACTCATTTTAACTTTGAATTGCCAGCAAGTTTGCAGATATTTTTTCTTTCTTTGTTCTGACCTATGATTATCAATTAATAGGATAAGGCCCATTTTATCTTTCTGCAATACATGATCATATCCTAACAGATACTCCCTGAAGTGTCCAGAGTACAAATCTCATTTTACGTGTATTAAGAACAGTAGGGAATCTCGAATCACCTCACTACATAGCTTTTCTGCAACACCGTATTAAGAAAGTGAAAACTAATATAATTGCCATTTTACTGTTCCGAAAGCGTTAAATCTGGCAGCCGCTGAATTCCAAGCTTATATTGTTTCCACAGGAAGGACATTTGAAGGTGAAATGAGAATAAACTTTATTAAAATTTGTATTAAATTGACTAGAATATGTGTCTCAGAGTGGTGCAGCACTTTGCACACAATACTCAAGATCTGATGGAAGAAAAGGAATTGATTAATTCGAATGAAATGTTTAAGACCATTAAATAAATCTAAAGAAGTTTGATGATTTACAGTTCCAGAAAATCTGCGGTGTACACTTACCAGTTGTCAGATTAATTTCAGATACAGCCAGAGTTCTCTTGTAAACAAATCAATGTATTACATTATTATTCACAGATCTGTTCCGTACCTGCTTTTCATTTTGTGTCAAGTGATCTGATAGGAGGCAGCATTAGGAATACCCTTGGGCCAGTCACTTTATCTCTGTATGCTTATGTTTATCTTCTGTGTTAGGTTTTGACAAGGTTTTTCTGTCCTTTTTAAGTGTTGTGAGCTCCAGAGAGGAATACCAGTTGTAGCTGTGCACAGCTGTGGTGTTGTGCAGACTATAGTCTCTGTGCAGTAGTTGAATATTACAGGTATTTTTTAAGAAACATTGTTCAGGTTTTTTTAATGCTTCTAAGAGTTGTCAGTTTTACAAATGGTATTTTTGAAAGAGAAGGATAACATTACTATCCACAGGGTGGGGGAGAGGTGGTTGTCTTGTAAGTGCAAGCCAGCAAAAATATTCAATATTCCCTGAATATCAAGGTCTTCATTCTGCATTTGTTCTGGTTGCAGAAGGACTTGGCATTAACTTAAATATTCTAAAATTATGGGCACGTAAAGTATGTAAGTGAGTATTTACCAGGGAACCTTCAGCTGTAAAATAGCAGTTGCTTTTGACAGTTATGTTTTAAGTGTCCATTCCTCATAATCTGAAAAATTCATGCTGGTTTATTATCATGTTCTGCTTCTCTTTCTCTTCCTCTATTACTATCATAAATCTACGTGAACTGGGAGGCAAAGCCAGCAAAGTTTACGTGTGCAGAATTTACAGCCAAACAATCAAAATTTGCCAAGACCGGACAACATGAAAGTAAATGTGTAAATTAGAATTGGGCTGCACTGAAAAAAAAATTTAATAATTCATTTCAATGTGCCTGCGAGGGAACAGAAGTATCATTTAAGGGATCACTATAAAGGGTGGGAGAGGAAGATCTGGTTTTTGTTCAGTATTGCTGCCAAATACAATTCACACTCTTATTTCAACACAGAATTCTTTCAAAAATTAAAATTACATTAACCTTGATAATTATTTGAAAAAAGAAAAATGGAAATTACTTTTCTGAAAACAGTATCGACAGATCTGCGTGGAAGCATATATCATGCAGTGCCCAATATTGTGAATATTAGTTTTTGTCATTTTGAAAATGAAATTCACAAACAAGTGTAATGCCCTTCCCTTCTCCCCACCAGGCAAATCAGTTCTCGAGTACTGATTATAAAAGAAAATTCTACCTTTGATTTGACTTGAAGTGAATTTTAAGTTCCTGTATAAAAAGTGTCTGCATGACTGAAGGTATCTACACAGTGCGTAAAGAGATACTATTTGCATGGTACATATAGACAGCTGCTGTATAGACATGTACACACATATGCCCACACAAATGCATTGGTTTTGTATAAAATTACTCTATGATTTCAAATTAATTCATCATTAAATGATGTTAATAAGCCCCGAGATGCTCACCAGTTCCCAAGAAACACTGTACCTTGCAGACTGAAGTTCACTCTGAATTAGTCAACAAACAAGAAATCACCTGTACTGGGATAATTACAGCATCAAATGCACCAGGGCTACGATCCAGTGAAAGTCCTTCAGCCGCTTGGCTGGATTTTGCATTAAGTTTCTTTTTTGGCAAGTGTTTGTTTGTGGTGTTCCATTATATACCTGTCAATCCAGGGCATCAAGAGTGGTAGACATTAGTGACCTGTTAAGAAATCTCTCTCCAACATCAGTTCGTGCATCTATGCTGTGAAGCGGAGGAGAACACAGATTGTCTTATAGGAATCACAAAATATGTAGATTAAAAGGATTCTTCTGTGTCATGAAGTATTTATTGTGCTGCTTACCATTTCATGTCTGAAAGAAATAACGTAATTTACCAAGATGGTCATGTTTCTGGTGTTTTTTCATGTTTCTTGTGTGGTAGCAAATGAAAAATTCATAAAGCTCTCAAGAAAAATATTAAGGGTCAGTAGTACAGGGTACAGTATATATACAGGTACATAATGCACAGTGCATTTCAGAATCTGCCAGTTTAGTTTTCTGTGAACGCTTTATTCTTGATTTTACAAGGTCAAATAAAATAGTACCTGTGTGAAAAATAAGAAGTGTTCTTTAACAGCACTGCTTTTACAAGCAGCAATCTTTTGCCAAAGTTTTTAAGAAAATACCTTAAATGTGTTTTTGTTTGAATGAACTGTTTGAGTAATGGAGGCATCTCAGTATATGGGCTGTATTCAACTCTCTATCAAATTACTCCAGATTTATGCTGAAAGTAGATTTAAGTCTTGAAGAATGCATTGAAATTGCTAAGTTTTCATTTCAAACCTGTGAAGCCTGAAAGCCCGTGAAAAAAATGCAATAAAATTAAGCATGAAATAAATACTCAGTGAACGTATGCAACTTGGAAAGATTTTTACATCAGTCTGAATGTGCCTGGCAAGTTTTGTTTCTGGCATTTTTTTTTTGTTTTAACCTACTAATGTTGTTGTTGAAATAGTAACTATTTTGTTTTTATTATATTTTATACGTGAATTTTGTTTCTCAGTTTGCTTTTCTTTCCCCCCATTTAAGATTCCAGAGGCTTATTTTATTAGAGATCCTCATACTTTCCTCCTTACAAAGGACTTTATTAAGGTATATATGTTCTCTTTAGTGCAAAAAAAAAGCTCTCTCCAGACCTGAACTGCATGTCCTCACAGGTTAACATTTTCACATATAACGCCGGTTGCTGGAAATGCAGACGGTTAGTTGGTTAACTGAAGCATGCTTGGAGGGAGAAGCAGAGCTTGTCTACAAAATACTAACACTTGGATGAGTCTGCAGCCTGGGAGGAGAGCACCGGGTGAATTTTCTGGACTTTTTTCATGGCTGACTTGGGATATGCCTGCATTGTCACAGAGTGTGTTGACCTCTCTCCTTGACGCGTATTGCTCCTGACAGTCCCTCTCCCTTGCCCGCAGGCCATGGAGGCGCAGATACAGAGCTTTGGACAGACGCCATCGCAGTTGCTCATTGAGCCCCATCCACCTCGGAGCTCTGCCATGCACCTGGTGAGACATAACTGCTGGCCGGGAATGCGTTCCCTTTGAACCTGAGGAGCCTCCCTGGGTCGTAAAGGACCCGTTAAGCAACACTTTCAGTGCCCTCCGTTGCCCGTGCAGCCGTATTTCTCCTGGCAGCAACGGCTCGCAGTGCTCTAGCAGGGCAAGGTGGACGTTTGAATAGCTTTAGCCTCCCATAGTCCCGGCTTTTCCCGTCTAATGGTGTATAAAAAGGCCCTGTCTTCATAAATATACCCTTGATAAGTACATATTTACGTTCTTATTTCTGCAAGTAGTGGGAATGACTGCAGGCTTTTCTTAGAGTGAGCATGTTGGTTTGTTTTGTTTTAAAGGATGCATTGTTAGGGGCTGATTTATGAACAATGCCTGCTTGACAAAAATGAAGTATGGGAGTTCAAATCGTGCTGGAATCCTCCCGCCTGTTCCCCCGGGAGAATACAATGTATATTTCGGATTTCAATTTGAACTCCAAAACTCGTTCCTAACGCATTCTTCTCTGTGCCTCTTGCAAAGAATTATATGAAATAGCCACCAGACTGAACGAGACAGATCTCTGTGCCCCTCGGTGCCTTGTTTAAATGCTTAGAGCTAGATATTTTCTTTTAAGTTTTGTAAATCGACAGTAATATGTGTAGTAGTTTCAATCATTTTATCCACCTACAAGGAAATCACTCTATCTAGTTGTACACTGTGAAAGTGGGAATTGATCCGGAAGTGTTAGCTGTCTTATTTTAAGTAATGTGTAGATTTCGAATGTACCTAATATTTATTTTACATTCTTAAGATATGGATAATATATTTTTAATAATAAGTTAAAGTGGTAAGTAGAAAGGATTATTTGAACTTCTAGAAATAATTCTATTTGTTATAACAGTGGTTGGACAAAACCACATTAAAAACAGTACTTAATAACAGTATTATTGTCCATGTACAAAAAACTGTGTCACTTGTAGAATCATCAAACAGGTTTATAATTACTTACAGACTCCCTAATAAGTACATGTTTTACATAGAATTAAATTGTCTATGTTTGGAAGTGCTGTGTTTCATATAAAGAATTCAATAAGAAAAATTAAATATCTGTGAGTTCTTGAGTCCCTCTTAAAATTTCTTTTTTCAAACGCTGTAGTTTATAGCATTTTTATGATTTATTAATTGCTTAACTCTTTTTTTGACTCATCTCTCTATTGTATGAATATTAACTGCTGTATAATTTTACATTTTACTGTATATTGATTAATGCTAATGGTCATTTTGCGCCCTGTAACGATACCCCTTACCATACCTATTCTCTGCTTGTCCTCATGTAATGATCCGATAATAGCTTCTGATCTTGCTCTCCTCCATCACTAGTGTAGACGTGCAGGTAGCGTTGTTTTCCCTGTATGTGCACATGCTTGCCTGCTCTTTTTTAACCTCGTTTTCCCTCAGACCTCCTCACTAATTGTGTTATCCCTTCTGTTTTCTTCTGCTCTCTTCTCCTTTCTACTCAACAGTGTTTCCTTCCACAGAGCCCCCTCATGTTTAAAGATCAGATGCAGCAGGATGTCATCATGGTGCTGAAGTTCCCGTCAAATTCCCCCGTCACGCACGTGGCAGCCAACACGCTGCCCCACCTGACCATCCCCGCCGTGGTGACCGTCACTTGCAGCAGGCTGTTTGCAGTCAATCGGTGGCACAACACAGTAGGTAGGTTCTCACGGGCGCGTTGCGTGCAAATTTGAAGACCTTAACAGTGCAGCTCTAATTTCGAGTGCAATTTAGCTAGATGTGGGTTAATCTCACTCACCTGCCTGCGCACGGAAATTTACTGTTTCTTCTGGTTTGTGTCAAATAATCAAAGCTTGTGTTTTCTCTGGTGTCGTTCCTAGAAATACTCTCCCTAACAGCAGCACATCACCATGGCAGCCAATCGATTTGTGGTTACATCAGGATCAGCCTTTGATATAATGCTTTTCAGGAGAGTGCTGCTGTTCTTGACACAGCCGATATTAATATGTCCCAGGTTTTGGGAATACATACAGGCATGCTAGAGAGTGTACATCACTGTCTGCTGCTTGAGAGAGAGATTTCAGGTCTGTCCAGGAGCTTGTCATAAACCTACCCCTGGGTCACCGTTAGATAATGCGGGATCCTAAGCAAGCCTAAGCAGCCGGACGCCAAACTATCCTGAAGAGAAGTTTCCTCGTTCCCTCCCAAAAGCCCATCCAACAAGGTCATCGCAGATTCCCTTCCAGCCCCTCTGCTCACCTCTCCATATTGCCGCTAGGACTGTCCTGTTTCCTCACCTGGACATGTGGGTACTGAGGTTGTCCGAGGCATTGCTAAATAGGTGGTGGGGCCATGAGGTACGGGAGGGAATGAAAAAGTTTCATTTTCTAAGGTAGCTTCCTGCTCTGATAGCCTTATGTTGCAGTATCTGGAAACTTTTGAAGGTTTCTTACCATCTGGGAAAACAAGAAGGTACCTGATATTTAAGAGTGTGACTCAGTAGCTGGCTCAGGGACTTTCATAGCATCATAGAATCACAGAATCATTTAGGTTGGAAAAGACCCTTAAGATCATCGAGTCCAACCGTTAACCTAACACTGCCAAGTCCACCACTAAACCATGACCCTAAGTGCCACATCTGCACGTTTTTTAAATACCTCCAGGGATGGTGACTCAACCACTTCCCTGGGCAGCCTGTTCCAATGCTTGATAACCCTTTTCAGTGAAGAAATATTTCCTAATATCCAATCTAAACCTCCCCTGGCAGAATGTAAGGCTGTTTCCTCTCATCCTATCACTAGTCACTTGACAGAAGAGACCAGCACCCACCTCGCTACAGCCTCCTTTCAGGTAGTTGTAGAGAGCGATAAGGTCTCCCCT
>JANXJC010000026.1:1706858-1724589 GCA_027564655.1 Leptodon cayanensis | reverse complement strand
TCAGGTTGGTCAAGCAGGACCTGCCTTTCATAAACCCACGCTGACCGGGCCTGATCCCCGGGTGTCCTGTATGTGCCACGTGATGGCACTCAAGATGATCTGCTCCATAACATTCCCCGGCACCGAGGTCCCACTGACAGATTTGTAGTTCCCTGGATCCTCCTTCCAGCCCTTCTTGTAAATGGGCATCACATTTGCTAACCCCCAGTCAACTGGGACCTCCCCGGTTAGCCAGCACTGCTGATAAATGATGGGAAGTGGCTTGGTGAGCGCTTCACCAGCTTCCTCAGTACCCTTGGGTGGATCCCATCCAGCCCCATAGACTTGTGTGTGTCTCAGTGGTGCAGCAGGTCGGTAACCATTTCCCCTTGGATTATGGGACTTCATTCTGCTCCCCGTCCCTGTCTTCCAGCTCAGTGGCCTGGGTACCCAGAGAACAACTGGTCTTACTGTTAAAGACTGAGGCAAAGGCAGCATTAAGTACCTCAGCCTGTTCCTCAGCCTTTGTCACTATGTTTCCCCCTGCATCCAATAAAAGGTGGAGATTCTCCTTAGCCCCTCTTTTGTTGCTTTGTAGGGACTAGGCAAAAAAAGAAAAATCCTCCACTCTGTACACACAGGAGAAACCCCTGGACAGAAGTAGGTCCTCCTGGAGAGGGATTTATGATAATTAGGTTAGATGTCTACCTCCAGTAGACATAAAGGAATTCTAGGTTACCTGGGGATTTCACTGCCTTAAATGTGAACATCTCCTCAGTGAATAATTCAAGTCGGGTGAGGTAGATCCCTTATGCACAAGGCTGGCCAAAGACTGGTGTTACAAACAATAATTAGAGGAATGAATGGGAATTCCCTTATAGGCATGCATTAGGGGAACTATCAGAGCAAGTAAAGTTAGTATCACTCTGTATTCTTGCATAGTAATATAAGGTTTAATATTACCTTTATTCTGAATATTTAAATAATGTTAGCATGAATATTAAATTTTGCATGTATCTGGAACGTACTTGTTCTCTGTTTGCGAACAAACTTTGCATGGTGGTTTAGAGAATACAACAGGAACAGAACAGGGTATCTGATGGCCTTTCACAAATCCGTGCATTTATGATACTCCATCAGGTGCAACTGCATTAGATGTGAAAATGTTTTGCCGATTTCTTTAAAACAAAAGGGAAAAATTTAGAGAGAAAAACAAATAAAAACAATTTTTTTTTTTAAATATTTTGTGACAGTGTCCTCAATGGAAGACCCCAATGTCGGAAATGATTCAGAGGCACAGAAACTGTCCACTGGTATTTTAATACTCTCTTGACTAACATTGGTTGACTAATTCCTAATTAGTTCCACTGGATTTTTCAGGCATGGTGCCCAAGTACTCTGTACCCATCATCATTGACATCTCCTCCATTTGAGGAGGCTTATTTAGTACTGGAGTACCCCTTTCTTACCCAAACTGACAAGTGAAGGGAAGTGAAAATTCCTACCATACTTTACCATGAAGGAATTAAGGCCACTAATATTGCAGTATCCTGGATTTCAAGGGTTTCCTTAACAATTGTTATTTGAAGTCATCTGGTTGAGTAGAAATTGCGTTGGCCTTTACAATGCATTGACTGTTAGGTTTTAGTTTTTCATATATACTCTTGTAAAACATATGTTGCAAACATGCAGAATTCACATCATGAACCAAACATGAACTAAATTTCACAACATTTGAAAACCTCTGGTGTAAATTTCAAACAGAGGAATACTTTCTGAATATATTATAACAGGAAGAGACAGGAAAACAAAACTGTTTGGAGAATCAAAGCTCATTCTAATGATTTTCCTAACTTTTACATGCTGCCTGGCAATGGCTTCTATTTTGCAAGAGGCTAATCCAGGACAGGGTATCGATTTCCTACTATTACCCTATTATTTAATAAATCACAACTCTAGTATAAAGGATGGGTTCAACTACAGAAATGTATACACAGACCACTTTTACTGTTGTGGGATGTACGTAGAGCTTTAGAGTTTATACACAGTAGAAGGCATTTACATAGCTGTCTCACAACAGAAGCAAATGAATCTAAGTTAATACCAGTAAAGATCTGTCCCAAACTCGTTTGGTTTTGAAAGAAGAGAGACAAAGGGGGGAAGACGTTCTCAGAGCAGTGTTCTTCAGAAGATGGCAGGGTCAGCTGTAGACCCTGTTTTCTTTTACCTCCTCTGGTTGTCTATTGCAGTGGTAGAAAATGGAATTTATTCTCCAGAACTCTGTATCTCCTCTTATGGAGGATATTCTTGTGCAGCACAGCAGTTCCTGGCAAAAATTGTGTTCTCAGGAGTGACCGTTGTGATCTATATGCTAGGGAAGGTGCTCAGAGGAGCCAAAGCAATGCTATGTGTGCATGAGAGCAGGTAACACTAAATATGCAGCTTCCGATGCACATTTGAAGAGCTTAAGGACTGCTCAGGATAGACATAATCGGAATAATTGTGGCAAATTTACTGTAGTCCACAATTTCCCAGCTAAAATTTCTAGATAGTTCCATGAAAAAGTCGGAGTTTCTGTTACTTACAGGTTTCCATATGTAAGAAACTCATAACAATGTTTAATCCAATTATTTTTCTTTTCTGTGCTATTACAAGATCTCACCCAGTGCTCAAATATAAAAAAAAAATTCTCTGTTACACTACTTTAAAGGAGTTATTTAATGAATGTTTGTGGCTGCAGAAATCTTGATGAAATTAGTGCTCATACATTTATAGCTACTATTACATAACTGAAGAATTAATGCATATTTGTATAGCATAGTGGAAGGAATCCTAGAAGATTCATAGAACAAGTAGTAGTAAGAATTTACATTTTTTTATCTATAATAATCCAATAATGCAGTTTTAAACCTAGAAAAATAATATAAAAAATTTAGACAACCAGGTTCCTATTGCTTTATTCTTTCTTTCATGTGTAGGCCTTCGGGGAGCCCCAGGATATTCTTTGGATCAAGCCCATCATCTTCCAATCGAAATGGATCCATTGATTGGTATGTCAAGATGAAAATGTAGCAATATATTTGAAAAAGGCATTCTCAAGAATTATTGATTAAGCTATATTTGTATATTATGCTTCATTTAACATGGAAGATAGGAAAAGATAGGAAAATATTTATTCTTGTCAGTCCTGGAGAACTAAAAGCATTAGCTATTGATGCTGAATGAATTACATGAGTGCTATTTGTTATTAACATCACCAGCAATTGGTATTTAAGAAACAACCAATTAAGTCAGTTACATTGTCAGCCCATATCTATAATTCTGTTCACTTATCAGGTCATATTAGTAAAATAAAATGTGAGGTTCTGGTAGAGTTCACATATTTTCATTTCTTACAGCCAGCACTGGGTATATCAGTGCAGATGCAGATCCATTTCTTTTCATTCAGTTTATGATTCGGGTTGTTTTAGTTGGCATTACTAATAAATAAAGAAAAAAATGGATTTTAAATTGATGCATGATTGCATTTTTTAAATCCAAAAATATTTGAGGAAGTGAAGTATTTTGAGAAGTAGC
Organism: Leptodon cayanensis; assembly: GCA_027564655.1. Lineage (NCBI taxonomy): Eukaryota > Metazoa > Chordata > Aves > Accipitriformes > Accipitridae > Leptodon > Leptodon cayanensis. The sequence goes on along the minus strand of JANXJC010000026.1, from coordinate 1,721,034 downwards.
GTCTGCTAAAACTGTTAGAGAGAGTGGAGGACTCGTATTCCTAATGGTCATTATTTCTCTTTAATTACAACTATTTGTTTTGTGGTTGGTTGGTTATTTTTTTGCAGTAGGCCTATTTTTTGAGACAGGAATTGGGGATAGGGAAGGTTCTTAGAGACACTTTTGCAGCACTGGTGAGAAAAAAATGCATTTTTAAACATCTCAAGATGAAAAGTTCCCTTTTCGTCTGTGTCAATATTCGCGGTTGAAAGATTTATGTACAAGTACCTCAGGAGAGTTAGCTTTCTCATTCTGTATGCTTCATTTGCTCATATAATGACAATGGTTTTCTCTTCAGATCTTCCTCTCAAAAGCTAGGGCACAACTATCGTGCCCACCTGTTCTGGAAGTTTGAGTAATTTGTTATTCATTATCTTTCAGCGGATGGACATAGAGGGTCTGATAATTTAAATACGTGGTTTTGGAATGTATATAAACATGGCATTAATTTTTACAAGCAAATTTAAAATAGGGGATTTTTTTGGTTGAGTCTTTTCATTTCATGCAGTCGTGAGCAATTTAAGTAGAATAAGCAAAAATAGGGACAAAAGAAATTTCAGAATATTATCTGCATTAAGTCGTGTTCCTACGTCAGGAGAAACATGTCTCTCAGAGTGAGTTTCGTCTCACCTAACTTCAGTTAACCGAAGTTAGTTGTCAAGATTTCCTCCATAGCTACTGTAGAAAGAGAAACGGCCCTCCGGAGTTGTCTAGCACTTGGACAGCTATTACAGCGTGAGATGACTTGCCATGTGCAGCCATGTCTCTCTCTCCAGTGAGTATAGAGGAAGCATAGATAATTAGATGATATACTGAACTTTTAGAAAGGCACTATGAGGTGGGAGGGAACACACCTTTACTGTATTGCCAAATCCTGCCTGTTGTGTCCCAGGAAGTAACGAGCACGTTGGGTGATTACTCCCAGTCCTTCCTAACAGCTCCGTTTGACGGTCGGGGTGGTGGGATTCTGCATGAACCATTCGTTTTCCCTCCGCTGGGGCGAATTTCCAGGTGGCATTGCCTCTTTTAACATTACTGCCCATGGCCTGGCTCCCTGCTTGAGGCGGAGGTGGTAAGAAAGTGTTGAAAAAGCACATCAGGTTTGAATAGCTTCATTAGCTGAATCCTTACCTCTTTGATCTGGTTAAGCATCTGCAGGTATGGGGGCTGTTGAGGTCACACAACACAAGCTGGGATATTATCTGTAGGAGAGATACCAACCAGCAAGAATTGACTTTCTGCAGTATTGTTAACATTGACTTGGTATTTTAAATGGACTTCCATCACTTTCCCCTAGTTCAATTTGGTTTTGGAGAGTACTTCAGCAGAGCGCTTAAAATATTACCACATATTATGCAGTGCATCAGGCAGTTCATAAGAAATTGTCATCTCCTGTAAAATCTTTTGTCTTATTCAAAGGAAAACCAGAAATCTCACAATAATTTTGTATTTCTGACACCCATATAGACAGCTCTAAATGTTCATATTCAAAATGCTTACTCAACAACAAATTCGCAGTTCATTGAAAGTTAAATGTATTCATTTTCTCCTGTAAGTGGATGACAGGAAGGTGTTGGAATGGCTTACTTGTAAAATGTGTTTTGCATTTCGTTACAGCCAATAACTCTGGTGTGAACAAACGGCAGATCACAGACCTTGTGGATCAGAGCATCCAGATCAATGCGCATTGCTTCGTGGTCACGGCAGATAATCGCTACATTCTTATCTGTGGTTTCTGGGACAAGAGCTTTCGAGTTTATTCTACAGAAACAGGTGACCCCCCAAATACAACTACCTGTTTCTTCTTAGGTCGTGAAGTGGATGGCTGTCTTAATACTGCCATATCTAATGCCTGTGCTTACCCCTCAAGAAATGATAAAGGGCAGTTTATAAAATCCTTCATTATTGTTTGAGCATAATAGCTTTAAGATGCTTTTTTTTGGAAGATAAAGGATGCAAAAGGAAACAGAAAGGCATACAATTTTGTTAGTTGTAACTTTTGAAAACCATAGTTATATCCAGGGAATTGATCATATCAAAAGGATCAACCAAAATTTTTTGTTAGAATATTTTCATGGCTGTATTGTTTCTATCTCTGTTTATTTCATGTAATAAGGAAGTAGGTTGCATAGCCTGGTACCGAGAACCAATATTTTGTTTCTTTGTCTGATTGCTTAGCCTTCAGGATATCGCTAAAAACTGATTGCAGTAATAGAAAGGAGGAGGTGATGATCATAGTAAACCTTAGTTTGACATTAACACAGAACAAACAGACATTTTTAATATACTAATGTAGCACCATTATGGAAAAGTTCATGTGTTGTCTTGTGCATATCATTCATGAAATTCACAAATAGTGTTCTAATACCACTGCTTAAATACTGATGGAGCAGTAACTCCACTTAATATTCAGTGACTGCAGCACTGACTTGATTTTCAGAGATAAGGGTTAGCCTATGGATTGACACAGAGCACAGCCCTCAATAGCAACATAAAAGGAGGGAAAAAAAGAAGTTTTATCTTTGTGATTTTTTAATCTTGTTGTAGCATGTAGTGAACTCTAATTAAGGGACATAAGGCAAAAATTACATTTGAACTGGATATTTGTTGATGTTTTAGTTAATGATTTCTAAATGTTGCAACTACTTAAAAAACCTGAATTTGTATCACTTTGCACTCCCACCAGGAAAATTAACTCAGATTGTGTTTGGCCACTGGGACGTTGTGACTTGCCTTGCCAGATCAGAGTCCTACATCGGTGGCGATTGCTACATCGTGTCTGGGTCTCGTGACGCTACATTGCTGCTTTGGTACTGGAGTGGCCGACATCATATTATAGGTGACAATCCAAATAGCAGTAAGTATCCCGTAAAAAACACCTTCCTGGGAGGTCCTCTGTCACACCTATTCATTTTTAGCATTCCTTCTGTCTGCTTCAGAAGGTGTTACCAAATATATTGATTACTTCACTTACAGGCTGAGAGTTGGTATAAGAAGAGTGCCACATGCTAAGCAATTCATTGAGTACTAGCCAAAAAAATGTTTAAACAGTCTGTGTGTGTTAACAGATAATAGTATGGGAGCAATTCTTAAATTCATAATTGCCTTTATCACTTTTAACATCATGTCATCATAAACTAGAACAAGATGGTTGTGGCCTTTAAGTGACAGGACGTATATCACTATATTTTGACTTTCCTTTCCTCAGAAATATTTTTTGGCATTTTAACTTACTCCTTTTGTGCTACAGCATGCTGTATCAGCTGCTTGCCTTTTCAGAAAAGGAATGCCTCACATGCCATGGAATTAAATGAGTCTCTCTGAGAAAGGTCTTTCTATAGCAAGCAAACCTTTGGGGAAGCAATGTGACTGAATAAAAATAGAAAAAGATAAAATGTCAGGAAGAGTTTACATTTCATTTGCAGGGGACTAACTATCAGTGCTTTGCAGAGTGAGGGACACAACAACAATAATAATATTAATTTATATAAGAGAGCACTTAAAAGTGCACTACTAATTTACAAGGACCCTCCTTCACCCAAGCCAGAAATGTGACCACAGCTAAAGACAAGAGCAACTTGTGTCCATATACTAGAGCTCTTTTGTACAACACTAAATCCATGTCATTTAAAGCAGTTTCTGAATTCTGATGATTATTTTCAGGACAAGGATATTGCCTCTTTAGATAAACATGGAAGAATCCATCACTATCAATTTTGATCTCTGGTTCAAGTACTGACTGGAGGCAGTTGTAGACCTGTCACTTACAGACATCTAAGTGAAAGTATTTCTTCAACTGAATGTCTGGTAGAAAATTGTTTTATTTGTTACAAAGTAAATATTTTGTTAATTTAGCAGCAGCAGATTTTTTTATTGTGTTTTAATTTCCTTCCATTTGTCTGTAAGAAGAGCAAAGGGGAGATGGATGAAAGACTCACTTTCTCACCTGACTTTCTTTTGCTTTTATAACAGAGAGAGAATGGGAGGGGGGGAATAAAACTGTGTTCCCATAAAAAATTTCTCTAATTTTTATGTATATTCCAGGGCTTTTTTAGCACTTAATTCTCAGATAGGGAAAAATTCAGTCTGAAAAGGAATTTCATGTCAGGGCACTCTGTTTAGCTTGACGCCATTTTGCTTCTTTGAATGCCTGTGTGAGTCATATCAAGTATTAGTGAATTCTATGCTGAGAGTCAGAAAAAAAATAAGAGCTTCCAGCTTTCATTAAAGAAAAAAAAGTAGGACTTTTCCTTTACTTCCTTTGATTATGTGGGGCTTGGACAGCTTTGCCATTAGCATCTCCTTACTGGCTGATACAAACTGCTCCAATTCTTTTGCAGATAGATTTATTTTAGTTCTGATACCTTTTTGTCATCATGAACGTATCTGAATGCAAGAAAGCGGTACTTTTTGGAATCTCAGGTTTAATATCTTAACTGTGTAACTTTGGAAGTGTCTGTCTTGGAGATCTTTAATTTTATGAGAAGAAAGGATATCAGTTGACTGACAGAAATCAAAGAAAACAAGACCAAATTGTATGATTTGCTCTCCGTCTCTACCTCTGTATGAATAAGGCACTGTTTTGCTGAAGAAAAGGCCTTATAGTCGGATTAATGGGAGACTGTGCTGCAGATAGTCCTGTCCAGGCAAATGTAATCTCGCAGGCATGAGTAGCAGAACTCAGGAGGATTAAATACCCAAGTCCACTGTGGTAGCTTCGAAATATATTGATGAGACTTCTTACTACTCTTGTTGAAGACTTGTTGAAGATTCATGTTAAGGAAGAGTGATGTCATCACTGTTATTGCTGTCTCTACTCATTGGATTAAAGTTGCCATGGATATGCTAATTATGTACTACTACTGTACTATAACTACAATTTCATGTGTTGTAATCATATCCTTATTAACAGCTAATTTGAATTCTCATGAACATACATCAGGAAGGATGGATCACATGAGTGATTTTATGCCTGAAGGACCTTCTGCCTTTTAAAACTTCTACAATTACTCGATCTTTCTGCTGAAGTAATGACTACTAGATTCTGTTCCCTACCATGAACAGACATGATAGTTGTTGTTTGACTGAATCCTTGTATACTAATTTCCAGGAGTGAAGCATTCTCAACAGTCCTTATGAAAATATGTTTGAAGTTTTACAGAGTTAAAGCCACCGAAGTAGTAGAGAAATATTTCCGAATCTACTCTTCTTCTATACTTACTGGTAGAAGATTAGGATTTACCTTGTAGGAAAAATGAAAGTGAGATGTTCTCTGTAGGTCAAATCCAATTAGTTAACATCTTTAGAATGAATTTCAAGAAAGATGTAGATTATATTTTCAGGGGAAAAAAGGGGGATTAGTTTTTTAGAAGCTGTCATCTGGAGACACAGATAAGGTATTTTATACCACAGACTGTAAGAAGGTGAAGAATTCAAAGAAAAATGTCAGTTATAGTAATTATCTGGGCTAGATGCTTGACTTCATAATGATCTTTTAAGCTGAAAGACAGTTAATTATCAATTTCAGCTTCAATGCATCCAATTACCAAAAGGAACTTTAGTTGTTTCAGAAGATGTTAAGAGGACGAAAAAGCAAGCCCCCAATTCTAAACAGTTTATGTAATTTAACATTTGTGTAGAAAAATGTAGGTACAATTGCATTACAAAACATAGCAATCACAATCATTTATTGTGAAATACTCTGAGACAAAAGATTGTCAGAACAAACTCCTTACCAATTCTGCTAAAATTCCATATTCCGGAATCCATGAGTTAGATAAAATCTTTACTAAACAACATGTATGTCAATAACCTGACCTGTCAGACTTGTGTAGAGCCTTCTGCTGAAATACCTGTGCAGGCATGTGCTCCGAGGGTGACCTCAGCTGTGTCTGTGGGAAATACACAACCAGTTTAAAGAGAGGAATGGAGAAAAATTGTGTCTTGGATAAGGGTCTTGCAAGGGGCTGCTCCATCTCAGTAGTTAAAAACTTGCCTATGAGAGCATGGCGAGCTTCATTTTATAATTTTAAAATAATTTTTCCGATCAATACATTTATTAAGTTACCACTTTGATTCTACAATAAGTATCAAAAAGGGGTTTCTGGTTCAGTTTGCACTTGTCACAATTTCTTGACACTTCTCACAATTGCTGTGAGAAGACTGAATTTTTACCAGATTTTCAATACAATGTTTTTCATTGAGTAGCTTTCAAAAATAGCTTGTAAAATAGCTTCTGGTTAGAATGTTTGTCCAGGAAGTGGGAGACGAAGTTCTTGGCCTCCAGGGACTGGGGGAATTCAAACCTGCATTCCCATATTCACAAGCATATGCTGACGATCAGGCTATAAATTAATGTGGGAGGGGCCCCCTTTGAACCTCCAGCTTTGGCGGAAAGCAAAAGTCTTTTCTCTCCTATTGTTTATGGATCTTATGGATAGAAATAGACATAAATCAAGAAATCGGGAACCCAAACTGCGTGCCTTCAACAGCAGTATGTGGGGCAAATCTTCACCCTACTTGTACTTTATCTGGTTCAACAAACATTGGTTTCAAGGCTATGCAATGGCTAAGCTCCAATAGTGGTGACAGAAAATGTCCTTTTCCAGCCCAGACTAGAGGCTGGTGCCTGGGGATGCTCCTGGAAAGTGGGAGATGTGGCATGAATTCCTTTAGGCTGAAGGGCAGTTGAATGCAGGATTTTATGTGCGTTTGAGCCTCCCCTTATTTCTTTATCCTTGCTTGGATAAGTACCACCTTTGGGAAAAACACTGAACTGAACGTAGCTTAGTCATCTTGCCAGGGTCAGGTACCTACTTTCTAAGCCAAAATAGCCCATCTGAAATAGGTAATGTGAATCTGCACCCTATTAAGTTGATGACCCATTATATAAATCTGCTGCAGTTGAGAGAACAGTGAAAGGAATCTGTTTTCTCTTAGGAAGACACGGCACATGCAGAGGACGTAGTTTGCTTATTTTAATTCTTTGAAGTGATCTGGCAAACGTAAATCTTTGCAATTCTAAGAGATCGAATAGAAAAATTATTGTGATGGAGTTTGACAATTTGTGTTTTGATTTTTTTTCTCTTATGATGTATAGGGATTTGTTTTAGCTAAGCGCTAATTTGTATACAAATTTCTTCTCACATAGCAACTGTATTAGTCGTCACAAAAAGGAGCAAAGAGAGTACATGATATGCCCTGGAGTTCAACATGTATCGTTATAGTTGGTTTATTTTTATATTTCGTGATTGCTTTATTGAATGTCTCTTTCAAACAAGTGACTTTGAAAATGAGAATTATCTCTGAGTCTTTGAACAGATACCAAAGTGGATGATAGAGTTGCAGAAAAGTGAGGGACAGATGCTTTCATCTGAAACAGACACAAATTCAGAAACTAATTTGGAAGTGATAAAAATTAATTTGCACACTTTAATTGGAATCAGACTCCTGCATGAAAGAAAGGAAGGGTAGGCAGCTTGTGCTAAAAGCTGATTGAATTTTTTGTCAGGTAAGTATGTTGGACTTGGCCGCTTATCCTCTTGAGCCCCTCTCTGCAATATATTACATTCACCCCCTGACTGGTGTTCTTTAAAAGGATCAATGCTATTCCTGTTTTGTCCCTAGAGCCTGAAATTTCATTGATCTTGGGACTTGACATTTCTCATTACCTATTGTAGCTTCCAAGCTTCCAAGATGGTCACAAGAGGTGTGAGAGTTAACCCTGCTTTTTCTAACGGGAACTGTGCTGACCGTTGGAAAATATTGTGTCTATCAGCCCTTAGCTGGGTTTGTTTAGCATTATAACATAATCCTCAGAGGTGCTAACAATTCATCCTGTCTCAGCAAGTGTATTCTGTATATACTGAAAGGGAGGGTAAACATTACCATTAAGGATCTTTGTCAAGTTAACCTGCGCTTTTTTTTTTTTTTTAAGTCTGTCACGAAGTATACTTTTATGTGTTCCTTTTACATAACCTATTTTTGAAACAATTTAAAACCGTGAACATTGCAGCTTTTGCTAGTTTGTACCTTGAAAGAGTGGTTACTCTGAACTCAGAATATTCACTTATTCTTTTACATCCCTCTACATTTTGATACCCTATAACATGCCCTAGTTTAACCTTGAAAGGGCAGCAGTTTAAAAACAGCCACCGGTGTGACCTGCACCAAGTGGAGCGGACGGCTGTCTGAAGGTCCCGCGCGAGCACCTTGGCACACGTGCAACCTGCTTTGCCTCTTTAAAGAGTAATTATCGTACTTGTGTATTTGTACAATTTAGGTATCAATTTTTGCAATACAGTATCCTAGCACTGTTCTGCCAGAGTAGAAGTGCTTCGAAAACTAGCATGTAATTTTTATTGGCACCGTCTCTACTCTGGTAGCCAAAGATATCGCTCTCCTAAGACTGCTATGCAAAGGTACATGAGCAAAAATACACCTGAACTAATGCAGTTATATCTAGCATTTTATCAACAGATATCTGTGCCCATGCTTTGCCGCATACCCCACGGGAGCTGTACAGTGCAGGGCGGTTCAGCAACTTGCCAAAGTTCCCAGAGCAATTTAGTGGAAGAAATAGGAAGAGAAGCTGCAAATCCTTGCTCTCCTCTCCTCCACTGTATTTTTCCTTTTGGGGTCTGGATAGGTGCAAGGTACCTGAAAGTCCACTCACCTGGGTGAATTGTTTGTAGATGTATGTATACAATGCTGCTCACGTTCCTCAGCAAATAAACCAGTTCTGCTGGAGGTGAGAATATTTTGAATATATTAATATTTTTCCATCAGCAGTCTTTCTTTTACAACCATTGCTCCCTCATGTTGTGGACACTGTTACTGGCTATTTCCTATTTTGAAATATTCCTATTTATTGGTCGTAGCCTTATCTTTTCATCAAACTCCAGGGTGTTTCTTTCTGACAGTAAAAATTCCAGAAGGCTATTACATTCTCACTTCCATGAAAGCCATAGTATTTTCTAAGATATTTTTGTGATGAGTATCCCCTCAAAAGTGCTAATAGTAAAGTAAATTATTTTCAAAAAGTAATTCAGCCTTTTACTTGCTTCTGTCAAAGTCAGAGATTAAATGGAAGCTGGAATTTGCCTTGTGCTCTGCTCTCATGCTTCTTTATACAGAAGACTCCTAGATGTGTCCCCATAGCAATCTGTACATAATTCCTGGAAAAGGACAGTATGGGAGAAATAGTAACACTGTTCGTTCTCTTTTTTAATTTTCTTCTTCTTTTTTTTCCTTAACATGCGAGAGCACCATTCGTTCCAGAAGAACCTTGCAATAGTATTAAGCATTATATTTTTCAGAGAGAAGGGAAGATGTGTTTTATTTTAGACTTTGTAGAAAAACTTACTTGTTTGGAAATACAATGCAGATTATTATTTTTTTTCCTTCTGCCCTCTAGTAATTCGGTTCAAAGGTGCTTCTTCGGGGAAATTACAGGGAGTTTACAGTGATGGTATCTCAGTTCATAGGTAGGATATTTTCACCTGCAATTCCCTCAGAGCTGCAGCCTTTGACCTCTGGCTGCATCTATCAGTGGTGATGTGACAGTGACAGAATATTTTGCTAGATTTTGAATGATTCCTGGAGTTCACAACTTCTGTCCTTAGCAATAAAATGTAATATAACTGAGGTTCTCTTCCCATGCTACAGCTTTTCCTGTAGAAAGTATCACTGAATAATTTTTTCTTTGAGCCCTAAGGGGAAAAATCCCATTTTCAATTACTGTCGGACTGTTACTTCTAATAATGTTATTCTGTTATTAATTTGTATTTACTGAAAAACAGGACTCCAAGTTCTATATTTCAGGGCAGTTGTTTCTCATAAGCATTTCCCTTTATAAATCAAGAAGTCAATTAAACATGCTCATTTTTCATATTCTGATGTTTACAGTTTCATGATATTATAGTGTTTTCCTAGGAAACACTGAGGAAAATGTCCTTCTGAAGACTGCATTATTTCTTTTCCCTTAAAAAATTTCTAACCATCTAATAATTTCAGTCATTCACCCTTGCAGTCTGATGACTCTACTGTATACACCTCTGTAATCAGAGCTTAAGCCATGATGACCTTTGAGCATAATTACTCTTTTTTCCAGGGGGACATACAGAAGGAAAAAAAAAAAAAAGTGGAAAATTCTGATTTGAGTTGAATTGCTTTTTTTTTTTCACTTTTCTGTTGTACACTTGGTGAAAAGAAAACCTCAGAAGGAGATGGGGCTCTCAACAGCAACATTGATGGGGAAATTATAAAATTCTAAATCTCAAAATATAGCTGATCTTTTATGAGATACACGAAGCATCTTTCTCTGTTTCTTCAGACATCCATCCTGCCCTAGCAGTAAAGCCCAGTTTTCAGTTCACATCTTCAGTTTCCAGACCAGAAAGATTCTTTTCTTGCAGGTTAGATTAAAGATTGGGAAACTAGGATTTATTGGGGTAGCTGTTTTTGTTACAGATAGGAAAGTGTTCATGTGTCTGTACAATGCAGTGATAATGCCAGGTAGATTGACCCACCCTGGGTCCAAAACAGAGGTCTGTAAATCCATGTTTGGTAGTTCTCAGCTGGTTCAGAAAGATAGTAAAATACATGGAATTATTATTAAAATTTTGATGATAGGAAATGTTAGGGTTTGGCAAGAAATACTGTAGATTCACGCTAAATTTTCAAGAACTGCTGTTATAGACAGTTCTGGCTACCCAAATTTTAAGAAGGAACTTGGAGCTAGACAGGCACAGAAATGGGTTGCTACAGTGACTAAAAAATGGCAAACCTGTCACTTCAAAGGAGTTTATAAGAGTTTGGCTTGTTTAATAGTGTCGAAAGGAAAGACCGAGAGGGCTGATTTATTCTGTAAGCACATGAGTGGGGAAAACACCCGAGAGGAAGACCTGAAGTAAGGGACACAAGAACAAAGAGATAGAAGGTAGACAGGAATAAATTCAGACTGAAAATCAGAATCCTCCTCTCCTTTAGAGTAGGAAAGGTCTGGAACATCCTTCCAAGTTACATCCTCAGATAGCCATTTCATTAAATTATTAACAGGTTTATATTATGTGAATGTTAGCCATAAAAAGACTAAATTCATCGACCCACAGAAGTCTGTCCAAGCCTCCATTCCTAATGCATATCTTTCAGGAACCCATGCCGTATTGCTTAGCTACTCAGGTAGTTCCCTTTTTAGTTCGTTTTAGAGTTTAACTGTTTTTCCAGTTAGGAAACTGCACTTTATTGCAGGGTTGAAATGTGTGCAGCCATTCACCCATTGGACCTTGCTGTGCCATTAGCTGCAAGAGAAGTTTCTGGGCTATTGGACATCTTTTACGGCTGTGACTCCCAGCTACAGTGGTCAAGTCACTGCTTTTCTGCCTGTGCAGTGAAGAGAGAAATCACTTTAAGCACTGTGCACCCTCCTTTCTTATTCTCTGTATCAGTTGTGTGACCCTCCTTTAAGCTCGTTTCTGTAAATGTGGATACAAGACTAATCTTTCTGGTCTACAGTGGCAAGACAGTGCTCGACTCCTGTTTGCCATTCTAGGGTATTGCATTGAAAATTAATGTGGAGGGAGTTTTCTTTTCTGGCTCCATAAATCCTTCTCTGTCTCACTGCCTTCCAGAACAGAATCCAGTGAGCAGAGCTTGTGCCTGTCCAGGAGTGTCAACCTTCCATTGGGCTGCATTCAAAATAAATAAAACACATTTTGCTACCTTTTTATTTAACTAGGCAATGCAGAGAATGTTATAATAATGACTTTCTCTCTTCATTATACAGTTGCCCGTGAATCTTTGTATCAGTTTTATATACAGCCATATCTTACCAGCAAAGATTTTATATCATCCTGTAGATAACATTACTGGTTAGGATTCGATCAAGAATCAATTCCCGTCTCCTAACTGGACACCCTAATTTCCAATATCCTAATATGTGGCTCATAGTAGATACCTTTCTATTGAGAAGAAATTTTAAGATCTGTCATTGAACCAGCTTCAGTATCATCCATGTTGTCCACAGTCAGTTCCATATAAAACAGGTTTAAATCAAAACCTTTTGTTAGTAAGACAAATATCTTGAAAAAAATACATGGAGGCCATTTTAACATAGCCATCTTTATCAACTATACCTGTCATCCTGTCAAAAAGAGATAAGAATCTTGCTTGACAAGACTCCCATTCCAGTACAGCATGGTGACTGGCATTAATGAGATTTTTTTGCTTCCAGTTCTTTGTTGACAGAACTGTGGATTAACCATTTTGTTATTTTGCATAGGATTAATGTTACAGTAATTCATCTGTAGTTCCCTAGGTCATTTCTGTTATCCTTTTTAAGTATTTGAACTACATTGGCAGAGCTCCAGTCCTTTGGAATTTCCCAATTTTCTATATTTCATTTGTACCAAGTAAATATAACCAGATGAAATCTGTGTTATCTAGCAAGTTGTTAATTTTTTTGTTACTGATTAACTTTCTTTGCCTGGCAAAGCAATATCAAATACTGAGCAATTCCTTACTGCAGATAGGAGTTTCACTGTTAAGATGTCAGCATCTTGTTATTAGAAACAACAGAAATGTTGCTATTTGTCATATAATCACTCCATAAATGCCCACTTGTTTGAACCCAAAATAAAATACATTTCACTCCTGAATATAAAAAACTAAATATTTAGGGAGTAGTCTATCCTACTCTTTAATAAATTAAATGTGATAAAAATGGCATAGGTATCCCTAGTGATATATACAAAATATTGTATACCCATAACCATTTTTAGGTATAATTTTGATCTATAAGCATTCAATCTGTCTCTTAATCGATAATGTCTATGCAACGATAGTATCTTTCTAGTACAGTGCTGTTCCTCCTCTCTTCTTTTCCTACCCCCAGTTTCACGAAACAAATTATGATCATTAATATAGGAACATCCTCAACCTTTACATTACAGCTGCTTTTAATACCACCACACTTTGTGTTCTTTATCTGAAATATACATTTTCAGTATTTTTAGGTCATAAAACAGCTACATATTGTTATCATTTGTGTATTGTAAACAGCACGCAGTCCATAATTTCTAAAACAAAGAAGTTTGCTTTTTGTTGATGTATGAATTAATGCATTGGGAAGCCGTGCTTATGAAACTTTATGATATTTGAATGTATTTTGCTCAGAAACATAAGTGTGAGATTTAAGCACACTGCATCTCTTTGATGCTTACTGACTTAAGGCAAATTACAGCAAAGTTCTTTGGTTTATAAAACAGGTCTGGTTTGGCATTCCTCTGTTGTTTCCTTTTTTTGTTTTTCTTCTGTTTTTTTTAAACAGGTGATTATCCAGCTCCTCGTGCTGTTCTAACTGGTCACGACCATGAAGTTGTCTGCGTATCGGTCTGTGCAGAGCTGGGACTTGTTATCAGTGGTGCTAAAGGTCAGAAATATTTTTATGATTTAAGTCTTAACATTTTTAGAGCCTTTTTTAGTGGTACATCTCAGTCTTCCCTCAAGCCACATATACTTTAGTTACCCAAAGTCTCCTCTACTAAGATGTGTTGTAGCTCTGCAGGGATCTGCAGCAGTTTACTCTGAACATTATTACTTACCATCTGGACTTGCAAGGTTTAGACACAAATTAAGTTGATCGTCCCTTCCAGCCGTCAGCCTCTGCTACTATTTCCCCCAGATCTGGAAGAGTAGTTGATAAAAATTTACGCAGTAATCCGTAATGACATTTACTGATTTTGAAGAAACCTGTTGATAGAGACCTGTATTTAGGGGAGGGCCAGCTCCAAGTACTCCACCCTGACCTAAATTGAATGGCAGTTTGTAAGACTGGCCTCAGTCTCCTCAGCAAGGGGAGCAGGGTCAATTTGCTTGGTTTTGGATCTGTGGACAGCATTTCATCCAGTGGGGTTTTTTTGTAGAGGATTCCAAATAATGAGGATTTTGCAGATTTGTTGTTACCTCTCTTCTATTACGAGTGGCGTTCCTCAGGGGTCGGTATTGGGACCAGCCCTGTTTAACATCTTTGTCGGCGACACGGACAGCGGGATTGAGTGCACCCTCAGCAAGTTTGCCGACAACACCAAGCTGTGCGGTGCCATCGCCACGCTGGAGGGAAGGGATGCCATCCTGAGGG
>JANXJC010000026.1:1686686-1706154 GCA_027564655.1 Leptodon cayanensis | reverse complement strand
CAGGTTGGATGGGGCTTGGAGCAACCTGGTCTGGTGGAAGGTGTCCCTGCTCATGGCAGGGGGGTTGGAACTAGATGGTCTTTAAGGTCCTTTCCAACCCAAACCATTCTGTGATTCTATGATTCAGGTAAACTTTTTGATCCATCTGTTCACGCTTTCTCCCTGTTACTTATCTATGGAATCCAGAGTATCTAATAATTGCTAACACAAATGTTCAAAATACCTTTCCAAACCTGCAGCAGTCTCCTGTATAACTGGTAATCAACATAAATAAAGCACCGCCTCAATGAGTGTTTGCTTTATCTTCCCTTATTCCTTATTTGGTTTCTCCTTCATTTGTTCCATTTTACTTGTTCTGCCCACCTTCTCCTTTTCCCCATAATTCCATGTCCACTTTTCTTCCCTCACTGCCCTCTCTCATTCAGTTTTCTTAATTTGGCAAACTGCTTGTCTTCTTCTCTTTTCCTTTCCTATTTGCCATCCCCTCCTCCCCGCCTCTCACTTTCTTTTGTGCTACGTTATCCCTTTTCCCCTCTTATTTCTTTTCTTTACATTACCCTTGTCCTTCCTAGGTTCTTCCTCCTTACGTATCTTCCTGTCTCATTTCCACTCCACTCCTATGTCCACATCCAGCTACTTGCTTTCTCTGTCTACAGCAATGCCTGTTTTATTCACCCCCATGGATATCCTCGTAGTCCTTTTTAAAAAGTTTGCTGCTTCTGAGAGTAAGAAGGAGGTGATGCTTGTTCTGCCTGCCTTTGCTCCCAGCTGAGCTCCTGGGTTATCATCTTTTATACTGCCTCGGAGCTCAACATTTATTTTCAAAGCTGAGTGTGAAACTTTTGAGTAAAGGCATTTTTAACAGGAAATCCTAATGGGTCATTAACTCTTGTAATGACATACTACGTAACAGTCGTAGGCAAAGGCAAGACATTCATGAAAAAAATGTACAGTGGCACTGAACCTGACGTTTTTTCTTGCAGCATTATTTCTTATCTTTTAAGGCAGCTTTATACACTCTTACTGCCGTAATAGTGTACCCTTTCCAGCTATCTTTTTTGCAAATTTCCTCTTATTAAAATAGCTGGAATCTGTATTCAGTTATCTTCTGCTTCATTAAGTATATGATGCTTTGGTAACTTATATATATTATTAGAGGTAAAGGCTGCTGGAGGACCAAAGACTTTTACATCTAATCCAGAATATATTTGTAATTGATCAAGAGAAGTGGAGGCTCAGTCTGTCCCCTGAGTTACTCTTCTCGTGTTCTTCCTCTTCAAACTCTAGTCCATATGTAAATGCAGAGAGAAAATCCCGGTTTTATTGCTGGTTTCCAGCCGATGTCTGTTTTAAAGCTGCTTCTTCAGCTCCCTGACTTGCATTTCATGGCAGTCCTGCCGTCCTGCCGCGGGGCTGCCTGTGCTGCCTGCTGGGGAGGCTGTCCCTGCGGAGCTGGCTGTGGCACTGCGGTGACACACGCAGCGCTGGAGAACCTGCTGAAGCAGGGAGACAGGACACACAGGACTCCTCTGAGAAAAATCCTGTGCGTCAGGTTGATGTTCGCACGTCCTTATCCGACAACCCCCAAAGAGAGGGGTCACTCTGTATGTCTTTACAGTAGCATCCTGAATCAGATTTTCTTTGTGCCTTTTTGTGTCCGTGACCACTCAGCTATGAGGGTATTACACTTTTCTTTTGAAAAATCTAACATGGTAATTATTCTAAAGGTGGAGGCATCACTTCTTGCAACATTCTGGCACTTCAGTGTTTCCAAAGCTGAAACTCAACTATTTGAGAAAATAAATTAGTTCCATTGCAGTCTTATCCCATGGACCCAGTCAGGTGTGAGGTCTCTGTGCGTAAGGCTTTACGCAAACACAGATAAAAACCTGTAGCAGAGGGCTCGCAAGTGAATGCACTGATGCTGTGGCTCATTCTACCTGGGCAAACCCAGCTGCTGTGTGAACTTCGGAGAAGTTAGAAGTGCTTAACATGAGGTGGCTGAGTCTGCCAGTATGAATTTACTTTCAGGGTCATGAGCCAGTTGTATAAGGAAGAGATTACTGTGCTGTCCAGGAGTATCCTGTGACTCACAAAAGAAAACAGTATTTACCATGACTCATTACATTTATCACAAAAGATACTCTTTTTCTTAGTAGGAATACAAATCTCACTTTCAAAAGAGCTTTTCTCGTAGATCTTGAAATGGAAGTAGCCTAGGTTTGCATCTTAAAATGTACATTTTAGATTTCATAGCTGTTTTTTTTTCTTCCCTGAGCAGTAATAAAAAGACATTAAAATCTCATATTAAAATCTCTCTGGAGTAAATGCAGTTATAGTGTGGTCTCCTAAAAGCTCTTAAAGTCCAGACAGCATAGTAACTCTGTTGGCTGTTAGATGACTCCCATTGTTAAAACAATTCGGGACTGAAATCTGTGCGTATAACGTGCTCATTGGGGGAGAGGACCTACAGGAACTGCCACTCTCTATAGGCGAAATATGCAGTGATATGATTATGTGCCCTCTGGGAGTTGCTCCTAGTAGTCACTGATAGGGCCCCATCTGTTTAATGTGAATGGGCAGGCTAAAGAGAGTTCATGTTGTTGGAGGAAAGCGGTAAGACTGAGGCTTCTGAATGCTTGGAAAGAGGAAAGAATATTTTAAAAGATAAATCAATGAAAACCCCTTCCAGTTTAAGTAAATAATAAACTACCACTTTTAGGCATGTTGTATCTATTTTCTTAATATGCTAGCTTTTGCATTTCCTTTTTTGTTGCGTGTTTTAAATTCTTTAAGCAAACATTGCATCTTCTTATATCTATGCAGGACTAATGTGATATAAATGTGTATTACGCATTGCCTTTTTGCACAGCATATACAGTTTGTATAAGCAGCAAATGTATGATATATTATGTTTTCATATACAGAAGGACCTTGTCTGGTACACACAATTACTGGAGATTTGCTGAGAGCCCTGGAAGGAACAGAAAACTGCTTGTATCCTCGCTTAATTTCAGTATCTAGCGAAGGTCACTGCATCATCTACTATGAACGAGGACGGTTCAGCAATTTCAGCATAAATGGCAAACTCTTAGCTCAGATGGAGATCAATGATTCAACCAGGGTAAATCTAAATGCAAACAAACATTTGTTGTGTCTCACCTTTGTTTATTAAAATAAATTGAATTTATTTGCCATGTGGTTTAAAGGAAATCACATATATAAAATTGCCGCCTCCTGGTTAAGTCATATTCTAACACAGATCCTCTCATCTCCATCTCCAAATGCAAAAATGCACTTGAGCTTTTGCAGAATAAATAAGAACAAATTGTTTATGATCCCACACGATTCCTGGAATTTTT
Organism: Leptodon cayanensis; assembly: GCA_027564655.1. NCBI lineage: Eukaryota > Metazoa > Chordata > Aves > Accipitriformes > Accipitridae > Leptodon > Leptodon cayanensis. Next base: position 1,702,792 of record JANXJC010000026.1, on the reverse strand, counting down.
GATTGGAATTAAATTTTGGTGGGAAATACATCTTTAAAAGAAAACGCTCTGAAAAGAGTCCATTCTTCATTTATTAGCCAAGACATGAATTCCTGCCTTCAGGGCTCTGCTCTGTCCCTAGCACTTGAAGCAGCATTAGGAATGCAGACTGCTGCTCCTCTTTAGGTGTTAATGATGGCACTGAGTATTGTAGGACAAACATTGAAATGTTATGTATGTGCTGAACTCAAGTCTTGGCAGATTCAGTTAAAGAGCTTTTTGGTTATATATCATGTTTAAAACCACACAATTGTTTCATTTAAAATTTGGAGATCCAAAATTTCTTGGTTTATTTTCTGATTGGGAGCCTTTTTCGTCAAATTTAAAGTCAGCAGAGCAAAAGAAATGCTTATAAGTAAGTTCATTAAATTTTTGTAATATTGACCCATTTCCGTAAAAGCTAACTGTCCTTGGGTTTTATCTTTTTCTCCCGAAGGCCATCCTCCTGAGCAGCGATGGGCAGAACCTGGTGACAGGGGGAGACAACGGTGTAGTGGAAGTATGGCAGGCCTGTGACTTCAAGCAGCTCTATATTTACCCTGGCTGTGATGCTGGCATAAGAGCTATGGATCTGTCTCATGATCAGAGGTCAGTTTGCCGTTAATATTTGTATGTAAATGGTAAAAATTGCACAAAGTATACATCTCCCTGAACTTTAAGGTATGAATTTATGGTGTGCAGTCATTATCAGGTTATGGTACAAAACCATTACCCCAGTTGTTACCCTGTTGATTTATCTGACTCAGTGTTTTTTCTGATCCTTGAGTCTCATACCGCAAGCACTTAATATTAAGGTGAGGTCTTATATCATCGAAGTCAGTAAGCCAGAGACTCAGCTAGCTATATAGGAGTAAAATTACATTAACTTAAGAACATAGGAATAGTCAGAGTGGATCGGAGTGCAGTAGTGCCTATTAACCAGTGCCTTAAAATCGATTACAAAAGTTTGTGGTACGTTTCTGATTTTCAGCTATGCAGAGCTTGAGAACTTCTTGGGGTTGTGTCTAGACTACAATGTGTAATATTATCAGTGGATCTATCCACAAGGAGCGAGTGTGGTCCTTTCCTTTGACCTTTTTGAGCAATGGACATGCAGTGTACTAGCCTAGATTTTTGCAGTCATTGCTGTGGCACTAAAATGCACGCTGCAAATGTAAAAGATGCATGAACCTGGTCCTTCAGTCTTCTATACTAATGTGATTATAATGTAAGCCCATATGTTGCATTTATGCAGGGTTATGAGTGGATTTTCTGCTTGCATCATGCATCAGTCTTGTATTTCTTATTAATATACAAACTCCTGACATGCAAAGAATTCATAGGATATTAGAAAAAATCATACAGCATTCATTTCAGTTTATTTTTCTTACACTTTTCAGCATTCCTATGCTATATACCCATTTTGTAAAGCACCAAAAATACCTACAAACGAAATACGTACCTAATTTGCTTGTGTATGAGTAGGTGACTTGAAACAAGTTTTTTGCCTCAAACTTATTCTAATTGAAACTAACTTACTGGAAGAGGCCTGTTCGTTTCTGGAGCTTTGCCAGTTTATGCGTACAGTACCGTGCTCTGTTCGAAGAGATTTATTTACACTCTTATTTACACTGCAAAAAATTTCACCTAGCCTATTTTCTCTGTCTCTTATTGTAATACTAGGCTGGGAAGTCCCAGCTGTGCAAAGCACTTTAAGTACCAGCTTAGCTTTTGTCACATAATTAAGCAGAGAACAGGGTTTTTTAATGGTTTGATAGAAGTAGGGACAGATACCTAAAACTCAGCTACCAGAATTAGAGGATATGTGATAACTGGAGAATCACCTCAGCTATTGTCACCACCACAACGTAAATACAGGGCTGCATTCCAATATAACGCTTTTTAGGAGTACCAAGGTGTGCCCAGCTCGTGGTTAAGGGGTCGGTTCAGTCGTCTTCGCGGAGGCAGCCCCTTCTGCCGGGGAGGCCGTGGGACACGCAGCTGATCCCCCCTGCAGCCAGGGGCGCAGAGCAGTCCGCGCGTCCCGTGTCCCCGCTGCCAGCCAGCAGAGACGTGTCAGCCAGCCCGGGGCAGCGCCGGGGGCACCCCGTGCCTAAAATTAGGCAGCTGGGTTCCGAAACACCCGAAGGAAGGTGTTTTGGCGTTGGTGGCTTTGTGCGAGCTGCAGGAATAAGGTCTTGCGATAACTGTGGCGATTCACTTGCTACAGCCTGCGGAGCCTCCAGGACAGTTAAGCTCACCCGAAAGTACTGCAGAGAGTTGGTCTCCGGCTGCGCTGAGGGAATTGATTAGGGCCTAATTCCGTTGCCTACCCATAGCCGGTTAGTGCTGTCTGAAGTACCTCGGGGGTCTGGGGTGGCCCCTACGGCAAAGGACCTGGTGAAGACCCACAGCCTCCTGGAGAGGCAGCTGGAGGCAAGGCAGGACGTGCGAGAGCATCTCAAGTGGCACGGTGCTTTCACCTATATGAAGGCGACTGAGTAGGCCTCTAGCTAGCCCTTGACCGCTCCGGGAACATGGAAATTTGGCTCGTATGTTGACGCCTAAATGTAGCGTCTCCATTGCAAACCGAATCCCACCCGTGAGCTTCATCTTCAGGCAGTGTTGCGGAAAGTGCCTCGTTCTTTCAGCTTTTTTACTGTTTATGGTAAACCATTGCTTGAGAAGGTAAAAGAGGATTGACAGGACCATCTTTTCTATCTTTTTCAGAACTCTGATTACTGGCATGGCTTCTGGCAGCATCGTAGCTTTTAATATAGATTTTAACCGGTGGCATTATGAACATCAGAACAGATACTGAAGCGGAACGAAGAAGCGAAAGCCCAGGTAAAGCTGAGAGCACAAGTGCTGCAATGAAAGGTGTAGTCTCTGGTGGAAAACCACGTCTGCATTGACCTCCGTTGTACATTCCATTACACCCAGCAATAGCTGTACATTGTAGTCAGCAACCATTTTACTTTGTGTGTTTTTTCACAACTGAACACCAGCTGCTGAAAAGCAAGCTTGTATCATGTAAATTATATGAATTAGGAGATGTTTTGGTAATTATTTCATATATCTTTGTTTATTGAGAAAAGGTAGTAGGATGCGCCACAAGAGACTTTTGAAAATTCTGGGGAACCTTGTGTCCAGTTATTTCAATGTTTAGGCTTTGAACCTAACATGCATCCCATCTCCAGCCTCTTTTCAAGCTGAGATAAAAAAAAAATACGTTTGATACTTTGTACATCAGATGCACATCTTAACTTTAAAGGGATACTTTTGTAAAAGTAAAACCTTGTATAAAGAACAAAACTGTTTCTTAATTTTATTGTGGAGTTACAACTTGCATGTACTTTAAACCTGATGTCTTGAAGGAGCAGGTGCATTCACACAAATCAGACTGGAGATCTGCCTAAGGGTACAGCTTGTGTTGAAGGGTTGAATTTGGGCGCAAACAGTAATTTTGACATTTCCACCAACACGTGTTTTTCACTTTTTGAATCCAAACTTTACCCCTCTTAAGTGGAGTTCTGCTCATGAAGCATTTGGATAAAAAGCCATCATTTGCCATATTTATACTTTATACAATAGGTATTAAATTCCTCCCTTTTAAATTCAAAGACTAGACAGAAAGGGAGCAGAGGGAAGTTCAGTTTAACACTTTGTAACGCTTAAATGACTCCCAATACAGACAAAGTGCTATACTTCTGGATTATTAGCATTTGGCATACAAATCATGGGCAGAAGAGCCCCCAGTGATTTTTTTCCCTTATTTTTCCTCTGAGCAGCTTGGTTTATTTCACAGCCTTAGCTTCATTGTAAAGGTGACTGAGGTTATTCTTTTCGGTTCTTCTGAAAATCTCACCTGAAGCCACTCAGACTAAGGCACTTCATGTTTTACAATACTGTAATGATAACTATCGGAATAATTTTCTGCACATTGTACTGATCAAATTACACACCCAGGGGTATATACACTTTAATTCATGTTTCTTCTTTGTATATTTGGTGACTGTATTGTCATAGATGTACATATTGTGTCGGTAGGGCTATGAGGCATGTAACAGGAATGTAATTTTCTCAGAATTTACACTCACTTGCAGTCATTTATTTAAAAAGATAATGGATTCTTTGTATTGGCACTTTGCACCAGAAACATATCATTATTTATTGATGTGATTACTTATTTGTTATCCACCTTGTATTAGTAAGTTTAGCACTCAATTTCCTTCTTCATTGTTGTTTGTATTTATAAGATTCTGAAATCATGGGGATCAACGTAATGATTAAGTTATTCATCACCCGTCTGTAAGCAATATCTTGAGTTTGTAGCTTAGAATTGGGAGAATATTGAACATCTGGAAGACAAGTTCATTTCATCTTGAGATCATGGTGAAATATTTTGGATATATAAATTCCTTAAGCTATTGTAACCATGTTTTATTGCAAAGATGTAAAATATGCCAGATGTGTGTGAGTTGGAAATCAAAAAGAAAAATAAAATATGCAAAGAATTCAGTGATTGTTTTTCATTTCAATGAACTTTTTATCAAAATATGCACGTTATCATTAGGAACAAACAATTATTTTAAGAAATACTCTCTTATATGCTATGTATATGCCAAAAATTACGCACGCCTGGGTGGTTGTATTTCCTGGGGTCTCAGGAAATAAAACAGAAGTTACAGAGTGCAACTCCTTTGATTGTCAGTACATGAAGAGAAGCTACTAAAGATCAGCTGAAGTGAAAAATGAAAGCCTTTAAGGGATATTGATCCTTGTGAACAGGCAATAGTCTTGTATAAGAGACCTCACAGAAAGCAAAGATCTGATGAGAGCCATTTTGGGTATCTCTCAATATCTGATAAGATGGAATTAATTTCATCTTATTTTGGGCATTGACAGTTAAATATCTACACTCCCAGCATAGCAGAAAAAAACAGGTGGGATAAATTGCCTTTCGGAAATGCTGAGGTCCCTACAAAGATTATAGCAAGTAAGTGGAGATAGATAGTTATCTAAATGTCAGATGTCTAATTAAGGTAACAATGGTAAGCAAAATAGTTTCCTCATAATTGGAAAACTCCCGGTTGACTAAAAAGCAGAATAACAGCCAAAACTTCAGTTTGTTGCCCCACTCATTGCCTTTCCATTTAGGACTGTTCCCTAAACAATTATCAAAATGGACTAAAGCAAATATTTGAGTATGTTATTAGAATATATTATACTTTTTAGCAGATAACTATTTATATCAATCAAATTTTGAAGTGGATAACTTAACTTGATTGCTTTGGGGCTGGAAGAGATATGGGGGAGGAGATGAGAGGACTGGTATGTTAATAGCGGCATGTGAAACAGTTTATTGATATGTTGCAACCTCCCTTCCATTATTATACAAGTATCACCCCTACTTTCATATTTTATGCAACAAATCAATTTAAAAACAATGTACTATTGCAGTTAAACCAAAAATGAATATTACTATTATCTTAATTAAACTGTTGTTTTTATGAAGTCTGTCAGCATTATGTGAAGTACAATTTAGTCACAAATTAGAAATTTTTGTGCCCAAGCAAACCTTTGTATGAGAAATTGGCCATGGGTTACAAAAAGAAAAAAAATATCCTACTGTATTGCATTCATAGGTAGGGGTACCCAAACAAGTCAGACTCGTAGTAGTAGTAGTAATGTGCCATCTCCGTTACAGTTTAAGTTATAAAAATGGAGTTTCCACAAAGGCACAGGACAAGGAGAATGTATTAACAGGCTGGTATAGTCACACAGACCAGCTTGATACAGTTTTTGCGGTGAAACACCACCATTGCCTTTTACTCTCTATTTAAATTCTATTTTTTAAGAAAAAAAAATAGTTATGATTGTGCCAGGATATTTAAATTCCTCTGTTGTTTTTGTTGATTTGTGTTAATTACACTAGTATACACCTATCTGTTGCAGGGTCTCTTAATGCAAAAAGGCTATATACACAGATCTGCAGTTTATATCACAAGACTTCCAAAGCTTCAGCTGCCCCATTTCTGTCACACAGTAAAGGTGGGCTGACTCACTCACCTTTTTTCTCTATAGAAATGAGAGTTACTGATTCCAGGGAGTCTCTGAGAGCTGTCTGTGGAAGATGAAGCAGCTTTGACCAAAACAGTTAAATACGACCAATCTCTCAGCAAAGGAAGATGCAGCATTAAGGATAGAACCGTGCAACTAAAATATACCTACAATGAAAATAATATGCGGTTCCTGGCAGTTAGTCCTAGGTTAAGAATTGGACTATAAGCCAATGCCATACGGGAGGACAATGCAACAGCTGTTCCGTGTCCAGATCCTACCACTGTTGGGGAGGATGCTCCTTTCTCTACAGGAGTAACAATAAAAGAAAGGCTGCTGCATTTTACCCCAAGGAAAGACTGGTTAGGCTTCCAGTAAATTGACTGGAAGAGCCTTGGCTAAATATTCATTACGTTGATAGAGAATCTCACGGGTTGTGCTTGTAGAGCTAAAAATGCTGCCTGTGAACAACAGTCGTGGCGAATGCTTGTTACAAGGCAGAGCATCAGCCCTGCTGACAAGCAGGCAGGGTGTTTGAAGCAAGCCTCGTGCTGCCAGGGATAAAAGCATTTGAAGCAGACGCAGGGAGTGAAGGGCTGACTTCTGATAACAGCAAGAGAACCGCCTCCTGATACAAGATGTCTAGTACATATAAATATTTCATTTGGAGACTGCTAGCTGGAGTTTGTGCTCACATTTTTCCAAGGGTTTGATTGTGGACTGGTTTTGTTTAGGCTTGTGTGCGTGTGTGTGCGTGTGCCTCTGTGTGTGTTACCTGCAAACACTAAAAATGAATGGACTAAAACTTAAGCTAGTATTTAAAGAAGGAAAGAAGTACTGGAAATTTATATGTCTATGCAATACAGTACAGTTTATAGACTCTCTAGCCCTGGTGATTAGTTTTGCAACATCTACAGTTAAGTTTCAAGATCTGCAGCCGACAAGAAAAACAAGTCTGGAGATTGCTTTCTTGTAAAATTTATAAGCTGTGGCCATATAATTAGTTTACAGAGGGATTTACGTAGATGAAAATCTGCCAAACAGCTGACTCGGTTTATGGGTCTCACTATGGTGACATCATGCTGAAACAGCACTACAGCTCCACATCACTAGTTAGAAGTACGTCCTCTCATTTGCACCCTATTTGCACAAACGAGGACCTGGGTAACTAACATGGGTACCTACATGCAAAATTTGGAGCCCGGAGTGCTTTTTATTCATGAAAAGATTGGCATAAGGGCTCTATGTGCCTGAGGGTGCCACAATGCCAAGCTACCTTCAGCCTAGCATTCCTAACAGCAAGCAGAGAATATGCTTTTATGTACAAAACTAGATAGGAAAAAAAATATCTCCCCTGGTGCCAGAAGATTAAAGACAGCTAAAAGCTATCAGCACCAGTGGATTTGGCTTAAAAGTTTCATGTCTGTTTATGCTTTGAAAAGACTTAGTCTTGGCACGATGCTGCAATGACCAAGCCCTGCGGCAAAGCTAATCCTAGTATCACAGCTGTGCAAATTTAAGAATGATGCACTCCTAGTTTGCCTCACTGTGTAGCAGAACTAGTGATTGCCAGAAAAGGCAGCAGAACAATCGCAAGTGGTCTTTCAGTCTTGCTGTACAGCTACACATATAAATCCAGTGCCCATGGCTGTTCAGATACATCAGTTTGTACAAAGTTATCAAACAGGAGAGAAAATAGCGCCTGGTGGCCAGTGTCCCTGCACGCACATCTTTTCAAATAATAGCAGTAGAAAAAAGGGACTGCTTCAGTAGGAAGGCAGCAGGACCCTGGGAAGGGGCAGGGGCTTGGAGAAAAGTCAGAGAGGGACAGATTTCCTCTACGGCAAAACACTTGGTCCATTTTTCCCAAATAGACCCAAACAGATTGTCTCAGCTCCGCTCCTGCAATGTCCCTTCCCTCTGTCTTTCCTCTACTAAACCCTTCTGTCCCCCTTGTTTTAACTTGCCGTGAGGAGCAGGCTGTAAGTTGGGATTTCTCTCTCCTGCTATCCATCACATGCCCTCACTCCCCCTAACTGCCAGGAAGAACTAAATCAGATTCAGCATAAAGCACACACACGTGAGGCTCCAGAAGGCCACACAAACCTCTTCACCAAGTGCCTTGCTGTCCCAGTGTGAGTTGCAGGAGGTAAAAACCTGAAATGAAAAGGGTATCCTATCTTTCAGCTGTCTATTCGAGCAGAACCAGCGGTCACGTGGGAGTATTATTCTCCTAGTAATTAACACAGGTCAGGGCCCTTCTCTGACCCGAAAGCAAGTGGCATGACAGACTCTAGCCATGCTGCCAGCCTCCCTGGGACCAGCCCTTGCCCCATCCTAGCCCATGCACGCCGCAGGGCGTTGTTCAGAGGGTGACGGGTTAATGGCGTGCCAGTTGCACCGTGCAGACGCGCACAGCGCGGTGCCGCAGCCTCCACCTTCCAGTGCTCAAGTTGCTAGAGGCAGCCAAGACACCTCCAGGGCGTCCCTTGGCCTCCATGACCATCAGCCTAGCAGCCACATCCCACAGTCATGACAGACGGGGCTTGGGACTCCGAGTAATAACTCCCACTGACAAGCTTAGGCACACGACTGCTCTATGCAGTTTGAGCACTACACCCTAAGACTACAGCTTTTGGATCACTGACTACAGCTATTGCAAGAACTTACATGAAAGGTGCTCAGCTCCTTGAGACCTTAGCGCTTTTTGGCACGCGCAGGCTCACGTTCTCCTTGCGTGCTGCTTTACGTAAACCTTTACACGAGGGAACATCAATATTTGCTGGAAAGAGCTTCTGCTGGGTCTGTAGTCCTCAAGAGGTATGTGGTCAGGGCTCTCCTTGGCCGGTCCTCCGTGAAGCTCGTTGACACCAGCTTCAGATCCATGAAACTGGATACCTTGGAAAGAGGTAATAAGCTACCACCACCGTTGCTACAGCTTCCTCTGTTGTCAGAGGCTTATGGCCTCCCTTGGTAAGTCCCTCAGTGGCAAGAAGTTATCTTGTGGGAGATAAGCCTGCTAGCCAGTCACCTACTACAGCACTTATGAATGTCTGGTGGGAAGGATTCAGCTGGGACATAAAACTCCAGACATGTAATGAACGAATATGGCTCCTGTACAGGAGCTGTCTACAGATAGCACACTCACATACACCTCATTCCATCTAGGCTGGGGTTAGTGTCCCAAGGGGTGCTGATCCTTCTTCACTGATGGATGAGCTGGGCAGTACACTAGTCAGGAATACCTTCCGAGTTCCACGTCAGTCCATGATGAATGTGATGAGACAACACATACACAACTAGAGCGCTCAGGGGTTATGGTTTTCTGCAAAGCACAGTCTGTTAATTGAGCGAGGGGTGGAAGAATGGGTTTTGAATGTACATAAAGACAAAAACTTGAAAAAAAGATTGTTTGCCTGCAACTTTTCTCCACGATAAGTTGCCTATAGAGACATTTTCAACCTACTGCTCAATCCCTTTCTCCCAAATGTCTCCCTGTTTCTGGGGCTTCTGGGATCCCTTTTGTCACCATGTGCTTGCCGCGGGGAGGGAAGGGAGCACTGTGCCTTTCGGAGGCACGCACAGCACGAGCATGCGTGTGTGTGTGTGCAAGGCAGCGCAATCATGGCTCAGTCTTTTTGCTACTTTCTAGCAAAAAACAGGCCAAAACAAAACAAAACAAAATCATTAAATAGCAAGGTTAGATGGTACCAAGGAGGAGAAAGGCAACAGTGGAAATACTAGTCAGGGAATCTGGCAGGACCTGGGCTCAGGGCAAAACTGGGACCCCAAGCCCAAGTCCATTTTTTGTATCTATCTAAGGCAAAAAGAAATAAGGCATCTCCACTAACAATCCTAGAATAGGCTGGGGATGCGCACCAGAACCTTTCCAGATTAACAGATGCAGCCATTCACAAACTAGGGTTTGAAGGGTAAAACACTTGTATTTATACTGCCACTACTCAAATTATACTCAAATCTTGTTTGAAGAACCTAGTATCTCTCTATATCTGGCCTATAGACAATCATATTATGGCACTGCAAATCCTGGAAAAGTCCATTTCTAAGCATTTAAAGTGGATCTCCAACTACAAGAGCTGCTAAAGTCAAACCAAAGCACTTTCTCCTCCTCAGCGACAGTGGTTGATTACACCAATTCCTGTCAATCTACAGTGTAGAGACATCCAGAGCAGTTGCCTTCTGTTAGCAAGCCTGAAGATGTCCTTCTTTGTGACAGTGTGATAAAAGTGGGGTTTTTTTAAAAATCTGGGGAAGGACTACTTGCAGAGCCAAATGCTTGTCTCATTAAACCAAAGGCAAGAATATGCAAATATTGGATGAGAGGAGACAAAGGTTTATATCAGACAGGCTGGAAATCCGGAAAATGTTGCCAAACACGTTACAAGGACTGATTTCATGTTTGTGTCCCAAACACCCTCAGTTCCCAGGCCAAACGGAGGAGGACTGCGGTTACCGCCTCGCTCCCAGGCTCCGCGCCCTTCGAGCATCGGGCGGAACCGCCTTCCACACCGCCAACCACAACATCGCCGCCGGGCCAAACGAGGTGCTGGGTTCCACCTGTGCTCCCCCAGGCCGCAGATTAGGCTGGCGAAGAGCGGGGTGTAATCCCTGGGCGGCGGCAGGACCGGGCGGGTGTCGCTGCCTGAACTCATCAGTTGATTACGCCGATGACGCGCGAGACGTACCCAGCTGCTCCCCGCCGAGGCCCGGCACCGGCGGCCCTCGCGCAATGAGGTTTGGAGCCAAAGCACCTGAGCTGAATCAAATTACTTTACCGAAACCCTCCCTGCTCCTTCATTTCCACCCGGTTATTAATCCCGCGGCCGCTTCAAGCCAACAGCGTGAGAGAGGGGGGGAAGAGGAGCCGGGGCTTCCAATCCCTCCTCCGAGGGAGCCGTGTGCCCGCTCAAGGCAGGAGGAGAACAGTCATTTTGAGCATATGATGGGGAAATTTCACCTGAGAAAGTGTGTTCCTTGTGCGTGGGACAATTCCCCGGGCTGCCGGGGCGAGTGGGGGACAACACCTACAGCCTGCCTAATTCTTCATTTGCAGCTGGCCTGCTCCCTTGTTGGGCTAAAGCAGTTACGCACGTTATAGTACGGGCTGGCCTTTCAACCACGTATGACAATAAATAATAAGAAGCAGCTTTCAGGGATTTACAGGCAGCCAGCTAGCTCTTGTAACAAAAAAATAAAGGACTCGTAGGAATGTACTTAGTGGTTGACTGGAAAATAAATGACTGGGGAGAAAACCATGAAGATATAAAAGGCAATCTTATAAACGTCACTGCAGCTGAATATATAGCAACATTTTAGACAGATGAATTGTTACTCCAAAAAAGAAGATATCTTTCAGTTTAATGAGTGTCCTAAGTGCCAGTGATGATGTATACTGACTGGAGATCTTTTGCATATGCTCTGGGATTGTCCAGAGTAACACGCGGTTGGCAACAGACACTAACAAGCAAACGCATACGATCCCTTTGCAGCCTGAAGTAAAACTACTCATTTCCAAGACTGGTTCAGAAGGCACTATGGTTGCTCCTGTCTAAGACTTTCTTCTCTGTGAACCTGAGAATACTTCACCTTTAGTTTTTCAGTCTGATATTGATCTCAATGCCTTTTGACGTTTGGAAGGAAGAGACTATATATAAACCCTGGATTTTGAAATACATCTAACACTATCTAAAATAATAAGATCAACATAATGTGGTAATAAGTGTAGTAAACATTATTTTCGATAATAAAGTGGATCTCCTAGAAGCATGAAAAAAATTTAAAATGTAAAAAAAATATTTTTACTTATAAATTCACTTCTGAGAAGACTCTATGGAACTTAAGGGGGATTTCATAGAAATATCCACTATTCATGTACAGACAAAAGCTAAGTAAGGATTAGAGTGACAACAGCAAAAATACAAAGTTCATTAACAACTATTTTTTTACCATTTATCCATTCATGTGCTATTTAGAATTCTTCTATCAATTAGGCCTAAGTCTGTATGTACAAACCACAGCTAAATGTGCGAAGTATGTCAAACACGGGATCCTCACTGTTCTGTATTTCCCAACAGCGTTCAAGCAACTCCAATAGCCAATTTTAGCTCGAAACCATGTTTCTGGTGAAGCAAGTTTTAACCTCAAGCTTATTTTAAATTCTTTCTATTTACATGTTTTGTGCAATCTTATTTATAATTACATGATATATACTATGTAATGCAGCAAAACAGAAACAATGAAGTTACACTGTATCTTAAGGTTATTATTAGTTAAACAGCTATTACTAGAGAGACTATATCTAATTGCACCTAACAGGTGTAACCGAAACTTCAGAAATAAAGTTAAAAACAACTAAAAGCATTTTTCTAGTTGAGAAAGTTGTCTAGCTTTGGCAAGCCACATGTACTGTTGAAAATACTTCAGATCACAGTGTCTATTTTTAATAGCTATGCACCTACAGCTGCTAAAGTGCACTTATATATAACGATTCTTATGAAACAGGTGGAGTTAAATGGTACGATCATAAGCAACTTTTTTGAGCCAAGATCGCTCAAATTTTGTAAGATCAGTAAGTCTACCTTCATGACTGGCAGCTGCCTAGAGAAAAACCTGTGCAACCTTACTGGTTTTATCATGGAAGTGCAGGGGTTATCAAATACTGCAAAATTTTCATGGAGATTTTTTGTACAATCTTTTAAAATTATTTTCTGCTGGTCACGGTCATGGACTGGACAAGTAAGAGGAGCAACTTTATCAGCTACTCAGCAAGGATTGTCAGGCAGCAGGCAGATAGATAGTCTATATAGCTCTGATTTTCAAAAGACATTCCCTGAGAATTCTGGATTTGCCAACAGGACCTGGGCTGAGCAGCACTAGGACATATCAGACAGAAAACAAACACAGGCAACTGGAAGCACACAACTAGGTGCTTAAACAACCCCATTTTCCCATGGGATAATGAGGAGGGACAACTCACACCCTGGCACGGCTTTCCAAATCTTTGCTAAAAGCACCATATTGTATTCTTTTCAATGCAGAGGAATCAAGTTGCCCTGCAGAAATCATACAAAACACTGCTGCTCAACACGTTGTTCCCTGAAGTAGGAATATCCAGATGAAAGAACTGAGAGCAGCACCGCCATCGTCTCAGTAACACAACTGCCCCCAGCTTCTTAACAAGTAAAGCCATGTTGCTGACAAGCACCCTATTAGCTCTGTCTTTCAAAGCCTTATCTGGGGAGACTGCTGTGAAATGAGGGAAGAAAATAAAAATACAGCTGTCATAACACCCTGAGTGAATCACCTGAGTCAACTCTCTATCTTCAGAAACCAGTCACTGTAACTGCAAAGCAGAGCTGGAGAGCCCACCTTCACGCCAGTTCCAGCTGATAAGTAGAAAGTGACACTTGGTAATGTTAGGCTAAATGCTTCTCAGAAAGTCCATATCTAAATTAAGGAAAGACTAGATGCACCCCTTGATTTCACTAAGAAGTTCACTTTTCCTTATCTATCCACTACACTAAAAATCAATGTGTAATTGAGAATGCGGAGGCTAAAGAGACTCAAGACACTTATTACACAAGACACTTAAGCTCAGTGCTATTTACAGTAGAAAACTACACTTGCCTACAAGTTAGTTGTGAGAAAATGCTTTTTGAAATTTTAAAATTGTTTCATACATTTCAAAAAATTATAATCACACAGATCTCATGCAAAAGAAGACTGACAAGTATTTGGATACAGAAGGATGACATTTTGAATTGACTTTACCACTACTAAATCTAGGTTACACTGATACACTGGCTTACGGGCCTGGTTAAATTCCAGAGGAACACACTTCGTAGCAACGTTTATCTGTATATCACACTTGACACTTAATTTATCATAGTTTTCTCTGTGTCTTCCAGGGGAGAAGAGAATAGGCTGAAGTCTGGATTTCTAACAAAAGTCTGGTGTGACCCCCTGAATTAAATATCTGATTCATTAGCATTTGAAGTGTAACATCTTGTAAAAACATCTCCTGAAGACTGAGACTCAAAGCTTACCAATTCTAGTCTAGAGTGTCCCCAGATGAACTGATTCCCACCAGGGCAAGTCAAGGAAGGAGCCTGTACATACGTTCATGTCATTCAGCAATTTACCAATATGCAGATGGGTTTCAAGGCCTTTGGTCGGGACATGCTCAGCATGGAAATGCACCTACTAAACCCAGGGTTTGTTGCACCCAGTGCTTCAGCTGCCTAAGGTCAGATATCCAAATCCATAGGTGTCACCCCAGGATACTTTTATTGTCAATGGAAAGATTTAAACAGTCACTTGTGGAGAGGGAGTCCTTTGAGCTATTGAGATACCTGTCTCTGGTACCTAGGGTACCTAATGAGAGAAATCTTCCTGCAGTAATACATACTTATTTCTCTCCACCGGTAACAAACACACCCTGAGGTGACTGCCTCAGGAGTAAATACCTCACATCTATACAAGCTAAGGCATTTCAAATTGGTGTTGGCCATCCAGCCCCTCCTTTCCATTTGGTCCAGCCAAACCTGGGCTCTCCCCGCACTGTGGGTATGGCTGCTTCTCCCCACCTGCCATGTAAAGTGGGTCAGGAAGGGGATCAGGTAGGAAAGAGATACCTTCTCGCCCTTTTTTATTCCCCACTGGCTTCACTCTTGGCTGGATCAGTTCTTTGGATGGATTAAAGCTTAGCCACGTTGTCCAACCATCCCCTCTCTGAGCCGCGTTATAGGTATCCCTGCAATAAGGTCAAAGGAGTTAACGTGTTGGGAGGTGGGAGGTGGAAGGGAGGAGGAATACAGAGGACCCCAGGAGAGGGATGAGCTATAAAACCTGGCATGCTCTGCAGAAAGCAGGTTGTCCCTGGGGAAGCACAGCCTGAGGCGCAGGTTGTGTACAGAGAAATACATCGTGGAAGCATCTACTGCAGGTCAGACAAATACAAGGAGAGGGGCTTTTCTGGTTGAATCTTGGTGACAGTAGTTTCCGCATTATTTTCTTTCTCCTGTGTTTCTTTCTAAGCACCTGTAACTGTGATTTCTGTTAGCATGCTGTAAATGAATAAATGGGTTTGCATTTTACTGGATCCTGATTTGAATTAAGGATCATTTCATGCAACCTGCTTACAACAAAGAATTCCGTACACAGGATACAGCAAATCTAAACCACAAGGTCAGGGCTACGGGAAAAAGTACCAAACTCCCCAAAGCCCTGCGTGAAGGTATTCAAAGAAGAGCTCAGCACATCTCTCTCAAAGATGCACAAGCCAGACTAAGATTCGGGGATCAGGTGAAGAAGCGTCTCCCAGATACCAGTAATAGTCAGAAAAATTCCCCAGTGTTTCTAGCAGTGTTTGAGGAGCACGCTTGGACCCAGAGATACGTCCTTAGCTTGTGCAATTTCTGACAGTTCAAAACATTCATCTAAGGGAATGTCCTTAGGAACAGACTGGGGAGTACCGCATCCGCAGCAGGAGTCTGCAGCCAGACCCATCATCTGGGCAGAGGAAGGGAAAAGTGGACAGGAGAGAAGCCTTAGCACGCTCCGACAGGTCTCTGATCTAAAGGCAGGAGGCATAGGAAGGACAAAAATGAAACCTACAGCATCATGCCCTACTAAGAAGTCAGAAAATAACATACATTTTCTGTATTTTGTATCTGCCTTTTAAACTCGATTGACTGATGAAGCATACAGCTCCAACACTATCCCATTTTCTGTTCCTTAGCTATGGAGCACAGATGCAGCAAACAGTTAGAGACAAAGCAGAATTAATTTGTTAAATAATTTAACTAAGCAGGGTGAGTTAAGTAGGTTCCCACAAAATGAAATTCATTATAGCGAGAGGGCCTTACAGATAGTGCAAACACCTGCCTGAAATACCTGGAGAAACTCCACAGAGAAAATTTCAAAATCTCCCATGAAACTGTAAAAATTATCTTGTGTAGACTGTTGTGCATTTTACATTTTATTTGTTATACCGAATTTATTTT